>BGPR01001892.1:141183-158033 GCA_013235015.1 Araneus ventricosus | reverse complement strand
ATGTGAAATTTAAACATTGTACCATTTTGAAACTTCTACATTATTATATCGAAATTGGAAAAATTCTGTAAAGAATGATACCAAATGTAAACATGTGAAATTTAAAATAAGCCCGTACAATGTATTTTTTGAAAACGTGACACTAAAACGTGACCAATTTCGGTTTATCTTTTTATGTATAAAAACAGGTAAATCGTAAGTCATTAATTAACACTTTGAAGCAAAATTTCAAGAAGTAAAATAAATAAATCCATCGTTAAAAGCTATAAAGACAAGTAAAAGCGCTATCTCTTTTTTGCACCACTTAGTGGGTATAAGAATGTGGGAATACCCACTTCATGAACCAGGTAATAATTTTTCTTTTTTTCTTCTTTTTCGAACGTTTTTTCAGAACTGCAGAATGGCTTAAATGGCAGGTGGGATTTTTTTCCCCTGCCAAATTGCGTTTCAAAACTCGAAAAAATATTCTGGAAATTTCCATTTCGATATCTTAACGGGCTACTAAAACTTTGGGTTTTATTATTATAGAACTAGAAGATTTGTGCCCGTCTAAGACGGGCTTTTAGCTTGCCAACAATATATCAGATCTGATTGTCACAGATTTATTAGCGAAAGTTGTAATAGAAAATCTCATTCACATTGGCAGAGTGTTTAAGAAATAAAAAAGCATGAAAAACAGAAATGATGAATCAATTGGCACTCACTTTTAGTATTGGCAAAATATATAAAAATTCAGTTCCAAAATTAAGTACGAAAAAAGAAGGAATCTTTCTAACGAAAACGAAAGTAAAGATCTCCGAGAAGTGGAAAAATAAATTAATTCTAGTATAACTTCTATTTGATATTAGCAGAGTTTCGCGTCGATGAATCAACATAAAATAAAACAAGAAAAGAAACTGCTGAACTCAGCTAAAAAAATCTGTCATAACTCCTATTTGATATTAAATCATCGCAGAATCAAAACAGTATCCCGTTTGTAAGGTATGCTAAATCGTAGGCAGACCGTCTGAATCTCTTTGGCACATTGCCACTTTCCTGAGCGTTACCGAAATTTCAGGATGATTCTAATATAGATAATATACTTCCAGCCTCAGAGTCGATGAAGATAAGGGAAATTTTGGCATTGTGTAACTGTAATGTCGTTCCTTGAAACTATTTCAAATGTTTTAACTTTACTATTTCGGAATATGTTTAACCTGATTTGTAGAAGAGACGGAACATCACGGGATGGAGTTCTCTCACATTGACTCCATATTTCTTTCTCGTTTTTACAGATTTGAAATCGGAAATACACACTACTTCACAGATCGAAATATTGGACTGAAATTAAACATTTTCTTGGCCAGTTTACTAATAAAGATGCTACTGTAACACAACCGGAAGATTTGGGTCCAGTATCCAATGATATATCAGCAGGATTTATTAGTGGGGCGTGTTTGCAGATTTCTTTTTTGGCAGGAATGTACCTGCCGTAGGTGTCTGTAATCGCTGCGCTTCAAGAAACGATATAGCTTTTATGACTTTAGCTCTGTTATAGCTATTTATAACTTTAGCTCTCTAATAACTTTAGCTTTTATAATTCATCTCTTTCCGCCGAATCGTCACGTGCTTTACACCCTTTGTGTAAGCAGGGTCGGCGTGGGCAATAATAAAAATTCATTTCTTTATTAAACTTCCATTTAGGACAGGGATGCGAGAAAAACACATGTCTGTCTTTACAGTTTTCTTTTGATGTGCATTCATTGCTGCTATGGCCACCCAATGCGCAACGGGTACAAAGGCTTGTCCCTTAGCAGTTAGTCTTTAGGTGGCCAAAACACTGGCATTTGTAACATATTGAAGGACTGGAAATATAAGGTCTAACGGAACAGCGAACATATCCTGCTTTTATGTATTCAGACAATTTTGGAGTATTTAACTTTAAAGAGAGGTGTGTTTGTTGGCAAATGTATGCCATCGCGACCGGTAATATTCCGCATCATATATATTTAATCTTGCAATTTCTTTGAAATTTCCTCAATGAGGGTGTTTTATAATTCTCCTCGGAAAATGACACGGTTGAGCAAATGTTCGTTGGGTGGGGTTCGTCAGAATATGGAATTATTGCAAGAGTCTTCAATTTCTGATATTTGTTATTCTTGCTTGGAAGACACAGTTTCAAAAAAAACAAGTTACATGAATGTAATTTCATTGTTTATATCACTGGTCCAGTAGTTTAGGTGATGGTTAAATTATTTCGTGAAATAAACTTCAAGTATTTTGTATGCAAACAATTCAAATATTTTGTCTATGAAACTTTCGATCATATATCTGTACATAGTTATCCCCGACCTGGGCGATACCGTGCGGTCCAAACGACAGGTCGGCCGAGGCAACCCCACCCAAACAATTGTACTTTCTAGCAACAAAGGGATGGATAAAAACAAAAAACAGAAAATTAAATATTCAAAGTGAAAACGCAAGCTTAAACAATTGTCTGACAATATCAGAAAAGGCGCTCCTAAAAAAATCAATTTTTAATAAGTCTTTGCCGATTACTGGGACAAGACTGACTCGAATGAGCCCATTTGTGACACTCAAAGATCACATGAGATCAGATTTATGATCTTCAACGCGGAACACTCTAAATACTGGAGGATAGGCCGGACTGAGGTTGACAAAATTTAAAAATATCTATAAAATACAAAAAAGCAAATTATTAAAAATTTGCAAAAATACAGAAGTCTAAATTATATATTTTACAACTATTATTTTATTATTATGACTATTTTAACTAATACTATCCACAAAGAATAACAGTATTTAAACTAGGCTAATTCGAGCCCAAAGAGATGACAGAAAAATTCGATTTATCCAAAAACTCGAATTAAGAAAAAAAAAAGGGGGGGGGTCTAAAATGAGAACGGCAGGAGAAAACTATAATTTTTAAACTAAAAATGGCAGCAAATATTTATTTTTAAAATTTAACACTTTTAATACGTAATGCAAAATAAATATATATATATAAACAGTAGTTTTAATCAATAAACTACTAATAATTGTAATTGCAAAGGTTTTAATAATTTTAAAAGTAATAATTCCAATAAATAAATAAATAATGTTATAAACAAATAGTGTACAGAGCAATTGCAACAATTCTGAAATTAAACTTTAAAATAAACAATGCCATTCATATCTCTAAGATGTTCTAGGTTTAAAAAATGAATAAGCAAACGAAAATATTAGATTTTTTCGATTAATAAGTTTCTCAGATATACCTGAATTTTCAAATTTGTGTATGCTTTAACGATCATTAACACTCTGATGAGGCTTTGTCTGCAAAATGTATATTGTTGTATTGTGTCTACATTAAAACAGCCAAAATTTAAGTTTTTTTCATATCGTAATTATATCGCCCTTCGACATAACGATACATCCCTCTATAACAATATCTTTATTTGATCCCCAAAGTACTGTTGTAATGAGGTATTACTGTATTTAATAACTATACCACTTGAATAGTTGTTTATTACTAAGAGTAATATTTAGTTATTCTTATAACTTAAAACGAAATACAGTCGGACCTCTATTTAACGAACCTCTATTTTGCGAATTTCTCTATTTTGCGAACTTTTTCTTGGAACCAAGAACATTTTGCGAATTTCTTCGTAAAATAACCTCCAAATAGCGAAGTACATTCTCTGTTTAACGAACTTTTTCTTGTGATCAAATATTTTTTTTCTCCCTATGCCTCAAAATATTTCTAAAAATTTCAAACTTATTCTTTCTTTTAACACATTTTATGTTTATCAATGACCTTGAAGCTGGAAAATTTCAAAGCGAAAGTGCTTGAGCATCAAAGAAAAAAATTTAATTCTTCATGAGGTGGATAAAGGCGTGAAAAAAAGGATATTGCTTTAAAATTTAGTATTTCTCCAAGCAGCTTATCAACCATAATAAAAAAATCGTGATAAGATACCAAATTATGATTAATCGAATTCTTATTCAAAACGTTTAAAAGCATGTGTCTATGAAGATGTGGATGAGGAAGTTTTCAAGTGGACAGCGTGAAAAATAAAAACAATACAGCAATGAATTGCGATGAAGACGAAGATGATGAAGATGGAAATGATCATGATGCAGAAATGAACAAACCTTCGTATGATGAAATGCTAAAATTCATTAATTTTAATATAAAATTATTTTTTAATTGAAAATACAGTGTATTCCCGGACAATGTTTTGTTTTATTCTTGTTTTCCTTGCAGATTTCTTTTTGATGGGTAAAATATATAAAACAAATATATTAATTTACAAAATAAAGGTGTGATTAATTACTTTTTTAATAATATTTAGTGTTTATGAATTTAAAATCTGTTTTGTGTAGTTTAAAGTATTTTAAAAGGTGAATCTCTATTTAACGAATTTTCCATATAACGAACATTTTTTCGGGATTTAGCGACTTCGTTAAATAGAGGCCCGACTGTAATTTCACGACTGGTATAATTTGTTTTGGCGTTGAACTAATACTATCATAAAAATGGAATAAAATTTAAAATCAAAAATAAGTTCTACAAATGTTTTTAATTCGAGTCATTTCACTTTTAAAATAAATTAAGCTAACTTCAACGTTATTGATGAAAACTTCATAGACGGATGGATGGGGATTGGGATTGTGTATGATAGTAGGGGGTACGCGAAAACAAAAACAATAATTAAGGGGTACGCGAGGGAAAAAAGGTTGGGAATCCCTGCAATAGATCATTCTTTTGAAATCGGGGGACAGACAACTAAAACTATACATCAATATGGAAGTGCTCCGTTTCTTTCTGCATAGCTTCAAACATACATCAAACACTGGGTGAGTAAACCAGAAATTATTACATCTCCCATTCATTCTGCACCACCCCCGAACAGTTATTCTGTGCAAGACACGGAAGCAGACGATTATTTTCTCAGGAAAGCAACAAGAGACTGTCAGAAAGAGATGAAGTGAAAGCAATAAATGATATCCACAGAAAGCAATTTATTTCTCGGCCATCTCCAAACCCGGATTTCGAATCTGGGGATGACACGGAAAGAAGGCTCTAAATTTGGGAGGGGGGAAAGAGACTGAAAAACAAGCATGAGGGATAACCCACACTTGTGGGGTGAACGAAAATATAATTTGGGGTCTTTTAATCTAAATCGCCCTCAGCAGGAAGCGAGATTTGGGGGATATATGATTTTAGAACACACACGAGTAAATAAGTGTGCAAGCTTCACACTCCGAATGAGGTAAAAGCATGTATGTGGTAGATAATACTCCCGATGTTTGTTTAGGAGCTTTAATATTATTATGTCAACACGGGGGGTGTCAATCATTCCCGACCTTTAGGCTATTGAAGGGGAGCATTCTGGCTTCACCGTTTAAAAAGATAGAAGTAAGCTAAATTTGCTCACCTTAGTGGCAATATTTGCATACAAAATCAATGAAGAAACTAAAGAACTCGGAAATGTCTTCCCCTTGCCTGCATTGAATACTTCCATATAATTATGTCACTTATAAGGCGTGGTCAAAAATGACTGCGCCTGTGCGTTAAGCCATCAAAATTTCTAGATTGGCATCCGCAAAAATCATTGAAAGTATAGTAAATTGAGGTTACTTGGACCCAAAAAGAGAACCCTTTTCTTTATTTCTTACCAAATGATAGCCTTTTATACATTAATTGAGCTGATAAACTAATTTTCACAGCTTTTGAGATGAGGTGGCCAAAATATATAATAAGACGTGGCCAAAAATGACTGCGCCTGTGCGTTAAGCCACCAAAATTTATAGATTAACATCCACAAAAATCATTGAAAGTATCGTAAACTGAGGTTACTTGGACCCAAAAAGAGAATCTTTTTCTTCATTTCTTACCAGATGATAGCCTTTAATAGATTAATTGAGCTCATAAACTCGTTTTTACTGCTTTTGGGATGTTTTCAAAAACTTTAGGTCTTTTCCAAACCAGTATTTTAATTTTATGCACATATAATAAATTAATAAAATTTGGGTTAATGGATTGAGGTTACTTGGAACCAAGCTATATTCCATATAATATAAGGAACTGATATAGACAATATACTCAAATGGAATCCAAGATCTGGAAATAGAATACTTAGTAATATTTTAGTTATAATAATGTTTATGTTTTCTTGACAATAAATGTGAAAATACATCATAAATTCTATGAGAGGCCGCGGTGGCCATGTGGTAATGTCTCGGTCTTGGCATTAATGTAACTAAACGAAACAAAGGATGCCAAATGAAATATTTTAGCAGTCCTTCATGTTTTTCCTAACTATCCCTAAAATGTAATAATAATGCATGAAAACGTGATTTAATATTGGAACTGAAAACTATCTCCAATTTATTAGTTTGGGAGGGTTAATTTTTCTTTTTATATTGCATCACTTGTAGTACAAAGCGTCCTTTTCTATACAAGCCTATTCTAAATATCTGCCTTTCGTGGCACGTATACAAAATGTCCTTTTTTCCAAGCCTATTCTACATAGCTGCCTTTCGTGGCACGTATACAAAATGTCCTTTTTTTCAAGCCTATTCTACATAGCTGCCTTTCGTGCCACGTAATGCAACGAAACGAAATTCAGTTTCCTTTTAAATGCTCTCCAGAATTTGTGGTGTAACTGTTTGGAATGCAGTAAAAGTTTTGCTGCTTAATTCAGCAACAAATGGCACAAGAGTCTAGTAAACAAAGTTCTTCATTTTAAATTTAATAATTTTCCTCAACCTCACTTGAAGCCTAAATGTGTTGATCGAGCTGTAAATGACTCAGTTTTTACTTCGACTGTAAAGGGTTTTTCAGAGATTGCCTGCACGAAAATTCGAAGTTCGGATGGTTTCTTAAGACATTCAATAACAAAGTTACATTTAATAAATGGAAGCGTTCTGCGCTTTTCATTTCAACATTTTCTGCTTCTTAACTGATGCAAAAAATTGACGTTTTAAAGTAAATATATTTTGCACAGATAGTTCTATCATTTGTTAAATAGCTATTTTACGCACAAATTATTTTTATATTAAAGAATTTTTATTAAGATTTCTACTGTTATACAGAGATTATAATTCTCACGGTGTAAATATCTTGATTTCTTCATTCATTCATCTGTTTCCCATTTGAACGTTTCCCTCTTCGGAAGAAAATAAATTGCTCTGCTTTTAGGGAAAAAACGAATCTCGGGTGAAGAATCATCCCCACACTTTTAGATTGTTTCTCACACATATTCCTTCGCTCGTTTTGTCACGCAACCGTTTGCAAAATACAACGTGCACCGAGGAAAAGAAATAATATTAACCGAAAGAGCAGGAATTCTAAGATGAATTTTTTGTTAATTAAGCATCAAACAAAGTTTTGACACTTTTCGTTGGTAACTTCCAGAAATTTTATCACGCAAAATTGATTTTTACACTATCTAAAAATTTAAAAAAATTATCTTTAAAATATACCAATTTAGTTATAGTGAAAAATTTTCCCAAATTTCTAACAATTTTTTTAAATATTTCTTATGCAATATTTTCAACAATAGTTTTGTTTCATTGTTGCAATGAAATTCAAATCGTTTTCATTATTTCTGCCAATATTTAACTACTTAAATTTCTTCCTTTGTTGAGAAAGCCAAGGAATGAAAATTCTGTTTATGTTTTCATATTCATTTGAGAAAGTCCTAACGGATTTTTACTTTCTTATTTTATTTCATTAGAATTTTTGTTGAATGTATTAAAAAAATCAATTTAAGATATTAAGCAGCATATCCGATTTGATGAAAGATTAAGTTTCCTAGGTTTAATCTTGCTAATATGTAACTAGACGTGTTCATATAATACGAGCAAAATGCATTTCACCATTTTAATGTTTGAATAAACGTGCGTATTAAACTAAGAATCCGAAAGTGAAGTTACAGCAACGCGCAAGACATTTGAGAAATTACATGGTAGATGACGCGGACAACAAATATGACGTCATGTGACTTGGCGTTTTTAGAGAGGTTCGTGTACAGAATTTAAAAAAAAAAACAGCAAAGAGGGTTCGAGATAGATTCCACAAAAGTGAGTATGGGGGTCTGGTGAACGTTAACTCTTTCAAGAATTGAAATAAATTTACTTTTCTTCGTTAAAACTATATTAATGGGTCTATAAATCCATAAGAAAACATTAGAGCTTATACTGCCATCTGTTGACTTCATTGGATATTAAAAATGCTTTTTCTATTATATCATCAAAAGAACACTGTTTGGCTAAGAAAAAAGCTCTAGCGGATATCACGCGGATTGTGGTCTGTTTCCGTGGGCACGAGGATAATGCCACTCGCCAAAAAAGTTTGTAGCACGTGACCGGTCAGTCAAGATGACAGAAATCGTGGACTGCATTCAACCGGCTTGAAAATGCACACGATGGTGACTGAAAATCGTCAGCGGCGATAATTCAAACCAATCGGGTGTGACTTTGACGGTGACGTAGTTCGCTTTCCACGATACCGAAATCCAGTCTGACTGGTTGTCTCAATGCGTCACGTGCTACAAAGTTTTTTGGCGAATGGCATTACCCTCGCGGCCACGGAAACAGACCGCGATAAGCTGTCCGTGTGATATACGCTTTAAGCTGCTATCACACGGAGAGCTATCGTGCGCTGTTAGCTTTAGCGTGAGCGCAATGCCACTCAGCAGAAAAGTTTGTAGCACGTGACGCATTGAGACAACCAGTCAGACTGGATTTCGGTATCGTTGAAAGCGAACTACGTCACTGTCAAAGTCACACCCGATTGGTTTGAATTATAGCTGCTGACGATTTTCCGTCATCATCGTGTGCATTTTCAAGCAGGTTGAATGCAGTCCACGTGACTGACCAGTCACGTGCTACAAACTTTTTGTCAAACGTTCGCTCGCAAGAGGGGAGCAGTCGCGTAGCACAGCTAAATGGCACCCAGGTCATAATATGATTCTTTCACCTCCCCTGTCATTGCCAGTGAATTAGCTTGAATAAATGGTGTCCGGGCCATGGTATTTCTTCGTTCCCTCATCATATTTCACTTTGGTCAGTGGCGTAGCGAGAATAAGTGGCGCCCGGAAAATATGATTTTCTTGTATCTCAATCATCATCAGTGGCTTAGCAAGAGTAAATGGCGCCTGGGGTATGGTATTATTTTTGTGCCCCCTCATCACATGGCTTTGAAAAGTGACATTAATGCAGAAATGTTTGAAATCCATAGCGCCCCTAAAACTGGGGCCCGGGACATCTATGGTCTTTTACCCCCGGTTGCTACGCCACTGTAGGGGTCCCAGCTTAGGTGTAGTTCTCATCCGCTATTCAATAATATGAGATTCGTCCCACAATAATCCTCGCGTAGCTACAAAACAGGAAGTTAATCTAACTACAATAAAGCACCGTTTATACTGTTGGCTTCTCGATTCACATTCATAATATTTCTTCTAAGACTAAACAAACATTTATTAGAACACTGAAACACAACTATTACACTTCGTATCTGCGTACAACGTAACATCGTTCAACCGTACTCGTACTCATCTCATCTCATCTTATTTTAAATCAAATTCAAAGTAGGTCATCATCTGACTGCTGCCACTTATTTGGTACCGTACACTGTTATAACAATAAATAAGTTGAAGTCATGCTTTTGTCAGGCTATAATATTAAATATGCTTACAATACTTTTCTCATTTATACGTCGTTAACGTTTATACATCGTTTCATCAAAGTCCCGATTCATTTGTTTTCATTGTAATGATAAAGTACACTGGAGTCTCCCTATAACGAAATCACTTGGTTCCAAATGAAAAATTCGTTATAGAGAAAATTTCGTTATGTGGAGATTACAGATTATTGCAGTTTTTTAAGTAAATGTTCTAAACTTTTCAATAGGTGCGATAAGTTCAAATGTATTTAATTGTGATTTTCAATTAAAAATGAAGTAATATATGTTATAAATTTGTTAAAATTATACTAATTTTTATTGTATAAATAAAATGCTCAAAACTTAAGACAATTCACCAATTTAGAGAATAATTTGTACTAGTTTGTACTTACATTTATTTTACTTGAAAAATTCCGTTATTTTACATTTCTTTGCATTTCGTGATGTTAAATTTTCAGAAAAATTTTCACATTTTAAGAGTGAGTGGTTCCAGAAACAGGCACGTGTGAGCGAATTGGTTGCACAGAAATTATCAACTTTCTTCAAAAATGACAAAAATCGAAAAGATATACCTCTGAAAAATTCGTTATAGGGAGACAACCACTTCGTTATATGGAGAATATTTTGAATGTTATTTAACATTCCGATAAAAAAATTCGGTATAGGGAGAAATTCGCTGTAGAGAGACTTCGTTGTAGGGAGACTCTACTGTATTTCATTTATACGACGCAAAGATTCCGTTATACTTCGTTTCTCCCCGTTCTAAAATGTGAAAATTCCCTCCTTTCTAGTAGGTGAACTGTAATAAAGATAGCATGACTTCGAAATTATTCACGATTGATGAATTAATTGAAGTCAAATTATCTGGTGCTAATTTATGCGATGATGAAGAAGTTATTCCACCTTCCTTGAAAGACGCAATGGACTAAAATTGAAAAACTTCGAACTTATTTCTTTTGGCAAAAGAATAGTACAAAAACATTCAATGAACTTAATTCGATTTATAATGATATATTTAATGCTCACAAACAATCAGCACGTCAGACGCCGGTTCAAGATTTTCTTAATTAAACGTCTACCTGCATACACATAAATCGTATAAGATATAGATAATTAATACTCGAAATATGCAATGAAGGTATGGCTTTTCTCACTTTTATGTTAAGGGGACATACGACTCTTAAACCTCGAAAAAATGGTGGAAAACTGTCAAATTCGAGACATTATATCTCTGAAACAATGCAATTCACAAACTCACTTTTTTCCCTAGAAAAATATCTGCTCTTTCTCTTATAGTACACACATTTTCAAATCTTCATATTGGTATTTATTTATTTGAGAGAGTAATAAATATGGGTATAATATTTGGAGAAAAAATGAGATAGTCACCTTGCGCGCATGATTACGGATAAAACATTTATCTAAACACAATATTTTGGGTATCTAAGTAATCCAAACAGTCTGTTTAAGAAACTGAAACAAAGTTTATTAACTTTTAAATTTAATTTCTATTTTATATGCAACTTTCAAATAAAAATGTTAAAAATAGTTAAAATTTCAACTTTTCTAACCACCCAAAAAACTTCTTTGGCGAAATATGTACAAAAATATAGTTCAATTTGTAGAACATAGCTAAATACATATTCGGTAAAAGTTTTATGTATAAATATTCAATAGCTCTTCAGATATCGTTCGCGCAACATCAACAAAACACACTTTGAGATATAGCGCTTTAAAGATATGGCCATATTCAATGGTTACGTTGAAGAGCTGATACATTTTCCTTCATAACTTTCATAATTATGGGAATTTTTTAACGCGGATTGTTTAAATTGTTCAGAAAATACAGGGGAATAATATATATATATATATATATTTATAAAATCGAAAATTTTCGAGTTTTAACAGTCGTATGTCCCCTTAAATATTTAATTTTAAAATATATTATTGATTTCCATACTATGTAGTATTATACTAGTACTATCTAAAAAAACTTTCAAATGAATACTTTTAAATAAATTTGAATTAGTAGCTTTCGATTTGTAATAATCAAAGTTGTTTAATAAAATTTCGATTATACTTCTTTTCATTTATTTATACGTCGTTTTACGTCAGTCCCTTGAAAGACGTATAAACGGTGCTTTACTGTAAACAAAATTTTCTGCAGCGTGATTGCTAACTAGCTAACTTTTATTAAATTTAAGGGGACACATTTCCTTCTGAACATTTTTTTTTAATTTTAAGTATTATTGAAAAAGTTGTCATACTGTTAAAACTTAACAATAATATAAAGCTATCTTAAAGAGAAAAAATTCATTTTGATCTGCTTGTTAAAGAGAAATTTAATGTTTTTAAAGAAAAATTCAATTTCTAAAATTCCCTACTATTTTTTAAAATATGAACACTTTTGCTTCAAAATTTATTTGAAGATTCACTTAAATATATTACATAAAATCGTGCATGGATTTTAAATTGCATCTAATAATCGCTTAAATATAGATTTCTTACAGTATTTTATGTGGTTAAAACTGAGGAAATTTAGCACTGCCTCAATTTATATCTTGCACATAAAAAACAACTAAGCAACTGAATGTTTATTGCATGCACAGTTTTATCATATGCATAACGATAAACAAGTACACCAAATTTGAAAGCTTTATCTGAAGCAGGAAAAAGGCCTTAGCATTTTGAAAACATGAAAATGAAAAAAAGTCCGACATGGAGAAAAAGCCAATTAAATTTGTCATTTGCGCCTAATTATCATTAGTTATCGTAAATAAAAAACTATTACAAATTTGAAATTTTTATACATTAAGTAGAAAGGTAAGATCAACAAAATAAGCCAATAAAATAAAAATTGATACTTTGGCCTTTTTTTTTGGGGGGGGGGGGGTAATGTCCCCTTAATAAATTGGAAAGATGATTAAAAATTGAGGAGGTGTTTTCATCTAGTTATTGTAAGCATATAAGAAATAATATGCCAGCGACATTCATTCCAGAAACTTGCCATTTGTTTCAATGAATTAAGTGCATCCATATGCAGATTCCGATGGTGAAATAATTCACAATCAAATATTCTGATTATTTTGAATAAAAATAATGTGTTGTAATAATGTATAATGTATTTCTGAAATGTAATGCAAAAACGATTTCTTTGATTACACTTTAACACTAAATAAGCTATGCTCTTATTAGTTAAATCGCATCATTCTTTGTACATAAACGGGTTGAAATAGTTGTATTGACTAGATTTGCGATGTTCAGTAAAACCGAAACTGCGGAAAACGAATAAAAACAACAACAAAAAAAAAAACATTATAAAGGGAGAAAAAAGCATCCTTTTTTTCTGTCACTCCCCTCTCCAGGAGCAAGCGTGGGTAGAAACGGTATTGATAAATCAATCAGAAGAGGGTCAACGACCTCAGCTGTCCCGGGGAGGGGAAAGCGCGTGCGCTTTTTCAAGCAACTTAGAGGAACACAAAAAGATACTTAGCTAATTCAAAGCGCACTTGGTGAGTAAATATATATATATAAAAAATTCGATTTAGTATCGCCACAAAAGGCTTTTGCAAGAAAGGAAAAATTCTTTGTCCAGTGTCATTCTACGACAAAAGACTTTGCAAAAAAAAAAAAAAAAGGATTTTAAAAAATGCATGGATGAATTCTGCCACTATGTGCGTTGAACAAAATACGGAATTGACACATGGATAATTATTAATTATCAATGCCATTCATTCTCCAATAGCAAATTAAAGTAAGAAATTGATCTTTCATGGTTTTTTTTTCCGTTCATATACGTTAATTTAAGTAAATAAATGAATGCGAGTAATAAAATAAAAAGAAAAAGGCATTTCATTACAACTTAATTCCATATTACACATACTCTGTGTTTGACGAGTATACTCGTCATCGCTTAATTTAGATACACATTTTCCAAAGACGTCGAAAAATTAGCTAACAATAGATCAATCTGCTACGTAGTTTAGATAAAAAAACAGGTAAAAAAAGATATGTTTAAAAAAATACAGATATGTAACCCTCCAGATTTATTACTTCCATTTCTGTATTTTTGCTTCATCTCGAAGTGCCAGCCTGTACAGGAGGATTTAAATAGACCATGTTTATTAAATAGCAAGAAAGGAAGAATAGAAGATGCGTATAAAGGTGAACTCTTCTTCTTGGAAATATAGAATGTTCACATAGACGCAGATTTCGAGGAGTGGAAATATAATGATGTCGGCATCAATAGCGAATGATTATTACAAAACCGTAAAATAATCTTTATGGAAGATGTGATGGCCGATTTAAGGTATAAAACTGGTATAAAATGTCTGCTCTGATAGAAAAAAATTTGTAGAAATTAATATTACGATGCTGCCCAGCTGATGCTTTCAGTTTTATTTTTTATTTGAAAATAACTCCAGAAAAATCGATGCAGCTAAAAGCAAAACCTTACGAATAAATCGATTTTAGACACAAAGAAGGAGGGGTGAGCGAAGGAGATTGCCACACAACCGCCAACTGATGGAAAAACATCAAGGGAATTGATCCATTTAATACACTGTGACTTATGCTGGGACCATCTGTTCTGTTCGAAGATTTAGGACTGATCAACCCTCTCAGAAACAAATCTCTTTCAGCAAGGGGAAGGGATTTACTGTTCACAAACAACCGAGAGAGGGGGCTTCCCTCTCCCGTAGATACCCCCAAAGCACCCATGGTCTGCCAAAGAAATATGTTATTATACATTTTGCTCCGTCTTGTTTACATTTCTGTCCCCTTCACCCATAAACTGTTAGTTTTCCCAAAAAAATGTCACCACCAGATGAGAGTATTATTCAAACTCAAAGCATACATGGTCTGCGTGTATTTGTACCAACGATTTTGAAAACGCACTGATGTTATTGTAAGGTTACTCTGCTAAACAATTTTTGGTGCCATCAAGTTGCACAAAACTTCATTTAACACATTGGTGACAGTATACTGTAAAAAGTATAAAGCTTTAATTCTTTTTTAAAGTCATAGCATCAATAGCGAATCCAGGATTTTGGTTTGGGGAGGGGCTGAGGTCATAAAAATTTTGTATCGTCGTGACCTCATGCCTTATATAAGTCAAAATAATAGGGCTCTATCCATTAATTAAAATTAATATTTCAGAATAGGTATTTAATAATAAGATCTATAATCTATTCTTAACAAAACTACATGAAATATTTTAAAAACATAGTAAAACTTTATTTTTAAGAAATCAATAATCAAAAAGTAATAAAAACTTTATATCACAAAAGTCTTCGTACACTTTAAAAAAATCTCTACATATTAATAAATATTCTAATTTTTCGTTAAATTAATATTTAGTAGGAGCATCCACAACAGCTTTTAAACGTTTGGGAATAGATTTCACTAGTTTTTTTTAAATTTCTGCGTCAATGTTCATCCATTCTTCCGTCATTACTGCTTTTAGTTCGCTTTTCGTTTTGATGTCGTGTTTCCGTATTCTAACCTCCAGTTCTTTCCAAATATGTTCTATTGGGTTTACATCTAGCGATTGAGGTGGTGTTTTCAAAATTTGTAGACTTTTATAGAGACACCAGAGACGAGAACGTTGAGAGTCCTGTGCTTAGGATCGTTATCTTGATGAAAAACAAAGTTGTTTCCAATAGCCAAATTTTGGGCTGTTAATTTTAAATTGTCTCTTAAAATATTTAAATAAAAATCATGATTCATTATGCCATCAACAAATACCAAATTACCTAGTCCTGATGCTGACATGCACCCCCACACAAGGACACCTCCACCACCATACTTAACTGTTCCAACTAAGTTCTTGGGATTAAGTTTCTCATTTTTTCTTCTCCATACCTTTATACGACTATGGGAACCAAAGACGTTAAATTTATTTTCATCTGCAAATAAGACATTATTTCAATACGTTTTGGGTTTATTTAACATTGATTTTGCGAATGCAAGCCTAAGCTTTCTGCTTTTCGCACTAACAAAACAATTTCTACGGGCAGAACGCCCATTTAATCCAGCTACTCTGAGAACTTGTCGGACAGTTTCAGGTGAAATTGAAGTAGAAAATTTTTCATTAAATTCTGCAGAAACTTTTAAATCGTGTATTTTTCAGAAATTTTCTAATTATAAATCTCGGAGCGTTTTGTTAACTTAGCCGATCGACCTTTTCTTACCTTGTTTTCGATCCGATTTTCTTCTTTTAAAGCATTTTATCACATACTGCACTGTAGAAGGGGATAAATGAACTAATTTAGCGATATTCCGAACTAATTTACCACTTCTATGATGAAAAATAATTTTCGAATGCCGATTGTTGTTTCTTTACGACTACGATCCATTTTTAAATAATTAATAGAATATTACGGTTTAAGCAAGCAAAAATTAAAGCCAAACGATTTTTAAATGCCACCACAATGCAAAAATAAAAATAAAACGGCAGACGGTAATTTAAAATATGAATATATCCGAAAATAATACAGTGTACGAAGACTTCTGTGAGATAAAGTTTTTGTTACTTTTTGATTATTGATTTCTTAAAAATAAAGTTTTACTAGGTTTTTAAAATATTTCATGTAGTTTTATTAAGAATAGATTATAGATCTTATTATTAAATTCCTATTTTGAAATATTAGTTTTAATTAATGGATAGAGCCCCATTTCATTGAAAATCGTAAGCGTACGAACACTTTTGAGAGCCACTGTATTTGAAAAATAACACAATGAATGCTTAAATATAATCATATTTATGTTAAATAAAAAGATGAATTAGAATATTCATTTTAATCTTACCTCCTCTTTATTTATAATTCAAACAAAAATATGATACATGTTGTTGGCAGATATGTTTTTTACGATTTTTGCATAATATATTTGTTTCATAATCATTGCTTCATTGATAGAACATGCATCGGGCGAGTTTATTATTAACTGTAAATTAACAATGGATATTAATGATAAATCATTTTGCCATTTATCTGTAAACTCTTGACTATATTATATGACTCTCCATCTGTTTACGAGATGTTTTATGCTTGACTATTTGAAGTAATTAATAATTTGCCTAGTTCTTCTATGCATTATAAGCAGTCAGGGGTTCGGATCAAATAGACCCGAACAGAACAGCAGGGTTAAATGGGAGTACAGCGTATCAGGTGCAAGA
>BGPR01001892.1:73522-127164 GCA_013235015.1 Araneus ventricosus | reverse complement strand
TGATGATTACCAGATGCAAAATTTTATGATTCTAGTCCTGAACCGGACCTGGATTCGCCACGTAGTGTTTTCATCTATAATTTCTGATTATTTTAGAGATAAGTCAATAGATTCTTCTACGCAAATTTTCCAAGATATCAACATTTTGGGAAGATACAGGAACATTCAAAATTAATGTAAAACAAAACAAGGAGGCAAGGGTTCAGGACCTGGACTAGACTTTTTTTCGTAGACTTCCTATTACTTTCATCAAAAACTTCAAACAAAACAACATGTTCTTCTATATAATTTCACGATATCAGTATTCTTGGAAAGATACAAGAACATTCAGAATGACTGAAAAATAAACAGGGTTCAGTGATCTGGACTGCGAGTTTTTTCGTAGGCTTTCTATTGCTTTCATCAGAAACTTGCTATAACTTTTTTAAAACATGAACAGTGACGTAGCGAGAGTGATGGGCGAGGATATAATACGATTTTTCGACCCCCTGCCGTCATCAATGATTTATCGAAAGTTGAGTGACGCCAGGGCCATGGTATTATATTTTTCGCTCCCTCACATATTTAACTTCAAAAGGTACCATGCCACCCTAGAGTGGTGCTTGGGCATCTGCCTTTCCCAAACCACAACCCCATCAGCTAGGTCACTGCGGCTAATGCAGATGTATGAGCAATGTTTTGGCTTCTCTTCCCCATGGTTGGGTTTTGGCTTTATAACTAAGACAAAACGTCTCCTTTAGAAACTGTAGAACATTCAAGTTTTTAGCGAAAATTCCATGTCTTTTTACTTTCTCATAGTATACAGAATTGTAACGTAAAAATGAAATCGAGATTTCTCCACGTTTTAGACCTCCTGAGTCCAGAAACACTCATTTTGGAATTATGTCTTGTGTCTGTCAATCTGTGTGTCTGTCTGTCTGTCTGTGTGTCTGTCTGTGTGTTGTCTGTGTGTCTGTTGTCTGTCTGCTCTTCTGTCTGTCTGTCTGTCTGTCTGTCTGTCTGTGAACACGATAACTGAAAACATTAGAGCTGCGGGGATGAAATTTGGAATGTGGTCTTTAAACATAATTTGTAGGTTTCTATCAAATTTTGGACAAACTGTCGTCCACTGAAGTCTGTCTGTCTGTCGGAAGTCAGGTCATGTTAACATTATAACTCAAAAACTTGAATAGCTAGATGGATAAAATTTGGTACACAGTTCGTCATGAATCGAAGTCCGATAAAATTTTGGGCCAAATCTCGTCAAAGGGTTGACTGTCTGTCGGCAAATCATCACGCGCGCATGCGTACTGGACCAATCTTCTGTGCACGATATTGACTCCTGCTTGAGCTTTTGTTTTCATCCGATTCTCCATGCGCATGCGTACTTGGTAGCAATCTGTGCACGGAAAGATTGTCCTTGAGCCAAGAGTAGAAGTCGGTACGCATTTAATCGAACGCATCTCTTTAAATTTGATTTTTTACCTAAATATTTTCTGATAGTCATTGGATCTGGGTAACAATAGGTTCGCATTTTTATCCAGGGGGAGGGCAGCACATTTTCGGAAGTATGCGAGAAAGTTTAGGAGACCACTCCATGGTTACTTTCTCGTATACGATCATCACAACATATTCATAGAGAAAAAGACCCTTTCTTGGGTGCATTAGTACCAGGCAGACATAGAATTATTTAATACTATGAAAGTTCGTATGATTCAAATTATTATGAAAAGTGAACACCATCAACGATTTTCGTGAAACATTCCCAGTGTTTCATTCTGCCACTTTTGCGCTGTAATGTAGTTACAAATATAAGTGAACTAGCAGGCTTCTGACCAACTTGCATATGTGTGAGAGCACGTGTCCGTACATTACTGCCTTATTAGGCACTATCTCTAATTTTCACTTTTCGCTACGAAGTATACAAAGCGAAAGTATTGTAATTGTCAAAAATTCGAACTCGAGATTTTGACGAATCTCCTCGTTTCAGACCTCCTGAGTCGAAAAACACAATTTTGGAATTATAGTCTGTCTGTGTGTCTGAGATCGATAACTCAAACACTATTAAACACTAGAGAAATAAATTTGGCATATTATCTTTTACATAATTTGTAGGTTTCATTAAATTTTGGACAAAATCCGTCAACAGGAAGTCTGTCTATCATTCTGTCGTGTTCTTGTGAACTCGATAACTTCAGAAATTTTAATAATTATGGATGAAATTTTGTACCTGTTTTATCATCATGAATGTAGGTTCGTATAAAATTTTGGTCAAATGTCAAAGAGTTGACTGTCTGTCGTCTGTGAAATCGTATACTTGCGAACATGATAACTCTAAACCCTATGGCTTAGATAAATAAAAAATTAGTTTGAATTAACATTAGTTGTAGATCCGCCCAATGTCTGTTTCAATCGTTCCAAAAAAAATTGTTCAAATCGTCTATTAGTCTTTTCCCCATCACACAATGACGCAGCAAGATTGGTGTAATGGCCGTTTCACTTCCAGTTCTCCTTCCGCTTCTTCCTCCCACCTTTCACCTTTCGTACTAGTTGAGGGTAATTCTGGCGTTTTCGGCGTACAGTTTATGCAGCGTGAGGGTGCGGAATGAATCTTAGTTAAGAGTATAGAGAAAGTTTAGAGGGACCACTCGCTGGTTTTAGACAAGAGACGCTCGTTATAAGACCCGTCCCACAGCAAAAGGTCTTTATAACGAGTGTTCGCTATAGTGGATATAATTAAAAAAATGTAACATGCACGTTCAGCAGTTCCTGTAAATAGGCTTTTTTTAAAGAGATTCCAAGTAAATGCCTAATTATTTTCATCATTGGTATTAAATACATTCAATTAAAATATATTTCTAAATAGATTTTAAGTGAGAAAATAAAGGAATTTTGGAAAATACCGGGAAGAGTGTCCTCTGAATTTGGACGATTGTATATAGAGACACTGGACGGTCGTTATACCGGAAGTAAAATAACATAGAGTGCATAGGGAACACAGATGGGATTTTATCACCTGGTCGTTATAATGGAATGGTCTTTATAATGTAATGTTATAACGAGAGCCTCAACTGTATATGTTTTCAAATTGATATTTGGATTTACAGGCAACCAAACTTCTTTCTAGTTTAGAGCATTGGAATAATCATTACCAGTGTGAAATTTAATCTCTTACCATCGCATGTTTCCAGGATTAGCGAACAGTTGACTTTGTAGACATCCGTGAGGTTTTCCCGTTAAAACAGGTAAGGCCGATACGGATAAAGAAATCGACAATGGAGAATTCTTTCATCAAGTATTGAATCGAAGTATTAAAGCTTCCAGTCTTTGCTGTTTTCTTGTCGTTGCTAGAGAGAGCCTGTAGGAATAAATTGTTAAAAAGGTAATTAAGGCAAGAAAATTTCAGATAATAAAGTGAAACTTTAAATTTATTTCATTTAAGTTGTTTGCCATATCAAACCTAAACCTTGATCATTAATAAATTTATAAGAAACAGCTTTTAAACACATTTTTATTAGTGTTCTAAAAAGCAGAGATTTTATTTTATTTACATTTTAGTCTTTAATTTATATTATTTATTTATTTTATTTTATTTTTCATTTTAGTCTTTTATCTACATTTGTTTCGTATCTAAAGATGTTACATCCTTTGTTAAAAGAGTTTTAATAAAAAACCAGACTACATTATTAATGTCATAATGAATGACAGGTGGCCATTAAATAATGTGAAGTGTGTGTCATGATTGTAAAGAATGTGTTCAGACAAATGTAACCAAATATGGTATACATTCTTACAGGGCTGTAGTTGGAAACGCTGCCCGAAACTGTTTTTTTTTAAGGATAAATAGAAAAATTGCAAAAACGTCCTTAACAGAGGCGATCTTTATCACCTGAGTAGCCTGGCACTGCTCATTTTGGGTAGATGTACGGACTGTCACCGTATTACTCAGTCCGTACATTATTTGTCCAGTTTTCTCCCTATATTGATCAGATGTAATAAACTTATAGAATACGTATTTTCTATTTCAGTCCACATTGCATATGTGAAGAGAATATTTTCCCTAAAGTCAACTCAATGGTCGAAAAAGAAAAAGTTTGTCGTGAAACAAATGAAACAATTCTGATCTGTCATTGTAATTTTAAAATGACTTGCGCCTAATTTTATAATTATATTGAAAGAAGAAAATGATACCTATAATCAGAAAGTAAAATCAACTAATAATTGGGCTAAAAGGAACATTTGCCGCTTTTTATTACCCTACGTGTTCATTTTATTAGATAGTTTATTTATTGATTTTATTGAGTAAAATAAAACCATTACCTAAACACTTTTTCGTGTTTTATTTATTTAGCACTTAAACGCCCAGTTCAATGCTTGGCATTTGTGGTAACCCTACTCATTTTGAAACCATATAACTGATGGACATTTCGATTTATGTGGAAAAATAATAGTTCTAATTTTCGCCAAAAATTGCAATATGTTGGTACTCGATTAGTCGAAAACATTACAGAAATCCATTTCCACTACAAATTTATTTGACATCGTTCATGCTGTGAAGTTGATTTTGACTGCGTGCGTTCAGAATTGCAACTGTAGCTATTATTCATATAAGATTATTCACCAGATGACGTATTCAGATTTTTTCAAACTGCAAAAGGACTGTAAATTTCTGGTTCAAATATACCTTCGTTTGTGTATTTCGAAAATTGTTAATGTAACTTAAAAACTTCAATTTAGCTAATCAGTGAAACAGGTGAATTTCAAAATAAAACATTCATTTTGTGCTTATGGCAACGCACTTATTATAATACAATCGAAAACGACGCACATCTTACATGATATACATGCAAATCAAAATCAAAGAGATAGCCAAAATAAACAAGAAAGAAATACAATAACCTAGAATCCATTTTGATCCACTTTTCAAGGTTAAGAACTATTCGAAATGGATTCAAAATATTTGGGAAATTTTTTCAAGAAGCTAGCATATTCACAACATAGCTTCAGCCAGAAATTCCCAAACAGAGGACAATGGAGAAATGTACATTGAAAGCAATCAAAAGAAATAGGTAAAAATAATGAGATGATTAAAATATTAGCCATCAAGATCTATTAATAAGCTAAATAAAAAACTACCTCATGATCATATGAGAGATGAGGAAAAAACCTTTATGTAAACACTAACACGCTAATATTCTCCAAGAGGGGAGGAGTTATTAAGTAAACATCAGTCCCTGGCGCCATCTATATTCGCAGAAGACAGAACAAAAAAACAAAAACAGAAGAGGCAGAGACAGGAATTTTTTGCAAGGGAATGAAACCAATTCAGACATATTAAGAGAAAAAAACCTAGTTTCCAACTAAGCATCAATGACGAATTTCTTTTTTAGATTGTATATTCCAGACTGCTTTTCGGACTTTTTTTTCCTTTTAAAAATTATTATTCATATTTAAGAGTTGTTTTCAGTAAACAACAATAATTTCGAAAATATGACGAGCTCTTAATGAATAACTTACAAAAACTGTATACACATAAACATGAACGAATTGCAGTAGTCATTTTTTTCTCTGTTTCAAAAACGGTGATGTCAATAATTTTTTGATTGATCATAAACATAAATATTTCAAAACTAATAACCGGTTCTTTTTTTTAATTCAGTTTTCTTAAATAAATAAAAAATTAAACTACTAAAAATTTTAAAAAGAAGGATTTCCAATTAGCAAAATTAATACAAGATGGACTCAAAGCCGTGTTTCCCGCGAGGGCACACCCACACAGGGGAATTCGAAAATTTACTCACCAGAGTTTACAAACAATCGACCACTATGATTTAAGTAGTATATACTTGGGGTTCTTTATATCCGTTACCCCCCTCCCTTATTTTCCAAACAGTGACAGCTAGGCCATAAAGTTGGTGTCTAGGTATAGTAAAAAGGCTATGCGCCTATCGATGAGACAACACAGCCATCTACTGGAAAGATTGATTGATAGCGGTCCTATTCGTAAAGAAAGAACGAAAAAAGAAAAAAGTCAATTAGACTCTTATTGGTACGAAAGTACTGCGCGCATTACTCAAAACAGAACGCTTAAAATGCACATTTGTTTGCTCTCGATTTCTTCAAAACTTGACGTCTCAAAGGGGTTTAAAAATGAAAAGCAATTATTATCACAATATACCTTTATTTTCAGTTCAAGGGCTCTCCGTCATCTACAATACAGATTTGAGCCCTTGTTTGAATTTCTCACTTTGACAGTTTTAAGTAGTTGGTGCTACTGCCAACAAACATGTTACTCGAAAGAATCCTGCAATGTTGGAAAGGTCCATACACCGCTATGAGTTAGTATTTCTACAGAAAAGTATAAATGGTGCCATTTTGTGTCGAAAATAACATTTTCTCCTTTTATCCATGTCTTGTTCTTCATCACAATATCAGAAAATGCGAATATTCAAATGTGCATTTTAAGAGTTCTGTTTGTCGTATTATTGTGTACAATGTATCTTTTTCGTACTAAAATCGAAGTGCTCATAATTCTGATTGACTTTTTTCTCGATTTCTTTTCACCTGTTGCAAGAGTAGGACCGCTAATTCCAGAAATTTGGATAGATGTGTATCGTTGTCTCATCGAGTAACGCATAGTTTTTTACTATACCTAGACACCAACTTTATGGCCTAAGATGTCACTGTGTAGAAATTAAGGGGAACGGATATAAGTGAGGAACCTGTAAAAACGTCGACGGAACGAAGATATTTCCATTAGATTCTACTGATGGATAATGTACAAAATAAAAAAAAAAAGTTTTTGAATCTTGTAATCGTCTGAAGAAAATAATATGGCAGAATACGAAAATTATTTCAAACTGAACCTCAGTTCCCTTATTTATATATTTTAAAATTAGCTTACTGTGTTTCTGAATCATCTCAGTGATTCTTCCTAAAACCTATCAATTAAGTTTTTCAGTGAATGATTCATTTTTGAATATAAAAAATTATTCATACGTTTATAGGGGGTCATAGAAATTTTTTAAAAGGCTTAAGTGGGGCATGGCACAGAAAAAGTTTAACATCGACTGCAAGAGTACAAGATTATATCTATACCACTTTATTTATTTTATATTAAAGCTTGATATAGGTTTGCGAAATCTAATGAACGTTTTCAAAATGCCAGACTAGCACTTTGACGATTGAAGAGGTGACCCAGGCAATGAGTAATGAGTAGGGATTAGAAAACCTATCGTTTTTGTTTCGGTCAAGCCGTTTTTTTCCCTATTGTCTTTTTTTTCTCTTTTTTTTCTGCTCTGTTATGTTTTGTTTTCGGTCAACCGGTTTTTCCATGTTATTTTTTTCGATCAACCGTTTTTTTCCTGTTATTTTTTGTTTCGGTCAACTGGGTTTTTTTTTCTGTTATTTTTTTTAGGTGAACCGTTTTTTCTGTTATTTTTTTTAGCCCCCGTTATAACCGCAGTTATATTTATTTAAATCCAATAATCGAGTAAAAAAACCGGCAAAATTCACTATCAAAAAATGGTAATACTTACGCCTCGAGAATATTTGGATTTCATCATCTTAAGCCAATCAACGGCCCGCTTCCTCGAGGCTGTCATTGGTCTAAATAGTCATAGTAAGCTTTCATGAACTCCGATTAGTTTTGTTCGCAGAAGAGGAACATTTTACGCAGTTCTGCACGCGCCAAAAATATTCTAATCAATATGATTATTAGGACCGGGGAATGCATAAAAAATACATTATATTATTTTTTTTTTTTATTTTTATACATATAGACGCAAAACAACACAAAATACGATTATTTACGTCTGTACTCTTTTAATTTTTTTTTATAGTTAACGTCTGTCAAATACTACAATTTTAAAATTTTGTTCACAATATATTTTGCTTCCTCATTGTATTAATTATTCACATTATTATTACTGATTGGTATTAATTACTTATTTATAATCATTACTTATTACATTTAATTACTTATTTATTGATATTGCTTTATTGTGTTAATACTTATTTGTTGTATATTATTAATAAAAAAAATTGTAGACAAACGCTTTTTTTTTAAAAAAAACTGAAACACATTTTCAAGTTCTAAGTTTTTAAACGCCCGGTTAAACCGATGGAAACCGATTCTCGCCATCCTAGTAATGAGTCTGGTTTTTTTTATTATTAGATCATACCTTAGGCAAAACGTAAATATCTCCCCCTCCATTTCTCACTTCACCCTATTGTGATATAAACTCCGCTCATGCATGTACAAAGCACAGAGGTTTCGTAACCTCTAGTAATCATCTATGATAGCAAATATTATTGACGTATAAAGAAGCATCTCTTTAACGAAAGCAAATCCACATTTCTTTGGAATAGAATTAACCGTTTGCTTTATCACTGAAGAAAAAAGACTCGTTCGTTTTATCATAATAAACGGTAATTCTTTCATACTGTTGAGTTGCTTTTTTTACTTTCTCGTATACGCAATACAAAGAGAAAGTATTGTAATCGTCAAAAAATTTGGAACTCGAGATTTTGACCTCCTTAAGTCCGAAAACACACTTGGAATTATGTCTGTCTGTGTGTCAGAACACGACAACCGAAAACATTAAAGCTACGGGAGCGAATTTGGTATGTGCTCTTAACATAATTTGTGGTTTTCCTCGGGCAAATTCTGACAAAATCCATCAACGAGAAATTCGTCGTCTGTACGTCCAATGGTCATGTGAACACTTATAAATCAAAAAGTTTGAATAGCTTGTGATGGATAAATTTAGTACAACAGTTTTATCGTCATGAATGTAGGTCCGTATGTTTAAATAAATGCGTCAGCAAGGGTTAACTGTCTGTCGTCTGTATAAGCGCATACTTGTATCTCATAAGCCCTTTGGCTGAGCAAATGGATGGTAAATATTAATTACAGATCTGTGCCCAATTATCTCACCGGTTAAAAAACAGGTATTCAATTGCATATTTAGCTTTAAAAAATGCACACACTGTGTGTGTTACATGAGACCGTTTCTGGGTTTATTCTAATTCAAGTTATATAGTTGGCGTTTGACCTTGGCGGTCTACGAATTAAATTGTAGCGAGTTTCGCCTGCACGCGCTTCGGAACGCTTGTAGGCAACCTCCTGAACCTTAACTTGTTCTTATATTCTCCAGATGGAAGGTATGCTGAAATCTTGCGTGATATCATTCTGTAGTAAGATTTCGCATCAAAGAACGTTAAATAAAGTTGTGGTATCTCAGTGCGCGTAAAAAAAATTGAAAACATACCCATTTTTTTTTTTGCAAAATATTAAGTTTTGGGAATTCATGAATTTGATATGCTCTCATTGTAAATCACCATTCATAATTTTTTCTCAAAATAATCAGTCTTAAAATACCCCAAGAATATTTTACCTACCCACTGAGTAAGTTTACCCACCCCACATTACTGGTCGTATGCGAGAAAGTTTTTTACGGAGGCCACTCCCACTGGTTCCACCCATCATTGGTAAACAATTAAGATTTTGAAGATATTATCCTTTACAGCGAACGAAAGTTTATTTTCGCAAAATTCATTGTGGCTTAGAAACATCTACTTTCTCGACTTAGTGATAAAATAATATTAGTATATATCAAGATAATTTTGTGGTTACTGCCTTACTGAATAATTAAAGTTGCTGTGAAGGTTTCCAAAAAACTTCCGTCCTCCATCTGTAAAGTGTCTGAAAGCTTTTCTGAATTATGCTTTTATAGTCTTGAAGTAGTTAACGTAAGTGAAGCCAAAAGCTGTTAGCCTTGCATGATGTAAAAGCCAGATAGACACGTTTGAAGATCTGCAATCAATATCCCACTTAAAATATCGTCACATCGTATATAAAATGCATAAATATACAGGCTGCCCACTAATGTCCCTTACCACCTTTTAACTACCGAATGGTTGCAGCTAATCTTCAGCAGAGAGTGTCTGGGCATGTGAAGTGACTATGCTACTGATGAAACCAATTACAGCGCCACCTGGTGGAAAACGATGGGAAGAAGGCGTTATTATTCTACAATGGTACGAGATAGAGGAAAAAGTGAAGGACAAAGTTGTAGAGTATCATTGATTTAGCACAAAGACATCTTATGGGTCAAGGAATGCTAAAAAACAGAACGGTTAAATGTACATTTGTTTGTTTGGCCTTTCATCCATTGTGGACGTCACGAACTGAAGGGAGAGTTAAGATTTTACCTTTCAGACGAAGAACGAGAGGAAGATTTGAGAGAAGTTTGAACATCGAAAATAAAGTATCTTGTGATAACTAGTTTTTTTTCTTTTCAAGAATGTTGTCACGTGTCAGTGTAAGAAATAGCGAACAAACAAATACGTGTTTTAAGCGATCTGCTCTAAGCATTTACGTCCATTGCGTCTTTTTGTACTAAATAGATGATGCTCTGCAACTCTGTAATTCACTTTTTCCTCTATCTCAAAATTCGTTTTGAGATAATAACGCTAATCTCAATCTGTTTTCCACCAGGTGACGCTTATAAGTGGTTCCATCCAGTAGCGCATAGTCATCTTACCATGCCTGAACCTCCATTTATGGAGAAAAGAACAATCAACAGAACAGACACATGTGCACACCTACATTTTAGTTTGTTTTGTGGACTTTTTATTTGATTAGATTTTTTCTTTCTTCTCTGTTGCCTTTTATAGTTTTGTTTGCATATGGTTTATATGATAATTCGCTTAGTCTTTTTATATTATACCAGATTTTAGATTTGTATTTTCAACCTTTTCCATCTCTGCCTTCGCCATTATTTCATAGACACCATGAGCGTCTTCCGATGTCTCTTCCACTTCATGTCCGCCACACTGTTTAAGTAACCAAAAGCCAGCCGGTAGGGCATCAAGTGTGTTCTGTTCTGTAAGATATTGCAAGCTTTCTCTCCGTAGAAACGTAAGTTCTGTAAGAACCTCTCAATGAAATCTTTCAGTTTAGTTAATAAAGAGCAGTTTAGTTAAAATTATCGCTTTCTTGAAAATTGATTGCAGTAGTCGCCATTTGTAGTGATAACGGATATAAATCGATAAGTCGGTTGCAGTGATCAAAATAGCGTAGTTCCTTTCCTCATCTAAACATTATGAACCTCTGCGGTTTTGTAAGGATCAACAATTCACTTGTAGTGATCAGATTCGATGATCGGACGAGATGTTACAATACGAACTGTTTTTAGCTCTCCTTGGAGGTTTCAGCAGAACCAAAACAAGTATATGATCTGGTGTCATCATTGAAAATCCAGCAAACCTTTCCAAAGAGGATTATGAGGCCTGGGATGAAGGTTGACTCAAATTTGGAGAAAGCTGAAAAACTACAGAAGAAACAAATAAGATTGTATGAATCGAAGATAAGGGTCCTGAAAGAAATCACGAGGACAATTAAATGATGGAGTCAGGGTCAAAGGAGAAACCACCCATCAAATTTACAAGTCCCTTTCATATTTTAAGAAAATCAGTCCAATAATGTTCCCCTGAAGCTTTGGTGAACATTAATTCATAACCAACGAATTAATAGGATGATCCGACTTAATGCTTGAAAAAAGAGAACTTTCGATAATCCCTTAGAAAAGGTAAAAAAAATTAAATATTTATAGGAAACAGATGGGTAGTATGGGCCACCTAATGTCTTAGGCCTGCCGGTAAATAGCAAACCATTATTTTGCCCACAGCACAGATACTGTTGATAACTGCTCTGTTTTTTGTTAAACATGAAATTCTTTTCTCTTTGTTTAGACCCTATAAGTGGTTGCTTGCATAATTTTTGACGACTCCTTGTACGTTAACGGGTAAAAAATAGAATTATGCAACTAGTGTTATTATTTAGCGCACTTATTTACTATATGCAAAGTTTCATCTTGCCAGTCTTTAACCGACTTTAGTAGTAAGCACCATTTTTCTTTTTAATGTCGGTCGGATGGTAGGCCATGTATATAACTCATACCATTTAACGAAAAAAGTGCCCTAAGTTCAAGAAGAAACCTGAAGCCGAGAGTAGAGGAAAATTACATTTGCATTTCATGAAACTGCAATTACTAGAAGGGCGTGGTGGCCTAGTGGTAATGCAAATCTGCCTTTAGGCCAGAGGGCTCCAGGCTGAAACCCGTCTGCACCAAAACTCCACCGTGTATGGGGCGCAGCGCCAGGAAGCCTAGAGAGTGAGGGGGGTGCTACTTCCAGCGTCCTTGTCATCTGGACCATGGTTCAAAATTACAAGGTGCGTCCCGTGCCAGCACTCTGTAGCTTCAAAACGGATGCCAACATAACTAAACTAAACTATTTCAATTGCAAGTGTTTGGGAAAATAAATTGTTCTGAAAGAGTTGCATCCGACTATTACGAAAGCGCTTTAGACACTGTAAAGAAGAAGAAAATTAATTGAATTAACTAAATCAAGATTAAATAAATAATAAGATAACGACGGAAATGCAAGAAAAATTTTTCTATTATTGTATTCACAGAATCAACAAAATATATCAATTTGAAAGTTACAAAAATATTCGTTTTTATTTAAACACTTGCGTTTTTTCAGTGTAGCCCATACTACCCGACATACTAAATTTTGTAAATTATTGACTTAAAATTAGTTTCCAGCAAGTAATTTGTATAGTTTAGATAAATTTGTTTAATATAATCAACGTGAAGAAAAGTACCAAAGAAAGCTTTCGTTTTAACTTGAAAAGAAAGGATACAATGTACAAAAGGCCCAGAAGAAAAATTAGGGGAACAGCGGGTGGTACAACTTAACGAAAATTAATGTAGTATATATCTTTAGTTGGAAAGTTTAAAAAGATCAATTTGTGGAAAACCTCTCATCAAGTTTTGGTTCTCTTGAGGGAAGCAAAAAAATTTTGTTCACAAAGTAATGTTGATATCTTTCTGAATCTTAATGATATTTAACTGGATCTCTTTGTGATAATTTGCTGTACATATCTGGCTTTCAGTTATGAAAGAAAAATTGCCGCTACGTCTCGCGCATGTGTGCAAAATATTTATTACAACTACTGATATTTTCTACTATTTGAACTTATTTTTCCGTAAATTTTACACACAGCCAACATTATTACTATTTTTCTGTAAGTGTCGTATAATAGAACAGGAGAAAACTTCGCATGCGTAAGCAAAAAACAGGCGGGAAAATTTGGGAGTTTTTATATTTTCCCGAATGCTGCAGTTTTCTTACGAAAAATGCATGTAAATAATATGCACATCAAACATGTAACCATTGATGAAAAGTTTTAAATTCATTATCAGCTTTCTTTCTGTGAAGAAGGGTGGGCCCAAATACTTGTCTTCATCGACTTGTAGACGGTCCCCATCTATTGGGACCGAATCTTCACCAAAATGTGAGTTAGAATTTATTCTTGCTGTCGAAGTTTGATCAAGTCAGGACCGACGGTTTAGCCTTTTCAGGAGAAATCTAAAATGTGAAAATCCAAAGTATCCGATACTTTTTGATCGTGATAGTGTACTTCATTTGCGGAAGGGAGATTTTGAGAGAGTAATTTGACAAGATATGATATTAACGCATACCAAATAACGGAATTATAACAACAATATTAGCCGAAAACTACTCAATGCCGAGACTTCGCAAAGTTACGTTCATCAGGAGGTGAGACTTACTTTTCATGTAATAATGACTTACTTGTTTCTAAGCAAAATGGTTTATTTGATTCACGAGCTTGTTTCGGGAAAAACATGAGTTAATAAAAAATCACCTTTACGTGAAAGGTGTTCCAAGCTAAGCCAGAGCTGATTTTAGATCCGAACCAGCTAGAGGCCAGGGTGTGTGCGTTGCAGCAGAGAGCTGGCAAGAGATTGGATGAGAGATACTGTGAGTTTTCGATCTTTTTGCTCTTTCAGACGTTTCACTGAGGTTGTTACCGTAGAAATCACGAGCAACACGTACCGAAATTCCAGCGCAATGAATCCTGGATTCGCCACTAGGCTGTTTTCATCTATAATTTCTGATTATTTTTTAGAGAGATAAGTCAATAGATTCTTCTACGCAAATTTTCCAAGATATCAACATTTTGGGGAAGATACAGGAACATTCAAAATTAATGTAAAACAAAACAAGGAGGCAAGGGTTCAGGACCTGGACTAGACTTTTTTTCGTAGACTTCCTATTACTTTCATCAAAAACTTCAAAACAAAACAACATGTTCTTCTATATAAATTTTCCACGATATCAGTATTCTTGGAAAGATACAAGAACATTCAGAATGACTGAAAAATAAAACAGGGGTTCAGGATCTGGACTGCGAGTTTTTTTCGTAGGCTTTCTATTGCTTTCATCAGAAACTTCTGGCTATAACTTTTTAAAAACATGAACAGTGACGTAGCGAGAGTGATGGAGCCCGGGATATAATACGATTTTTCGACCCCCTGCCGTCATCAATGATTTATCGAAAGTTGATGACGCCAGGGCCATGGTATTATTTTTTCGCTCCCTCCACATATTTAACTTCAAAAAGTGTACCCATGCCACCCCTAGGAGTGGTGCTTGGGGCATCTATGCCCTTTCCCAAACCACAACCCCATCGCTAGGTCACTGCGGCTAATGCAGATGTATGAGCAATGTTTTGGCTTCTCTTCCCCCTGGTAATGGGTTTTGGCTTTATAACTAAGACAAAAACGTCTCCTTTTGTAGAAACTGTAGAACAATTCAAGTTTTTACGCGAAAATTCCGCGTCTTTTTACTTTCTCGTATACTACTAAGACGAATCTCCACGTTTTAGACCTCCTGAAGTCAGAAACACTCAATTTTGGAATTATGTCTGTGTGTCTGTCAATCTGTCTGTGTCTGTCTGTCTGTCTGTGTGTCTGTCTGTGTGTCTGTCTGTGTGTCTGTCTGTCTGTCTGTCTGTCTGTCTGTCTGTCTGTCTGTCTGTCTGTGAACACGATAACTCGAAAACTATTAGAGCTACGGGGATGAAATTTGGAATGTGGTCTTTAAACATAATTTGTAGGTTTCTATCAAATTTTGGACAAACTGCGTCCACGTGAAGTCTGTCTGTCTGTCGGGAAGTCCGAGGTCATGTTAACATTATAACTCAAAAACTTGAATAGCTAGATGGATAAAATTTGGTACACAGTTTTATCGTCATGAATGTAGGTCCGTATAAAATTTTGGGCCAAATCCGTCAAAGGGTTGACTGTCTGTCGGTCTATATAATCGCATTTCCAACGAATCCGCGCATGCGTACTGGACGCAATCTTCTGTGCACGATATTTATTGACTCCTGCTTGGAGCTTTTGTTTTCATCCGATTCTCCATGCGCATGCGTACTTGGTAGCAATCTGTGCACGCGGAAAGATTGTCCTTGAGCCAAGAAAGAGTAGAAGTCGGTACGCATTTAATCGGAACGCATCTCTTTAAATTTGATTTTTTACCTAAATATTTTCTGATAGTCATTGGATCCTGGGTAACAATAGGTTCGCATTTTTTTATCCACGCGGGGGGAGGGGAAACAGCACATTTTCGAGAAGTATGCGAGAAAGTTTAGGGGAGACCACTCCCGCTGGTTACTTTCTCGTATACGATCATCCACAACATATTCATAAGAGAAAAGACCCTTTCTACGGGTGCATTAGTACCAGGCAGACATAGAATTATTTAATAATTATGCGAAAGTTCGTATGATTCAAATTATTGGTGCAAAAGTGAACAATTCCACTTAACGATTTTCGGGTGAAACATTCCCAGTGTTTCATTCTGCCACTTTTTGCGCTGTAATGTAGTTACAAATAAGGGTGAACTAGCAGGCTTCTGACCAACTTGCATATGTGTGAGACGCACGTGTCCGTACATTACTGCCTTATTAGGCACTATCGTCTAATTTTCACTTTCTCGTATACGAAGTATACAAAGCGAAAGTATTGTAATTGTCAAAAAATTCGAACTCGAGATTTTGACGAATCTCCTCGTTTCAGACCTCCCTGAGTCCGAAAAACACAATTTTGGAATTATGTCTGTCTGTGTGTCTGTGAGCACGATAACTCAAACACTATTAAACACTAGAGGAATGAAATTTGGCATATTATCTTTACACATAATTTGTAGGTTTCTATTAAATTTTGGACAAAATCCGTCAACGGGAAGTCTGTCTGGCTATCTGTCCGTGTTCGTGTGAACTCGATAACTCAGAAATTTTAATAATTATGTAGATGAAATTTTGTGCACTGTTTTATCATCATGAATGTAGGTTCGTATAAAATTTTGGGTCAAATCCGTCAAAGAGTTGACTGTCTGTCGGTCTGTGAAATCGTATACTTGCGAACACGATAACTCCTAAACCCTATGGCTTAGATAAATAAAAATTAGTTTGACGGCTGCTAACATTAGTTGTAGATCCGTGCCCAATGTTCGTTTCAATCGGTTCAAAAAAAAATTGTTCAAATCGTCTATTAGTCTTTTCCCATCACACAATGACGCAAGGTTGCTATTGCGTAATGGCCGTTTCACTTCCGGTTCTCCTTTCCGCTTCTTCCCTCCCACCTTTCACCTTTCGTACTAGTTGAGGGTAATTCGTGGCGTTTTCGGCGTACAGTTTTATCAGCGTGAGGGTGCGGGTAAATGACACCTTAGTTAAGGAGTATACGAGAAAGTTTAGAGGGACCACTCCCGCTGGTTTTAGACATACAGTCGACGCTCGTTATAACGACCCTCTGCGTCCCACAGCAAAAGGTCTTTATAACGAGTGTTCGCTATAGTGGATATAATTAAAAAATGTACACATGCACGTTCAGCAGTTCCGTAAAAATAGGCTTTTTTCAAAGAGATTCCAAGTAAATGCTCTAATTATTTTTCATCATTGGTATTAAAAATAAAATTTTACCAATTAAAAATATATTTCTAAAATAGATTTTAAAGTAGAAAATAAAGGAATTTTGGAAAAATACCGGGAAGAGTGTCCTCTGAATTTGGACGTTGTATTGGGATTAGACGACACTGGACGGTCGTTATACCGGAAGTAAAATAACATAGAGTGCATAGGGAAACACAGATGGGGATTTTATCACTGGTCGTTATAATGGAATGGTCTTTATAATGTGTGGTCGTTATAACGAGCCTCAACTGTATATGTTTTCAAAATTGATATTTGGTATTTCTATACAGGCAACCAAACTATCTTTCAGTTTAGCATTGGAATAATCATTACCAATGTGTGTGAAATTTGAATCTCTTACCATCGCCATGTTTCCTAGGATTAGCGGAACAGTTGACTTTGTAGACATCCGTGAGGGTTTTCCCGTTTAAAATAGGTAAGGCCAAATATACTGATAAGAAATCGACATATGGAGAATTCAGTTCTTTCATCAAGTATTGAATCGTAGCGTTCAGCTTCCAGTCTTTGCTGTTTTCTTGCCCGCTTGCTATGAGAGCCTGTGAAGCGAATAAATTGTTAAAAAAGGTAATTAAGGCAAGAAAATTTCAGATAATAAAGTGCAAACTTTAAATTTATTTTCATTTAGAAGTTGTTTGCCATATCAAACATAAACCTTTGATCATTTAATAAATTTAATAAAGAAACAGCTTTTTAAAACACATTTTTATTAGTGTTCTAAAAAGCAGAGATTTTTATTTTATTTTCTACATTTTAGTCTTTAATTTATATTATTTATTTATTTTATTTTATTTTCTACATTTTAGTCTTTATTTTCTACATTTAGTCGTATCTAAAGATGTTACATCCTTTGTTAAAAGAGTTTTAATAAAAACCAACCAGTTTTTTTAATACATTATTAATGTCATATGAATGACAGAGTGGCCATTAAATAACGTGAAGTGTGTGGAACATGATTGTAAAGAATCTGTTCAGACAAATGTAACCAAATATGGTATACATTCTACAGGGCTGTAGTGGAGCCGAAACGCTGCCCCGAAACTGTTTTTTTAAGGATAAATAAATGAGAAAAAATTGCGAAAACGTCCTTAACAGAGCGCGATTCTTATCACCCATGAGCGTCTGGCACTGCTCATTTTTAGGGTAGATGTACGGGACTGTCACCGTATTTCACTACTCAGTCCCGTATTACTATTTGTCCAGTTTTCTCCCTTATATTGATCAGATGTAATAAACTTATACGAATACGTATTTTCTATTTCAGTCCACATTGCATATGTGAAGAGAATATTTTCCCTAAAGTCAACTCAATGGTCGGACAAAAGAAAAAGTTTGTCAGTGAAGACAAATGAAGCAATTCTGATCTGTCATTGTAATTTTAAAATGACTTGCGCCTAATTTTATAATTATATTGAAAGAAGAAAATGATACCTATAATCAAGAAAGTAAAATCAACTTAAGAATATGACTGGGCTAAAAAGGAATAGCCTTGCAACTTTTTTATTACCCTACGTGTTCATTTTATTAGATAGTTTAGAATTTATTGATTTTTATTAGAGTAAAATAAACCATTACCTAACCACTTTTTTCGTGTTTTATTTATTTAGCACTTAAACGCCCGTATCAATGCTTGGCATTTGTGGTAACCCTACTCATTTTGAAACCATATAACTGATGACATTTCGATTTATGTGGAAAAAAATAATAGTTCTAATTTTCGCCAAAAATTGCAATATGTTGGTACTCGATTAGTCGAAAACATTACAGAAATCACAATTTCCACTACAAATTTCATTTTGACATCGTTCATGCATGTGGTTCAAGGATTTTGCACTGCGTGCGTTCAGAATTGCAACTGTAGCTATTATTATTCATAAGATTATTCACCAGATGACGTAATTGTGCAATTTTTTTCAAACTGTGCAAAAAGGACTGTAAATTTCTTTCGGTGTAAATATACCTTCGTTTGGTGTATTTCCGAAAATTGTTAATGTAACTTAAAACTTCAATTTAAGCTAATCAGAAATGAAACAGGTGAATTCTAAAATAGAAACATTCATTTTGTGCTTATGGCAACGCTTACTTATACACAATCGAAAAACGACGTCAAATTTGCACATGATATACATGGAAATCAAAATCATACAGAGATAGCCAAAAATAAACAAAGAAAGAAATACAAATAACCTCAGGGGAATCCATTTTAGTCCACTTTTTCAAGGGTTAAGAACTATTCGAAATGGATTCAAATTAATATTTGGGAAATTTTTCTGTAAGAAGCTAGCATTACACCAAACATAGCTTCTCATAGCCCGAAATTCCCAAACAGAGGACAATGGAGAAATGTACATTGAAAGCAAAGAATCAAAAGAAATAGGAAAAAACACAAGCATCAAAACGCTAATGAGATGATTAAAAATATTAGCTATCAAGATCTATTAATAAGGCTTCATAAATAAAAAAAACTTACCCTATGATCATAATTGAGAGATGAGGAAAAAACCTTTATGTGAACACTAACCCACGCTAATATTCTCCAAGAGGGAGGAGTTATTAAAGTAAACACTAGTCCCCTGGCGCCATCTATATTCGCAGAAGACGCAGAACAAAAACAAAACAGAAGAGGCAGAGACAGGAATTTTTTGCAAGGGAATGAAACCAATTCAGACATATTAAGAGAAAAAAAAGCCCTTAGTTTCCAACTAAGCATCAATGACTGTGAATTTCTTTTTTAGATTGTATATTCCAGACTGCTTTCAAGGACATGGAAACATTTTCTTTTTTCCTTTTTAAAAATTATTATTCATATTTAAAGAGTTGTTTTCAAGTAAACAACAATAATTTCCGAAAAATATAGACGAGCTCTTAATGAATAACTTAAGCAAAAACTGTATACAATATCGAGCAAATGAACGAATTCGAGTAGTCATTTTTTTTCTCTGTTTCATAAAACGTGATGTCAATAATTTTTTGATTATCATAAACATAAATATTTCAAAAATTTAATACAACCGGTTCTTTTTTTAATTCAGTTTTCTTAAAATAAATAAAAAAATTAAAGCTTACTAAAAATTTTAAAAGAAGGATTTCCAATTAGCAAAAATTAATACAAGATGGACTCAAAGCCGTGTTTCCCAACGTGGGGCCCACACCCCACAGGGGGCAATTCGAAAATTTACTCGTCCAGAGTTTACAAACAATCGACCACTATGATTTAAGTAGTATATACAGGGTTCCCACTTATATCCGTTGGGGGGGGGGCTCGCTTATTTTGCAAACAGTGACAGCTTAGGCCATAAAGTTGGTGTCTAGGTATAGTAAAAAGGCTATGCGCTACTCGATGAGACAACTTACAACGCCATCTACTGGAAAATTTTGGAAGTAGCGGTCCTATCTCGTAAATGGTGAAAGATACGAGAAAAAAGTCAATTAGAGCTCTTGATTTAGTACGAAAAGTACTTGCGCGCATTAATACTCAAAACAGAACGCTTAAAATGCACATTTGTTTGCTCTCGATTTCCAAAACTGTGACGTCTCCAAAGGGGTTTAAAAATGAAAAAGCAATTAGTTATCACAATATACCTTTATTTTCGGTGTTCAAGGGGCTCTCCGTCATCTACAATACAGATTTGAGCCCTTGTTTGAATTTCACTTTGCACACGTTTTAGCAAGTAGTTGGTGCGCTAGCACAAGCAACAGTAATACGTCATCGAAAGTCCTGCAATGTTAGCGGAAAGGTCCATACACCTGCTGATTGAGCTATTTCTACAGGAAAAAGTATAAATGGTGCCATTTTGTGTCCGAAAAATAACATTTTCTCCTTTTGTCCATGTCTTGTTTCATCACAATATCGGAAAATGCGAATAATCAAATGTGCATTTTAAGCGTTCTGTTATTCGTATTATTGTGTACAATGTATCTTTTCGTACTAAATCGAGAGTGCTCTATAACTTTCTGATTGACTTTTTTCTCGTTTCTTTCACCGTTTACGAGATAGGACCGCTAATTCCGAAATTTGCCGATAGATGGTGTTATAAGTTGTCTCATCGAGTAACGCATAGCCTTTTTACTATACCTAGACACCAACTTTATGGCCTAAGATGTCACTGTGTAGAAATTAAGGGGGGGGGGGTAACGGATATAAGTGGGAACCTTGTATAAACTGTCAGATCGAAACGGCATATTTCTCATTAGGATCTACTCGATGGATAATTTACAAAAATGTAAAAAAAAAAGTTTTGAATCTTCGCAATCGTCTGAAGAAAAATAAATGGCGAAATTACGAAAAATTATTTCGTACCTGAACCTCAGTCATCCCTTTATATATTTTGAAAATTAGCTTACTGTGTTTCTGAAAAATATCCTAGTGATTTCTTCCTAAAACCTATCAATTAAGTTTTTTCAGTGAACAATTCATTTTTTGAATATAAAAATTATTCATACGTTATATAGGGGGTCATAGAAATTTTAAAAAGGCTTAAGTGGGGCATGGCACAGAAAAAGTTTGGGAAACACTGGCTCAAAGAGTCAAATTATATCTAATACCACTTTATTTTTTATTTATTACATAGTTGATATAGAAAGTTTCTGAAATCTAATGAACGTTTCAAAATGCCAAGACTAGCACTTTTTGACGATTGAAAGGGGTGACAGGCAACGAGTAATGAGTAGGGATGGGAAAAACCTACCGTTTTTTTTTTTTGTTTCGGTCAACCGTTTTTTTTCCTGTTATTTTTTGTTTCGGTCAACCGTTTTTTTCCCTGTTATTTTTTGTTTCGGTCAACCGGTTTTTTCCGTTATTTTTGTTTCGGTCAACCGTTTTTTTCCTGTTATTTTTTGTTTCGGTCAACTGGGTTTTTTTTCTGTTATTTTTTTTTTAGGTGAACCGTTTTTTTTCTGTTATTTTTTTTTGCCCCGGTTATAACCGGTTATTTATTTTAAATCCAATAATCGAGTAAAAAAACCGGCAAAATCAGCTATCAAAAGATGGGCTCAATTTTACGTTCGAGTAATAAATTTTTGGATTTCATCATCTTAAGCCAATCAACGGCCACCGCTTCCTCGAGGTGGTCATTGGTCTAAAATAGTCATAGTCAAGCTTTCATAACTCGATTAGTTTTGTTCGCAGAAGAGTGGAACATTTTGTTTAAAATTTTAATGTGCCAAAATATTCTAATCAATATGATTATTAGGACCGGGGGAATGCATAAAAATTAAGACATATTTATTTTTTTATTTTTATACATATAGACGCAAACAACACAAAATACGATTATTTACGTCTGTACTCTTTAATTTTTTTTATAGTTGTCTACAATACCTACTACAATTCTTAAAATTTTGTCTACAATACTTACTCATTGTATTAATTATTCACATATTATTATTACTGATTGTATTAATTACTTATTTATAATCATTACTTATTACATTAATTACTTATTTATTGATATTACTTATTGTATTAATACTTATTTGTTGTATATTATTAATAAAAAAATTGTAGACAAACGTTGTTTCTTTTTTTTAAAAAAACTGAAAACCGTTTATTTTCAACGGTTTTAACCGCCCGGTTAAACCGGAGATGGAAAACCGATTCCCGCCATCCCTAGTAATGAGTCTGGTTTTTTTTATTATTAGATCATACTAAGTAAAACGTAAATATCTCCCCCTCCATTTCTCACTTCACCCCTATTTTTGTGATATAAACTCCGCCTGGCGCATGTACAAAAGCACAGAGGGTTTCGTAACCCGAGAATCATCTATGATAGCAAATATTATTGGATTGCATAAAGAAGCATCTCTTTAACGAAAAAGCAAACTACATTTCTTTTTGGAATAGAATTAACCGTTTGCTTACTGAAGAAAAAGACTCGTTCGTTTTATCATAATAAACGGTAATTTTCAACAGCTGAGCGTTTTTTACTTTCTCGTATACGCAATATACAAAGAGAAAGTATTGTAATCGTCAAAAAATTTGAACTCGAGATTTTGACCTCCCTGAGTCCGAAAAACACAATTTTGGAATTATGTCTGTCTGTGTGTCTGTGAACACGACAACTCGAAAACTATTAAAGCTACGGGGATGAAATTTGGTATGTGCTCTTTAAACATAATTTGTAGGTTTCTCTCAAATTCTGGACAAAATCCATCAACGAGAAATCTGTCAGTCTGTACGTCCACGGTCATGTGAACACTATAACTCAAAAGCTTGAATAGCTAGATGGATAAAATTTAGTACACAGTTTTATCGTCATGAATGTAGGTCCGTATAAAAGTTTGGGCCAAATGCGTCAAAGGGTTAACTGTCTGTCGGTCTGTATAAGCGCATACTTGTATCTCATAAGCCCTTTGGCTTCGATAAATAAAACTTGCTATCACGGATGGTAACATTAATTATGATCTGTGCCCAATTTTCATCTCAATCGGTTAAAAAACAGGTATTCAAATTGCATATTTAGTTTAAAATGCACATTACGACTGTGTGTTGGCGACCGTTTCGTTTATTTCACTCAAGTTAGTATAGTTGGCGTTTGACCTTGGCGGTCTACGAATTAAATTGTAGCGAGTCGCTCGCACGCGCTTCGGAAATTGTGGCAACCCCCTGAACCTTAACTTCGTTCTGACATTCTCCAGATGGAAGGTATGCTGAAATCTTGCGTGATATCATTCTGTAGTAAGATTTCGTACTCAAAAACGTTAAATAAAGTTGTGGTATCTCAGTGCGCGTAAAAATTGAAAACATACCCATTTTTTTTTGCAAAATATTAAGTTTTGGGGAATTCATGAATTTGATATGTTTCATTGTAAATCACCATTCATAATTTTTTTCTCAAAATAATCAGGCCTTGGGTAAATACCCCAAGAATATTTACCTACCCACTGAGTGTTTACCCACCCCACATTACTGGTCGTATGCGAGAAAGTTTTACGGAGGCCACTCCCACTGGTTCCACCCATCATTAGTAAACAATTAAGATTGAAGATATCCTTTACAGCGAACGGAAGTTTATTTTTCGCAAAATTCATTGTGGCTTAGAAACATTTCCACTTTCGACTTAGTGATAAAATAATATTAGTGAGCATATCAAGATAATTTTGTGGTTACTGTTCCTTACTTGAATAATTAAAGCTGTTGTGTGAAGGTTTCCAAAACTTCCGTCCTCCATCTGTAAAGTCTTGAGCTTTTCTGAATTATGCTTGTATAGTCTTGAAGTAGTTGACGTAAGTGAGTTTTCAGTGCTGTTAGCCTTGCATGATAAAGCCAGGATAGACATCGCTTGAAGATCTGCAATCAATATCCCATATAATTTTAAAAATATATTATCGTCATATCGTGTATATAAAATGCATAAATATACAGGCTGCCCACTAATGTCCCTTACCACCCTTTTAACTACCGAATGGTTGCAGCTATCTTCATAAGAGTGGTATCTGGGCATGGTAAAGTGACTATGCGCTACTGGATGAAACCACTTACAGCGCCACCTGGTGGAAAACGATGGAGTTAGCGTTATTATCTCTACAATGGTACGAGATAGAGGAAAAAAGTGAAGGACAAAGTTGTAGAGTATCATTGATTTAGTACAAAAAGACATCTTATGGTCATGAATGCTAAAAACAGAACGGTTAAAATGCACATTTGTTTGTTTGGGTCTTCCGAAACTGTGACGTCACGAACTTGAAGGGAAGGAGTTAAGATTACCTTTCAGACGAAGAACGAGAGAAGACGGAGAGAAGTTTGAACATCGAAAATAAAGTATCTTGTGATAACTAGTTTTTTTTCTTTCTAAGAATGTTTTGTCACGTGTCAGTGTAAGAAATAGCGAACAAACAAATACGTGTTTTAAGCGATCTGCTCTAAGCATTTACGTCCACAAGGTGTCTTTTTGTACTAAATAGATGATGCTCTGCAACTCTGTAATTCACTTTTTCCCTCTATCTCGTACCGTTTTGGAGATAATAACGCTAACCCCACCGTTTTCCACCAGGTGACGCTATAAGTGGTTCCATCCAGTAGCGCATAGTCACTTTACCATGCCTAGAACTTCCATTTTATGGAGAAAAGAACAATCAACAGAACAGACACACATGTGCTTTAACACTCACATTTTAGTTTGTTTTTGTGGACTTCTTTATTTGATTAGATTTTTTTTCTTCTTCTCTCTTGTTTGTTGATATTTGTACATTTCATACTCATTTTTCTTTCCTTTTTATAGTTTTTGTTTGCATATGGTTTATATGATACTCCGCTTAGTCTCTTTTATATTATACCAGATTTTTAGATTTGTATTTTTGTAACCTTTTCCATCTCTCTGCCTTCGCCATTATTTGCTAGACAATTAAGGAGCGTCTTCCGATGTCTCTTCCACTTCATGTCCGCCACACTGTTTAAGTAACCAAAAGGTTATAGTCGCAGGGGCATCAAGTGGTGTTCTGTTCTGTAAGATATTGCAAGCTTTCTCTCCGTAGAAACGTAAGTTCTGTAAGAACTTCACGAAATCTTTCTAGTTTAGTTAATAAAGAGTAGTTTAGTTAAAATTATCGCTTTCTGAAAATTGATTGCAGTAGTCGCCATTTGTAGTGATAACGGATATAACGATAAGTCGGTTGCAGTGATCAAAATAGCGTGGAACGAATCTTCCTCATCTAAACACATAGAACTTCCGCGGGTTCTAGTGATCAACAATTCACTTGTAGTGATCAGATTCGATGATCGGACGAGATGTTACAATACGGAACTGCTTTAGCCTTGGAGGTTTCAGCAGAACCAAACAAGTATATGATCTGGTATCATTGAAAATCCAGCAAAACCTTTCCAAAGAGGATTATGAGGCCTGGATGAAGGTTGACTCAAATTTGGAGAAAGCTGAAAAACTACAGAAGAAACAAAATGTCAAGATTGTATGAATCGAAGATATGGTCCCAAAGAACACGAGGACAATAACGATGGACAGGGGTCAAAGGAGAAACCACCATCAAACTCTACAAGTCCCTCATATTTTAAGAAAATCAGTCCAATACCGTTCTGAAGCTTTTGGTGAACATTAATTCATATGCTAACCAACGAATTCAATAGATTATCCGACGAATGCTTGAAAAAAAAGAGAACTTTCGATAACTTCTTTAGGAAAAGGTAAAAAAATTAAATATTTATAGGGAAACAGAGGGTAGTATGGGCCACCTAGTGTTCCTAGGGCCTGCCGGTAAATAGCAAACCATTATTATTTTGCCTACGGTGCAGCCATAGCATCTGTCTGACATTTGCAGATACTGGTTGACGTAACTGCTCTGTTTTGTTAAACATGAAATTTTCTTTGTTTGTGACCCTATAAGTGGTTGCTTCGTATAATTTTTGACGACTCCTTGTACGTTAACGGGTAAAAATAGAATTATGCAACTAGTGTTATTATTTAGCGTACTTTATTTAGATTATGGCGTAAAAGTTTCATCTTGCTGCCTTTAACCGACTTTAGCAGGCACCATTTTTTTCTTTTTAATGTCGGTCGGATGGTATAGGCCATGTGAGTAACTCATACTATTTAACGAAAAAGTGCCTAAGTTCAAGAAGAAACCTGAAGCCGAGAGTAGAGGAAAATTATTTGCGGATGCCATGAAACTTGCAATTACTAGAAGGGCGTGGTGGCCTAGTGGTAATGCAACGGCCTTTAGGCCAGAGGGCTCCAGGCTCGAAACCCAATTGCACCAAAACTCCACCGTGTATGGGGCGTGCAGCGCTGAAGCCTAGAGAGAGGAGGGGTGCTACTTCAGGCGTCGTCCTTGTCATCTGACCATGGTTCAAAATTACAAGGTGCGTCCCAAAATAGCACTCTTGTAGCTTCAAAACGGGATGCCAACATAACTAAACTAAACTAATTTCAATTGCAAGTGTTTGGGAAAATAAATTGTCTGAAAGAGCTGCATCCGACTATTACGGTGCGCTTAGAAGTACACTGTAAAGAAGAAAAATTAATTGAATAACTAAACTAAGATTAAATAAATAATAAGATAACGATGGAAATGCAAGAAAAATTCTTTCTATTATTGTAATTCGGCTACAGAATCAAAATATATCAATTTGAAAGCAAAAAAATATTCGTTTTTATTTTAAACACTTGCGTTTTTCAGTGTAGCCCATACTACCCGACATACTTAAATTTTTGTAAATTATTGACTTAAAAATTAGTTTCCATAAGTAATTTGCATAGTTTAGATAAATTTGTTTAATATAATCAACGTGAAGAAAAGTGTTCAAAGAAAGCTTTCGTTTTAACTAGAAAAAGAAAAGCGATACAATGTACAAAATTGAAGAAAAAAATTAGGGGAACAGCGGGTGGTATGGGCAACTTAACGAAAATTTAATGTAAAGTATATATCTTTAGTTGGAAAGTTTAAAAAAGATCAATTTGTGGAAAACCTCTCATCGTTTTGGTTCTCTTGGAGGGAAGCAAAAATTTTGTTCACAGCAATGCTGATATCTTTCTGAATCTTAATGATATTTAACTGGACTTTTTGCATAATTTGCTGTACATATCTGGCTTTGAAGTTATGAAAGAAAAATTACGCTACGTCTCGCGCATGTGCAGTAAAATATTATTTATTACAACTACTGATATTTTCTCTAATATTTGAACTTATTTTCCAAATTTTTACACAATGCTTCTCTAACATATTGTCATTTTTTCTGTAAGTGTCGTATAATATAACAGAAAACTCTGCATGTTATAAGCAAAAAACAGGCGGGAAAATTTGGGAGTTTTTATATTTTCCCGAATAATCGTGCTGCGTTTACGAAAATGCATGTAAATATTATGCACATCAAACATAACCATTGATGAAAGTTTTAACTCATTATCAGCTTTCTGTGAAGAAGGGTGGGCCCAAATAATTTTCGTCTTCATCAATTTGTAGACGGTCCCCTAATTGACATTGGGACCGAATCTTCACTGTAAAATGTGAGTTAGAATCTATTCTTTACATGGTCGAAGATCAAGGACCGACGGTTTAGCCTTTCAGGAGAAATCCTTAAAAATGTGAAAATCCAAAAGTATCCGGATACTTTTGATCAGATAGTGTACTTCATTTGCGCAGATTTTGAGAGAGTAATTTGACAAGATATGATATTTCAATGTATTACCAAATAACGGAATTATAACAAACAATATTAGCCGAAAACTAATTAATGCCGAGACTTCGCAGTTACGTTCATCAGGAGGTGAGACTTAATTTTCATGTAATAAATGACTTAATTTTTGTTTCTAAGTTTAAAAATGGCTTAATTTGATTCACGAGCTGAGCTCGGGAAAAACTGTTAAGGAGTTAATAAAAATCACCTTTTACGAAAGGGTATTCCAAGCTACTGTTCAGAATGGATTTTAGATCCGAATCAGCTTTTAGAGGCCAGGATTCGTGTGCGTTGCAGAGAGCTAAGTAAGAGATTGGATGAGAGATATTCTGTGAGTTTTCGACTTGCTCTTTCAGACGTTTCACGAGGTTGTTACCGTAGAAATCACGTGGATCATGGCACGTTGCCAGAAGAGCATGGATGAACATGCTCAGTTCGCTGCTTGTTAACGAAGGTCTGTAATAGATAAAAATATATAGATAAATACATTAAAAGAAAGATTTCAAGGCAACAAAATATGAGATTGAATTTTTTTGCAAACCAACTTCTCATTGGTTCTCTGACAGAGACGCTTAAGAAGGTATAAATGTTTGGTTCAAAATGCAAAACACAAAAATTTTGTATTTTGGAAATTGTAAATTATTTTAAGAATTTGTGATAAAAATTTAACAAATAGACATTTTGTTGATGAAAATTCCAAATAAAAAATTCTTCAATCTTTGAGAATTTGAAGATTTAGTCAGAAGGAAAGGAAAAAAAGCAATCATTTCAATGCCTTGGTGCCTCGTTTATCAGAAATGAACAGGGTGAACTTTGATTAACCGACAAATGAAATAGTGTTTTAGGCGTTGCAGATAGTATTACAAACATTTTTTGTTGAAAAGAACAATGAAAAAGAATTTAATGGATAATGTTTTCAAAGTTATAACTTTTGAAGGTCACACAGTCCATTGTCTAGTCATGAAAAAAATCCTCCTCTTGAAATCATCTTGGACATAACCAAAACTCTTTTCTTATAAGATCTTTTACCATAGTCCTAGAACGCTTATGTCGTTTTAGAATGTTGAAGGTCACATCCACAGAAATAATTTTGCATTTTCACCGCATAAATATCAATTTTTAACAATTAAATGGTTAACAGTTCGGTTTTCGATTAAATGTAAGAGTGTGAAAGACATATTTGAAAAGGGTGGGAATAATGTTAAACAATTCCCTTTTACGCCCTCTCTCGTTGCACGCATTTGCAGCAACATCTAGCGAGCCTCAGAGATATTATTTCAGTTCAAAGCTGTCAATGAAATAAAACTCACCCTATATATTTACAAAATTTCTTTCAATAATTTAAAATTATTTTTTTCCATACAGAGAAATTAGGTGATAGAATGAACCCGAATTAATTTATATAATACTCTATAGTCTATATTTCAACATGAAAAATAGATTATATAGATTGGTCATAAATTATTGGATCGATTTCAAAAATTAATAAGAAAACTAATAATGTTGCAACTGCATTCTTTTTTCAGATGAGAGAACAGATAAAAAAGTTTTCTTTCGGATAGGGTGGCGTACAATTACGGCGTTTTAAATTTTCTACAACGAGAGATTTCCATGCGCAATGGCTACCGATCAGCAGAAGCCGATGCGCGTTTCCTGGTTTTAGTTTTTAGTTTTTCTTGTATATCGCGAAAACTCTTCAGTTTTCGAATTACAATTGTTGATTTAACAAATTAAAGAGCGTAAAATTCCCTACAAGTACATGCTTTTATTTTTCTTCTAGCTTTAATAGTTTCGCAGATAATGGCTCTCAAAAATCGGAGATGAACAATAATTTACGACCACCTGGATATCTGCAACGGCGCGTTACCTATCCGAAAAAAACATTTTTAAATGCTCTTTCATTTAAAAAAAACGGAGTTGTAACGTAGTTGTACAAATTTTTTTATTAATTTTTCAAATGGGTCTGATAATTTATGACCACCCTGTATTTCTATGAAACTAAACTCAAAAGAAAAATAAAAGTAAACAACATTCGAAAAAAATTCGAAATTTCCAGCCTAATAATACCGTGACAGAAATCGTATGGTAAGTTGACGCATAAAGCGGGCCATTCATCTCAAATCCAAAATGGAAATTTTGGAACACGAGAAGGAACAAACAATCGTGAAGGTCGAACACTGATGGAAATTTGGAGAGCGACTAGTAGAAGCCGGATTTTCAAACAATCTGAAATTCGGCCGGGTACTTTTCCGTTAGACGGCGCAAATGTCGCCAATTGTGAATTAAACGCGAGCCAAGTCGCCAAGCGAAGCGATTTTCCGTGAGCCGGGCGCAAATGTCGCCAATTGTGAACAGCCAAGTCGCCAAGAGCAGCGGTTTTCCGTTTGCCGGGCGCAAATCTCGCAATTGTGAAAGCCATGTCGCCAAGAGCGAAGTGAGTTTCCGTTAGATGGCGCAAATGTCGCCAATTGTGAACCAAACGCGAGTCAAGTCGCCAAGAGAATGTTTGTAAAAAAATTGGCGGAATTCTACATTATTTGGCGATTTTCCGCTTGCGCCCGGCTAACGGAAGTACTCCGGCCGTTCGCGTGCTCATTTTTTTGAAAGACCCTTTGCGAGGGTAGCGGAAGATCAAACGCTTGACTAGATCGAAACCCTGCTACGAGGTAGCAAATCTGAAATCCGCGGAGTGGGGAAGGAATGGGATCAAGATCAGTCGTAGAGGAGGAAAGAAGATCGCTTTCCCCTACTGCCAGCGCACTTGGAACTCCAGATGAATGGACTGCCTGATTTTTCGACTTGAATGGGTGGGAAAACCAGTCTTGGTACAGATGAATTGCCCAGAAAGTGACCTCCGTGTTTCTTCAACTGTATAGCAACAGATGAGATGATTGTTATTCAGCGAATTGGTATTGTTATATGCGTATGGCATATTGTAGATTGTTTTATATTCATTTCCAACGTTTTATAATTCTATTTGTTGAGAGTAATATGCGCAGCATGAATTTTAAGTTCTATTCTAGTAATAAGGAAAAAATCACTTATAAACTAAGTCCAAAAATCTGTTGCAATTTTTCAGAAACCCCGAAATGGGAAAATCAGTCACGTAAAAAGACTGGGCTACAGTTTGGGATGTCTTCTAGCCATCGCGAACATGGGCGCATGCCCGGAGGCAAGGTGAGGCCGCCCCCCAGCCTCAGGAAAGAAAAAAATATAGTGTATATGTGTTTTTCTGTCAAGAAATGATTTAAAGTCGAAAAAGAATTAATGTTCAGGAAGGTCTGAACGTAAAATGAAAGTTGAAATTTTGAATTTGAAAGAATTTTTTGATTTTTTTTGTCCTCCCGGAAAAAAAGCGAAATATTCGTCAGGAAGAAAAGAAATTTTAAGTTTGCTTCTTCAGATAAATATTAGTGTCAAATCCATAAACTAACCTATGCAAATTTACCTTACAGTTTGTTTTTATATCAATACCATGTGAAATCTTATGAGGTGTACATTTTTAGTTTGTTTTCTGTATTAAAGTGTAAGGACTTTGTTCCTGCATTTCTGTTGATAAATTCACTGGTTTCATAAAGTAGTTAAAATAACGTGTTATTCTTTTTATAGAGTATGAGTACCGTGGCTTAGTATTTTAGTAACAGGACAAAGTTTTTTAACAGGTCGAACTGGAACTTTTTATGGCTACTACAAATCGCCATCTTCTTCCAAAACATTAAAAAAAAACTCCATACTCCCAGGTCTAGCTCCCCCTACAAACTATCATATGGACTCCCTGATCGCGTACATCTCTGTGTGCATGTTAGGCAGTATGTGAAAACTTGAGATGATGGTTTAGGACAAATAAGATCGATTTTATTTGTAAAAAATAGCCATTCAGAACAGGAAACACATAAAGGAGACTGTACACGACGCGTTAGTTTATTTCTTTAGCAAGAGATGCATGCTCGAGCCATGCGAATGACAACTTTTTTTTTCATTCCCGGCTGTATGAATCTATCCGTTACCAATTCAAATGTTTCTTTCACACTAGGGTTAAGCTTGATGAAAAGGTGTTGAAATATACAATGTATAACATGTCTAATGCAGACTCCCTCAGCCGAAGCCACGGATGACAAAAGAGGCTGTCGCTAAACCACCCAGCCTATGTAAGGGCCCCACGCGTTACAAAAAGGACAAACAGTCCAAGGTACAGTGCATTGAATATCAACTAAACCGCCAATTTACAATAACTTAAACTGAGTTTTCCTAAAGTAACCCAAAAATTTAACAAAATGGCTAACATAAGAGAAATTAATAAATAAAATAAAAACTATATTTATCTTGCTAAAATAATTTAGGAACCAAAAGATATATTGTATTATGTATAACTGCCCAATTAAAGCAATTTGCACGACGAAATTAAGGTAAAATATTCAAAAAGAATTTGTCTGAACAAAGAATGTTAAACTAAAGAGCAATAAAATAAAAATATAGGGTCGTATGTTTGTAGACGTATCACAGTAATTAGAAGAATTGCATTCAGGAGTTGTTTGTGAAATTTAAAACAAGCGATTCTACTACAACAGCTGTTTAAGTTCTAATCTGAGTTTTGAGGAGCAGATGAAGCAAAAAATCTATTTAATCCAAAATTTTACGCAAACTAAAACAAAAAAAGTATACGATAGAACATTTATCCATTATATATATATATATATATATAATATTATATTTTATATATAACATACTATGCCAAAGTATCGGACACTTGCAGATCTTCATTTTTTAATTTCTCTCGGAATGGTTAACGACTGCCTTTAAACTCGGACATCTAAAGAATAGAACAATCACATTTTATTGAAGATTGGTCTGCAGATTAGGGGGTTACAAACTGATGAAGACAAACATGTTTTGCCCCCTTCACAGAATACTGATAATGAAGAAATTAGTCGGTAATGTTTAATGGCATATTTACAGGTTTTTGTAAACTCACGTAAATATTTGGGGAGATAGTTTTTCAAAATCTCAAATTTTCCACCTGTTTTTTGTCTTATACATACAGAGTTTTCTGTTATATTATGCGACACTTACAGAAAAGATGACAATATGTTAGAGAAGCATTTGTGTAAAACTTTGGAAAGAATTGTTGAAAAATACAGGAATTATGAGCAACTTTAGTAAATAGTGTTTCACTGCGCATGCGCGAAACATAGTGTAATTTCTTTCACATCTTTAAACCAGATATATAGGGCAACCTATATAAAAATTCAGTTCAATATCATTAGTATTCAGAAAGATATCGGCATTTAACGAGCAGAATTGCTCCTGTCGAAGAGAAGCTAAAGATGAGGGGTGTACACAAATTCATATTTTTTAAACTTATATCTTTAAATAGTTATATTGAATTGTATAGTGGTTAGAATTTTCGAATACCCATGAACACATTCTAATATTCGTAACACAAAAAAATATATATATGTAGAATTATTAAAATATTTTAAGAAAAGAAATTAATTAGATAAAAATCATTTCGCCATAAAATAAATATATTTAAAAATATCGTTTGGCCGTAAAATTATATGTAACTTACTTAATAACATGTAAATATATAATTAAAGTAATAAAATTTTGTTATTTAGTGCCTAATTAGCTGGAATTTAAGTTGCTACGTAATTGATAGTGTTCATGGTTTTAACCTCTATACAATTCAATATAACTATTTAAAGACATAGTTTAAAAATATCATCAGTATAACCCTCATCTTTAGCTTCTCTTCGACAGGACTAAATCTGCTCGTTGTAATGCCGATATCTTCTGAATACTAATGATATTGAACTGAATTTTTTTATATAGGTTGCCTATATCTGGCTTTAAAAGTTGTGAAAGAAAAATTACACTATGTTTCGGTGCATGCGCAGTAAAAAACACCATTTACTAAAGTTGCCCAATTCTGTAATATTCAATATCTTTCCAAAGTTTTACACAAATACTTCTCTAATATATTTGTCATCTTTCTGTAAGTTTTCGCATAATATACCAGAAAACCTGCATGTTATAAGCAGAAAACAGGTGGGAAAATTTGAGATTTTTAAGAAAACTTTATATCTTCCCAAATATTTACGCTGAGTTTACGAAATTCCTGTAAATATTATATTAAACATTACCATTTCTAAAGTTTCATCTTGTTATCAGTATTCTGTAAAGCGGGTGGACAAAAAACATTTTTGTCTTCACTCAGTAAGGCCCCCTAATTGTGCTCGACCAATCTCAAAAAATGAGTTATTATTCTCTACATGTCCAAGTTTAAAGCGTCGATGAACCATTCCAGAAATTTAAAATGAAAATCTGCAAGTGTCCGATATTTGGTTATTATAGTGATATATATATACTATATATATATATATATACTATATATATATATATAGATATATATATATATATATATGCTGGTATCATGACTAGTTACATATGTATGCAACATCATGCATATATATATATATATTATATTTATACATATATATATATATATACTATCATGTCTGATACACTTTAGATTAATATTTTATTTTTCCTCGAAGGTTTAAATGACCGCCTTTATCCGGACATGTAAAAGAATAGATATCAACTTTCTTATTATTGAAGATTTGATTCGGATTGAAAGTCTTCAACCGATGAAATATCGTGCACACAGCCATCAGAATAGAAATAAGATGAACTTCAGAAAAGTAATGTTTAATATGCAATATATAGAATTTTGTAACTCAGCAAATATTTGGGAGATATAAGGTTTTCTTAAAACTCTCACATTTTTCTCAACCTGCTTTTGAGTTTTCGTTAGCAGTTGATTTAAAACTTCACAGAAAAACAATACATAGAGAGAAGTTGAGTTTGTGAAAACTTAGAAAGAATTGTTGATGATGAAATTATGTACTTTAGTAAAGTAGATGATGCGTGAAACATATGTAATATTTTTCATTTTTTAAAGCCAGATATAGGGACTTATAAAAAATTAGTTCTATAGTCAGAAGATATCGGCATTAACGGAGATTTATTTCCAAAGAATATAGCTAAAGATGAGGGGTTGTACAAAATTGATATTTTAAAACTTATATCTTTAAAAAGTTATATTGAATGTATAGCGGTTAGGAATTTTCGAATACCCATGAACACATCAACATCTCAGAACAAAAAAAATACATATGCAGAATTATTAAATTATTTTTAGAAAAGAAAATTATTTAGATAAAAATCGTTTCCATAAAATAAATATATTTAAAAATATAATTGCCGAAATTGTAATATGTAACTTGTTAACTAATCATGTAAATAATAAATTACTTAAATTAATAAAAATTTTGTTATTTATAGTGCCTAATTAGTTGGAATTTAAGCAAGCACGTATTGATAAGTGTTCATGGGTATGTAGCAAATTTTACCGCTATACAATTCAATATAAGCTATTTAAAGATATAGTTTAAAAAATATCAATTTGTGTACAACCCTTCATCTTTTAGCTTCTCTTCGACAGGAGCTAAAATTCTCCGGTTTAATGCCGATATCTTTCTGATTACTTAATGATATTGAACTGAATTTTTTTATATAAGTTGTCTATATATCAGGCTTTAAAGCTGTGAAAGAAAAATTACACTATGTTTCGGCATGCGCAGTGAAACACTATTTACCAAAATTGCTCATAATTCCTGTAATATTCAACAATTCTTTTCCAAAGTTTTACACAAATGCTTCTTTAACATATTGTCATCTTTTCTGTAAGTGCTCTGTATAATATAACAGAAAATCGCATGTTATAAGCAAAACAGGTGGGAAAATTTGAGATTTTTAAGAAAACCTTTATATCTTCCCAAATATTTGCGCTGAGTTCACAAAATTCCTGTAAATATTATGCACATTAGACATTACCATTTCTGAAAGTTTCATCTTGGTATCAGTATTCTGTAGGGGTGGGCTTAAAACGCTTTTGTCTTCATCAGTTTGTGACGGCCCCTAATTGCCTCAGGTCCGAATCTTCACGTAAAATGAGTTATTGTCTATTCTTTTTACATGTCAGAATTTTAAAGGCAGTCGTAAACCATTCCGATAAATTTAAAAATGTGAAAATCTGTAAGTGTCGTGATACTTTTGGGCATATAGTGTATATTGCTGGCCTTAATTTTTCCGATATTTTCTTGAAGTGCGTATAAATATTTTACTAAATATGACTATTACGGTGTCAAAAATATTTTACTAAATATGTCTATTACTGTGTCAAAAATATTTTTCTAAATATGACTATTACTGTGTCAAAAATATTTCACTAAATATGACTATTACGGTGTCAAAAATATTTTACTAAATATGTCTATTACTGTGTCAAAATTATTTTCCTAAATATAACTATTACTGTGTCAAAAATATTTCTCTAAATATGACTATTACTGTATCAAAAATATTTCTCTAAATATGTCTATTACTGTGGCAAAAATATTTTTCTAAATATGTCTATTACTGTGTCAAAAATATTTTTCTTAATACGACTATTACTGTCAAAAGTATTTCTCTAAATATGACTATTACTGTATCAAAAATTTTAAATATGTCTATTGCCGTTGGCAAAAATATTTTTCTAAATATGACTATTACTGTGTCAAAATATTTTTCTTAATATGACTATTACTGTCAAAAATATTTCTCTAAATATGACTATTACTGTATTAAAAATATTTCTCTAAATATGACTATTACTGTGTCAAAAATATTTTTCTAAATATGACTATTACTGTGTCAAAAATATTTTCTAAATATGACTATTACTGTATCAAAAATATTTTTCTAAATATGACTATTACTGTGTCAAAAATATTTTACTAAATATGACTATTACTGAATCAAAAATATTTCTCTAAACATGTCTATAACTGTGTCAAAAATATTTTACTGAATATTAGTGTGCAAAAATATGTATGACTGTGGACAGAGGGAATGTATAAAAATTTAACTTCGACAATACATAAATATATTGTCGAAAAGCATAAAATATAATTCCTTACGTCATTTAAAGCATTTTTTGAACTGAAAGTATATGTCTAACGGTTTAGAAATTAGTTATTAGGCCACTTTTAAAATTGACACCTTGCATATTCCTCTACATTCTAATATGTTTAGTAGGGTGGACCGAAAAACACTTTTTTTAGAAATCGATTTTGGCATAGTGCGGAAAAGTTGTACAATAGATCTGTTAAAACCCTCCAAAAATTTCATCAGTTTCGTTTAATATTTAGCCGCGCCCCTTTGGCATTGAAAAACAGAAAAAAAAAGAGAAAAATCGTTTTTTGTGAAAAAAATATATTTTGAAAAAAAATTCCAAAAATTTTTACTGGCATAGAATGAAAATGTTACATAATGGGTCAGTTTGAACCCACAAAAAATTTATCAATTTCTCTCAATATTTAACCGCGCCCCTCTGACATGAAAAATTGGAGAAAAATGAAAAAAATTGGGGGTTTTGAAAGAAATATAATTTGAAAAGTAATTTTAAAATTAGTACTGGAATATAATGGAAATATTACGTAATGCATTAATTAGAACCCACCTAAAATTCAATCAATTTTACTCGATAGTTATTCGCTGATTTAAAAATATGCACTCACGCAAATAAAACCTATCCTATATATGTATATAACCTATCCTTAACATCAGAAGCGCATGTAGCATTAATAGAGGAACGAAGTTGCAAGTATACATGTTATATATCATTAACTGCTGGTGAAAGTGCAGAAGAAATAGCCCAAGGTATTACCAAATTTACAGAGGCGTATAATATGACTTTGCAGAACCTATCGGTTATCGGATGTAACGGAGCAAATGTGAATACGGGATGGAAAGGAAGAGTAATACGTTTGCTTGAGACATACATTGGAAGACCATTACAATGGAATATATCTATGCTGCATACTAATGAGTTGCCACTAAGGCACCTCATTCTGAAAATGGACAGCTCCACATAGGGACCATATTCATATTCTGGACCTATTGGATTGCTTCTAAAAGAATGTGAAAAAATCCAGTTGTCAAATTTGACCAAATCGACTGTACTCTTCAGCCTTTGGATCTGAAAGATATCAAAAAACTAAGTACTGACCAACAATATTTGTATCGCATCTGTCTTGCCATAAAAGATGATAGTTGTTCTTCTAGCGTGACTGATAATAGCCTAGGTGAACTCAGTCATGCACGATGGCTGACCCCCGCAAACTGTTTGTTATGGTTATACATTGGCACTCCATGTCCATCACAGAATCTCATAATATTCGTGAAGTATGTAATGCTGGATTATGCTCCAATGTGGTTTGAGATAAAAATGAAATCGAATTGCCAGTAAGATTCCCAACATTTCTGGAAAATGATTGCCCTTGCAAGGCAGCTTCCAGACAATGTTAAGCAAATTATTTACAAAGTATTCTCAAACAATGTATATTTTGCGCATCCCGAACACCTATTATTAACAATGCTACATGATTCTAGAAAGCACATCTGGGAATTAGCAGTTAGGCGAATTCTCGGTGCCAGAGAAAAGAAGATGAAGAACTCGGGTGGTTTGCGTTTGTTCAAGCTTCCTAAACTCAATTTCGAAGCAGCCGATTATATTTATTTAATTGATTGGTCAAACTGTGTAGTAACAGAGCCCCCTCTTACTAGGCATATAAAGGACAAAGATTTGAAAGAAATGTGCAAAGAAGAACAGTTTCCAGTACTAAGTTTCGAGGAATTTCTATGTCACATGCAATCTATTGAACGATGTGTTAAACTAATATCTGAAGCTGGAATGAAAGTTTGTGGTGAGACTGCAAGAGATGGATATATTCGTGCCAAACTTCAAGCAAAGAAAGAACTTCCAACGTTTGACAACAAGGGACAATATTATTCTAACACTTAATATTCAATATGCATGAGGTATTATTATATAGATTTCAAATTTGTAAATTTTTGTTCTAATCTATACTCTATCTGGGTGTAATTCAAGAAAAAATATGCTGGTACTAATATCGTAAAAAAATGAATAAAAAGTTAAATTACGTAATAATTGTAGAATTATTATTGTTTATAGCACTATTTAATTAATCATTTAATGTCAATACTAATTTCGAAAAATAATTTTCATAGTACAGTTTTTTAGAAAATCCGATATTTTTTTCATTTTTCTCCAATTTTTCATGTCAGAGGGGCGCGGTTAAATATTGAGAGAAATTGATAAAAATTTTTGTGGGTTCAAACTGACCCATTATGTAACATTTTCATTGTATGCCAGTAAAAATTTTGGAATTTTTTTCAAAATATATTTTTTTACAAAAAACGATTTTTCTCTTTTTTTCTGTTTTTCAATGTCAAAGGGGCGCGGCTAAATATTAAACGAAACTGATGAAATTTTTGGAGGGTTTTAACAGATTTATTGCACAACTTTTCCGCACTTTTTCTCCGATTTTTTCCCCAAAATCGATTTCTGAAAAAAGGTTTTTTTCGGCCCACCCTAATGTTTAGTCTCACATTTTATGTGAAGCTACCCGCTGTATGTAATAAACGATTATAGGGGGATTATAATCTTTTTCACCTCAACAGAGCAACTGCAATTTTTATTTCTGTTTCCTTTGCCATTAACTCTTCTTCGAGAACTGTCCCGTTGAAAGTTGCATCTGAAGCTAAATAGAGGGCCACAACGCCCCTTGGCGTGTAGTCGCGCCAACCCCACAAAGAGAGTCGCTCCTTTTTGAGCCAGGAAACAGCCTTCTTTCGAGCTTCTGCTACGCCTGATAGAGACAAAACTCCTGTTTCTGTAAAATATATAAAAAGAAATAAATATCAACTCCAGTGATTTACAGCAAAATTAATCGTAACAAAAAAAAGCAGATTGGCATGTTCGGCAGCTATTTGAAATAGTTGTAACTTTTTGAGTACACGCGATGAAAAATACAGGACAGTATAAAAAATGTATGCCTAATTTGGAGCTAATCCGAAGCAGTTTTTGGAAAGATTTAGCCGAAATATCTTTAATATGCTCCAAAATGTGTTTAATTTTTATATCGTTATGCAAGATCTTTCGTCTGACATACCATGGGACAGAGTTTCTCAAACTGTGCTCCGCGAAAAGGTAGGACATGTTTAAAATTAAATACTTTTATTAAACATATTTTAAAATTAAAAATATTTTTCACAAAAAAATGGAATAAAATATTTGAATATTATGACATATTGCGCTCTCAGTGGGTAACAAAAAATCATCTTGTATCAATCATTCATCACCGATCAGGTGAAACATTGACTATATAAAAAGGAAGTCGGCATTCGATGTGTCAGTTTCTCGTCCACCAGTAGAGAAACGAATTTACGTCAGAAGGGAACAGCAGACAACACAGAGCCAGACAGAGGCTAGACTCACTGTGTCGGCGTTTGCAGAAAAATTACCTTCGACGCCTTTCCAGAAGTATTGGAAAAAATTTTATTGCATACTAGCAGTACGCGCACGGCTTTGCCCGTGGAATCAGGACTTCAACAAAATAAAAAACAGCCCACATACAATTACATAAATGAGAGTTTTAAAAACGAAATCAAAACAGAAATATATATATTATTGAGTTTGTCCGCTTCTTTTTCCTCTCGACCGAGTACCGTTAATCCAAAACAATGTTAAAAAATTACAATGTGATATTTATTACACCGCAAGCAAAGTATGAAAGGCAAAGAAATAAGTTAAGATACGCTTAAAAATAATAATCGAAGTCATCGAGTAAATAAATGATCTCCTCGTAGAAAGCGAAAGTAATGACGTCACCTGCCGCGAAAAAGGTAACCAACCAATGAAATTGCAACAATGCAGTCGGAGAAACTCTGAAGGAGGTGTCGTTGGGAGCGGTCGCTAGCAAAAACACTGTTTGTACTTTTCAGGGAAAAATTAATTTAAAAAAAACGGGAAAAGGTATTTTAACGGTTCTTGTTTTAATTCTGACAGAAACGTTCCAGTAATAAGTTGAAAAATATTGAAAATGATAGCGTTATTAGAAAGGCGGATACGAGAATTTCAAGAAAGCCGAATCAAAAATGACCATAAAAGTGACTATATTTCAAAAAATTTTCAAAATTCAGTAAATTATGTTAGAAATTCAAAACTATCTTCATTAGAATGGAAATCGCGTGCTCTTTCTGATGGTGTATCTATTTTTGTCGTACAGTTATCCGAAACCGTGCTATTGAGAAATTAGTGCGAAAAATCACCCAAAATAACAGAAAACATTAAATAAAAAATTTCTAGATTAAATTTTAAAATTTTGGCTTCGAGGTGCATTGAGTCACCATAAGACTACCTGTGTGCCAAATTTCAAGGCTGTAAGTGCGATAGATTCGTCTGGACATCGCACGCAGACACGCACACACACACAAACATTGCCTTTTATAAGTATAGATATAACTGGTTGTTTACACACTTCTCAAATCAGTTGCATTTTACTTATCATTCAGTAGAAATTATAAAATTCATTATATGTAATTTATTATTTCTGTAGCTTCTAGGATTATTCGTTTTGATGACAAAATATCTGTCTTGTGGAGGTTTCTTTAAATACTAAATTAGTGATACGAGGAATAACATCGATTATCTTTCAATGGATAGTTGGCTGGAGACGGGGTCCTTTTAAAACATCAAAACTTCTGCCAAGCCATTTGGAATAGACGTGGAAGCATCAACATTTAAGAGATTTGCACTCGTTTGGGTTTTTTCTTTTTTCCTATATCAAAATGGTTAAACTCATTATGATATTTTAAAACATTGAAAAATTATAATCTCTAAAAATAAAATTTTACTATTCACGTATAAAATTTTGCATTATAGAATTTTTTTAAGTTTTACATTCTTTACAGTATTTTCTTTTAAAACCAGCGGGAGTGTTCTCCCCTATACTTTCTCGTATACTTCCCCAAAAAGGTGCTAAAAAAATTCGAACCTATTGTTACCCAGAATCCAATGACTACCAGAAGCTTTTTCATTATAGTGATTGAAAAATATCTAGGTAAAGAATTTCAAAGAGATGCGTAACGATTTTCCTTTCTTACCGGCTCAAGGACAAACTGACGTAATTCGCTACTCCGTACTGAAATTCCGTTCCGTTCTTCCAGTACGCATGCGCGTGGAGATTACGGATTCTCTTCAAAAGTAAATTATACAGACCGACAGACAGTCAACCCTTTGACGGATTTGGCCCAAAATTTTATACGGACCTACATTCATGATGATAAAACTGTGTACCAAATTTTACTCATCTAGCTATTCAAGTTTTTGAGTTATAGTGTTCACATGACCGCGGGCAGACAGATAGACAGACTTCCCGCGGGCGGATTTTGTCCAAAATTTGATAGAAACCTACAAATTATGTGTCAAGTTCACATACCAAATTTTATCCCCATATCTCTAATAGTTTTCGAGTTATCGTGTTCACAGACACACACGCAGACAGACATAATTCCAAAATTGTGTTTTTCGGACTCAGGGAGGTCTAAAACGTAGAGATTCGTCAAAATCTCGAGTTCGAATTTTTTGACGATTACAATATTTTCTCTTAGTATACTTCGTATACGAGAAATTAAAAAACCCTCGATGAATCTTTTTAGATGCAATATCTTATTTAAACTTTTTACTGTTGTTATATACTGTTAATGTTCATATTACTTTCTAATTGTAGTGTGGAAGAAGATAGAGGTGGTACTATTATTGTACAAGCTGGTTTTTCGGATGATTCATTAACTGCGGATGCAACAGATCTTCTTGAAATATTGAACAAGTTGTATGGCTCTACTTCCCGATATAGAAGTTCCACAATTAAAAAACTTTAAAACGAAAGTATCATGATTCTTATTGGGATATTGGGTTCGCTGAGACCACTGATAATAAATTCCAGTGCGTAATTTGTGGCAATGTCTTGCCGAACAGTTCAATGTTTCCAGCAAAAATGCTCCGTCATTTTGAGGGGGTCCATCCAGAATGCAAGGATAAACCAACTGATTTTTTCAGAAGGAAGTACAGTCGGACCTCTATTTAACGAAGTCGCTAAATCCCGGAAAAAAGTTCGTTATATGGAGAATTCGTTAAATAGAGATTCACCTTTTAAAATACTTTAAACTACACAAAACAGATTTTAAATTCATAAACACTAAATATTATTATTAAAAAGGTAATTAATCACTCCTTTATTTTGTAAATTAATATCTATTTATTTTATATATGTTACCCATCAAAAAGAAATCTGCAAGGAAAACCAGAATAAAACAAAACATTGCCTGGGAATACACAGTATTTTCAATTTAAAAAATAATTTTATATTAAAATTAATGAATTTTAATGACATTATCGTATTTATTTCGACAAGTAATTTTAAGCATGTATTACCACATGCGTCCTTAAATTTAATTACTGATAAAGTTCGAGGACACGGGACAACTCCATTGAGGGTGAAAGGGGGATATTGAAAGTTTTTCTAGTGAAGTGGACAGTAGTGGTGGTGGTGGGGGGGGGGAAGGTTGCACCTCCTGGATGAAATGAAAAAAATGACTGCGATTTTACTGCTCTCGATGAATTAGGAGACTGGTAAACCCAGTTCAAGGTCACTGACCACCACAAAATGTGTTAAAAGAAAGAATAAGAAATGTTCAGAAATATTTTGAGAAATAGGAAGAAAATAAATTACTGGATCACAAGAAAAAGTTCGTTAAATAGAGAATGCACTTAGCTATTTGTAGGTTATTTTACGAAAAAATTCGCAAAATGTTCTTGGTTCCAAGGAAAAGTTCTCAAAATAGAGGTTCGTTAAATAGAGGTCCGACTGCATATTGAACTCAAGAAAGTCCAGAAATGTATATCGTATCATTCAAAAACTGTCAACGAAAATGATGGCATCTTACTTAGTCAGTTACCCAATTGCTCAAGTTGGCGAAGCCCAAACTGTTGCTGAAAACCTTATCAAGCCTTGAGTAAAAGACATTATCGAATGCACGTTTGTCGAAAAGGCTGCGAAAGTGATAGACACAATTCCTTTTTCAAATGACACAATCTCGAGACGAATCGGGGAGAGTAGAGAATGTGAAAGCTACTTTAATTTCTGGTATAAAATCCACTCAATTTTCGCTTCAAATGAATGAATCAACCGATGTTGCTGGTTTGGTAATATTAATGGAAATTGTGTGCTATCCATATTTGGACTCTTTTCATGAGGATTTACTTCTTTGCAAGCCATTACCGACTACCACAACTGGCACTGAAATATTTAAATTACTAGATGAATTTTTCGCGGAGAATAGCATCCTACGGGATAACTGTATTGACGTGTGCACAGATGGAACGAAAGCTATGTCTGGTAAGACGTCTGGTACAATCGTAAAAATAAAAGAAAAAGCCAAGGGGTGCAGCAGTAGCCACTGTATACTTCATCGACATGGTCTTGCAATGAAGAAAATGCAACCTTTTGTAATTCGCCTCTTTGTAATAAGGAATGAAGTCGGAATCTTTCTGAGAGACAATGATTTTGCTTTGGGATAGAAGTTGTGTGATGAACATTGGCGAATGAAATTGGCGTATTTGACAGATAATTTTTAAAAAATTAATGATTTATGTTTCTCACTTCAAGGAAAAGCAGTAACTGATTTCTGATGCTACTGATAAAGTGGTAGGATTTCAAAAGAAACTGAAGTATTGTGTAGAGTCAATCAAAACCGAAAGCTTGGATTGTTTTCCAGTAACAAAAGGATTTGGAGAAGAACTCGAATAAGACGTTCCTGTGGATATCTTAAACGAATTTGAAATTCATCTCTTGCGTTTGATTGATGCTTTCAACTTTCATTTACCAAAAAAATTGCATGAAAACATAAAAGAAAACGTTTTGGTTGTAGAACCATACTCTATATCCAAAAAACCATCCTCTCTTACCTCACTGGAATATGAATGCTTGCTTGATTTGACATCAGATACAGCGATAACATCAAAGTTTAAAACTGAGAAATCAATCTCAGATTTTTGGTTCACGTTAAAAGATGAATTTAAAATCTTATCAGATAAAGCGAAGATTATTTTCCTGCCCTTCGCAACCACTTATTTAGTCGAAACAGCATACACCGCTACTGAAACAAAATACAAATCGCTTCTCAATGCAGAGTATGATATTCAGTTGCAACTATCCGAAATTCAGCATCTCATTGTACAAGTCAAAACACCCTCATCCTTCTCATTAACTTTCTCCATCACGAAACCATTGTAAGAATGTAATAACGCGAAATTAATAAAATAACAAATTGTAGATTGCAATATTTGCCCTGAATTTAGTTCCAATTTTTTTTTCTTTTACATGCCTGTGTTTTCTGTCTGCAATGGGAAATTAGTGCAGAAAAAAATTAAACGGTGAAATCTAATGTCCTGTAAGCTTAAATGACGAAACTACCTTGTATCGTCAAAGCTATTTTGCCATTCTATTTACTAAATACAGTATATAGCTGCGAGATAAATTTTAGTGCTCCGAGTTGAATTTCCAATTTCAAAGGTGCTCCGTGACTGAAAAAGTTTGAGAACCGCTGCCATGGGACATTTACGATTCGCATTAACTGTTAGTTTTGAAAATCTTTCCAATTTCCTTAATCTCGTGATGGCTTCCTATCCGCAAATGGGGAAGCGGTAGAGTAAGGCTGATCGAATAATAGATTTATAGAACAAAAGCTTGTGCTTAATCGCTAGTTTACTTAGATGAATTCAAGTCATTTGGGCTTTGTTGATGGCCGCTTTGATCTATCCTAGCACATTCAAAGGATGGATATTAAAAGTAATTTAGCGTCTAGTAATAACCACAGGGACTTGTATTCAGTGATCCAGGGGACGAATTGGCCAAATATTTGAGCATGGTTTATTTATTCAAGGAGAGCACACTACAGAGATGACTCTTTTTACTGAGTGCATGATCAAAAACATACAAAGAACACAAGCCACAAAGTGAATTAAAACACAAACTGCAGAGCTCAAAACCACATAAATTATAAAAATGTAAACACATAAATGTTTTAAAACGAAAACATGCAAATTTATTACAAAAGCAGTGAAAACACACTGAGGTTCTAAAAGTCCATGTTGCATACCGTCACATTAAAATTATAAAAAAAATCACATAATGTTTTCTAAAATTTAGAACATTAAATTAAAAAAACCATTAAAAAAGCAAAGGTCAAAAAGTCAAACACACACAAGCACATGATCAACACAAAAATAAGAAAACGTATACAAATCTTAATATGTATAGTCAAGAGTGAAAAAAGAGAAAAAGAAATCAGGTCATGTATTTAAAAGTAAATCAATTCGATTTAAAAACAGTAGGAGATATATGGTAAATGTCCAGTTCATCAGAGATCCTGTTAAAGTCTTATAAAATTTATAAAACGAGAACCTCTTAATATAATTAAATTTTGAATATACGTTTGGAAAAGAACTTTTTTTCCTTAAAGACCTTATGACGTTTCTTCGTGAAGATGAGGCACGCACATTTGTTTAGATTGATTTTTATTTTTTAGTCGACGAGCCAGAGATGTTACTGGGATACAGAGTTTTGAAGTTTTTCAATGACTCACATGGTCGTCAAGACTGCAGTATCGTCAGCAAAGATAGCTATGTGACGCAGAGGTTGAAGAGTATAGACTAGCTCCCACTCTGGGGCGTCGATCCTGACAGGTTGGGGAGAAGAAATCATACCTCCCATTCTTACTCCAAAGTTACAAGTATCGAGGTATCTACATAATATTTATCCAGAAATTGCGGTAACGGTCACGTGGCTTTGTATGGCTACATGCCCAAGAGATTTAGACTCAGACGGTGTGTCTACGTCTATAAGTTAGCATACACTGTTTTGATCCACCAGAATGAGCTGAGTTAGCAGTTTTATTTCTTTTTTATTTATATTTATGCTGCTTCACCCACGCCCAGTAAAAAAATCCGTTATCAGTTTATGTTGATTCATTATAGTATTCTCGCTTCGCCGATCAATTAGAAGTTTTTTTGAATCAGCGGAAGATAGTTAATTCAACAAAGGGTAAATGTCTATAAAGTTTTTTACTAAATGCTTTTAATTAGTTTTGATTTGAGTGTTGGTAAATGAGTTACTTTATTTACTTAATAATGAATACTTTCGTTTTTGTTAAAATAGTTCTTCCTTAAGATTGAATTTGTGGTGCATTCTATTCCGAATCACTATTTGTTATCTTTAACGTTTTCTTTTTACTAATTGCTTTTAATTAGTTCTGATTTGAGTGTAGGTAAATGAGTTCTGTTTTTAAGCTATTAAAAATAGTTCTTTCTTAAGATTTGAAATTGTGGTGCATGTTTTTATTTTGTAACTGAAGTACTTGTTAAAAGTAAACTTTTTTTTCCATGCTATGAATTTAGAATAACTTCGTTTTTGTTAAAAGGATTCTTTCTTAAGATTTGAATTTCTGGTGAATTATATTGCGAAAAGTATCTTTAAAGTTATTTACTAATTGATTTTAACTAGTTCTGATTTGAGTGTTGGTAAATGAGTTCTGTTTTTAAGCTATTAAAAATGGTTCGTTCTTAAGATTTGAATTTGTGGTGTTAGTGTATGTGACAATCAGATCTGAGATACTGTTGGCGGGTTAAAAACCCGTCTTAGATGGGCACAAATTTTCTAGTAAGTGAATTGAGATTAACTGGTCCGAAAATCCAAGTCGCATAAGCTTAGAAACTAAGGCATTTTGCCAAATTTTTTCAGAGGTTTTGGCAAGATCCAGAAAAAGTGCACAGATGGTTTCAGACTTTGTAAAGCTATCATCAGTCAGTTCCATGACATGTAGCAGCTTATAAACAGTTTGGTTTCTCCTGAAACCAAACTGTTCGGCTATGATGATATTGCTATCATCACAGTGCTGATTCAGACTTTTAAGAAACGTGGACTCGTACACTTTACTCAAACAACTAAGTAATGAAATGGAAAGATAGTTTTGAGATAATTTAAGATCAGAAATTGGTTTTGGAATAGGGACCACCACAGCCATTTTCCAGCATATGGGAAGGAAACTATTCCTGAACAGGCAGTTCGAAAGTTACACGATATAGAAAATAAACTTAAGGAGTGAGTATGCGATTTACAATTCCGAAAATATCGTAATAATCTTATAGAATGATACAATACTTTCCAGCAAAGTGATGAGAAATAAAATAATAGTAAATTGAAAATCTAATTTTTATTTTTCAATTCCTACTATTAGTTCACACTCTCCCTATATATATTTATATATATATATCTTGTTCACATATTTTGCAATCGATTTTAAACTAACTTCCCGATGAGCTGGAGACTTGAAACTTTAAACATAGCTCACAACTAGATGACAATGCAGTATTAATTCGCTTTCTTGTCTGTATGTCTGTTTGTCTGTCATTTCATATTTTGCATAATGCATGCGCAGTACGTTCTTCATGATATCTCGAAAACTATTAACATTACAGACTTGGTTCTTTGGTATATAGATGGCCCATGGGATCATCGAAGCACCCCCATATTTTAGCCATATCTTTGCGCATGCGCAGTACGTTTTTCATTATATCTCGAAAACTATTAAACTATTAATTATTAAAGTAGGAATTGACTTAAAAATTTTTTTATATTACTTCTTATTTTTTTATCTCGTAATAGGTATTACGATATCGATATTGGCTGTTCACGAGCTAGCACGAATTGTCGTGCTATATTCCTGCTGACATGTTTGCGTGAAAGTTTAAGAACTAGATTTAATTCATTTCGTAATGGGAGATTTGATTCATACGAGATTTAATAATTGAGCGGAATTTATGTCAATATTTTCTCTTTTCGAGTGCCCTATTATTTGCGAGTAATGCCACATCATTTTCAAATGGAGTTTAAATAAATCATTCATTTTGAAATCACCTATGGGACTAAAATCAATTATCAAATTTTCGTTTAGATTCAGGTCCGATTACTTCTGAAAAGCGAACCATTTGTTTAAAAATAAATAACGGTTACATTGTTTTAGAAACTTTACCTAAAAAGCGGTATAAAAGTACTTTTTGTTGTTGTTAAATAAGCAAAACTTTAAATTATTTTTCTTTACTATAAAAGAGAATTGTATCCAAAGAATTTCCTTACCACATCCAATCTCGTCAGCTCCATTTTCGCAGTCTTTTATGCCATCACACACTTCGACTTGCGGGATGCAGGATGTATTGCTACACTTAAAGCTGCCTTTGTTGACGCATTCGATGTCTCCTGAAACATAAAACCACAATTTTGTATGATTAATAGTTTTTAATAAAGATACAAATAGCCGTATATAGCAGATAAACTCAGAAATCGCATATAAAAAACTGAAATTTAACTTTTTTCAAGAAACATTGTTTATCTGTACATAATAGCAGTGTTAATTAATAATAGCATAATTATTTGTTCTTTTCATAAATAATGTATCGTTTTCTTATGCACATAAATAATGTCTATTAAAATAGTAAGGAAGTGCGATTTTACGTGTCATAGACAAATTAACAAGGTTCATATTTGTATCAGCGTTTTCTCCCCTACAATAGCGTATTCCCTAATTTCATGCAATGAATTTCAATTTTGTCATAAGATGCTAGATAAAACATTATTAAACTTTATTTGTTGTTAATTTTGATTAATATATTTAAAGATTTGTATGAAATTATATGATAAATTATACTAATGAATATTATTAAATACATTAGTCACTAAGGCTTTTGAATGATTTATCTCTTTTAGCAAAATATTTCTTTCAATGTTTAGAGTTTTAATATGATGTCTAAGGGCAAAAAAGTAATGTATATAATTTTTTCATTTTTATTTGTATATGTGTGGGTGTATTTTTTCGATTGATTAAGAGATTTTTACACATTTTATATTATTTTTCAAATACAAGATAGATGGAATGCACCTTTTATTTATATTTTTCTAATATATCAAAAGTTTCTTACAAAAAACTTTGATTTTCTTATTTCAGACATGTTTAAAAGATTAAAGTTAGAATGTACTAAATTTTCAGTGAACATTTAGCAAAATTTTGTTCAAAAATTTACTCCTATGAACTTAAAAATGTTTGATATGTTATTTTTCAAGTTTATTTCAACTTCTTATCTTTGTAGCCTTAAGTTTCCGGGGGGAAAAATGAGGATCATATTTCAGAGAGAGTTGCTCAGTTTCGGTATTTGCCCTGGGTGCCATTTTATGTAGGCACGCTACTGGCCCACCCTACCTTAAGGGACAGAGTTTGGACTTATTTACTCTTACAGTATTTCATGCCGGTTAATGGGGAATTTGTGTGCCAAGTTTCATCAAAATTGGTGCAGCTAGCTGGAAGTGATTCTGGAACAAACATATATACATATGTTGAGTTTTATATAGAGATGTATTCTGTAAGTTTCATATAATTGGGTGAAAATTCTAAATGCAAGCAGTATACGTGCGGTAAAATTGGGAAATTCTTTAAAAAACATTTATATCATCCCAAATATAGGTGCTGTTTCTACAAAAATTCATGTGGGTATTACCCAGCAAACAAAACCGTTGATGAAAGCTACAAATCACTATAAGCTTTCTGTGAAACGGGGCGAACACAAATCATTTTCAACTCCGTTGTTTTCTGGTTGGTCCCTTAAATTCCCTCATGACCGAATCTTCACTGCAAAACGTGAGTTCCTACGATTATACGTCCTACTATTCTCCACAACTACTTATGAACCATTCTGTAATAACTTCTAATTTTTATGCATTTTACGAATTATACTTACCTTTTGTATAGACATGAGTATTTCTTATGATGTTAACAGTGAAATAAAGGTTCCTAGAACAAGTGGCAAACAGAAAACCAAAGGAAATGTTCCTTTAAGTAATGCTGAAGAATATTTGAGACGAGTATTACTTTTAGTTGATCGTTTTATTTCCGAACCTGAGTTTAGGTGTAACCCAAGATTTTATGGGATTTTACCACTGGAAGGCCTTATACCATCGAAAAATGTAATCCATAATGACTGTGATATTATTCATGCAGTTATGAAGTACAACATTTAGGTAGATTCCTTATGGGAAGTCTACCTATTTCAATGGTTCTCATGACACAACTTCCAGAAAATTTCTGCAGATCTTCACCGATCATATATATATATAATATAATATAATGTTCTGTAATATATGTATAATATAATGTATATATATATTAATATAAAGTTCTTAAAAAATATATATCTGTAGTTTAATTATTAATGATGATTTAATATAGTGTATATAACATATTTTAGTTAAAATATTTTCACAATAAATGCGGAACTGTAATTCGTATTTAGCTTCTGGTAATTTTTGCTATGACTTTGAAGCAGTAAGCATTTAGTTAATTTTCTCGTTCTTTTCTTAATATATTTTGGAGATTTACTCCTCTATTTGTTGTCTTTATACAACAACTGGCCCTCACAGAATGTTGGCGTCTATAAATTTCGAAATAATGTGACATAATCGATTCCTCAGGTCGATTGGCATTTGATTGTTGGAATTCCATATCTGGATTGGCTTTTTCATAGTAATAGTTTTTAATATTATTAGCTTTCTGTATTTCATTGTGTGAATAATATTAAGTTATATAGTTTATTATATTTAATTTTAAAAGATGGTTTAATAGGTGTATATAATGAAAATATTATTTGAGTTTTAATGGTTTAAATATATATATATATATATATATATATATATATATATCACGGCCCATTATTAATAACGGCCCACAATGAATATTTTTGAGACCCATGAAACATAACAGTTTGTGGCAAAATTTTTAACAAAAGTTTCTTAGCTAAATTTTTGAAACTCCTAGTAATTTATTATGATTAATAACGAACCACATTATTCGCCAGTGACTTATTATTAATTGTGTTACATCGACGCACCAATCCTCCTGCCACTAACAGGGAATATTTTAGGAGACGACAATAAAATGACACTTGAAAGAAAAACTTTCTTTCTTTTCTTCGATTTTCTCTGTAGGTATCGAATCAGTGTCTAACCACATGTAAACGGAGGTAATCGAGATTCAGTGCTGTTGAGACTTGAAGAAAAAATTCAGCGAAGTTGGGATTTTACAAATATTTACCATCCAGGCTTCAAAATATTCTAAAATTGGCATAAGAAATATTTCCATGTTTAAATATAAAGAAAATATATAGTAGCTGGTGCGAGCAATATTTTTCACTTTTAAAAGACAATGACCCCCTGTAATATCCAAAATTACTGACATTCACTTTGGATCAGATTTGAAAGCAACCACCGCGGACAAGACAGCCTCCGAAGTAGGAAAGATTTTATCAGAGAAGGGATGCCAAATGTCAGAAAGAAAACATTAACTTTATCGTTGTTCTTGTTCTTTTTTATTTTATATTTTCGGAATAAACCTGCGTTTCTATTTTTTATGTCTGTGTGTCTGTCTGTGAACACGATAACTCAAAAACTATTAAAGCTACAGGGATGAAATTTGGTATGTGGTCTTTACACATAATTTGTAAGTTTCTATCAAATATTGGACAAAATCTGTCCACGGGAAGTCTGTATGTCAGTGTTAATGTGAACGCGATAACTCACAAACTTAATAGCTAGGCGGATAAAATTTGGTACACATTTTTATCATCAGGAATGTAGGTTGTATCAAATTTTGGATCCAATCCATCAAAGGGTTGACTGTCTGTCTGTATAATCGCATACTTTTGAACACAATAACTTCTCTAAAAAATTACTTTGATAAATGAAATTTGGTATGTGGCATTCTTACCTTAATGGTAGATTTGTATCCAATTTTTGTGTCAATCGGTTAAAAAAAAGACGTTCAAATTGCAAATTTCGTTTTCTTTATCTTACACCTACCCTATTGGTAATCACGCCGGCTTCTAATTTCACTTCCGCAGTGGACGACCTTCGGAAATCGCGGTATGACGTTTCGCTTTTTTTTCCTCCACTGCCTTAGGGGTTCTTGTTCGTTTTCCTTCTTTTTAGCTTACTTTCTTTCTACATATGTTAGGAGTATACGAGAAAGTTTAGGGGAGACTAATCCCGCTGGTTTTTCATTGAGGCGCACATGAACTTCGACTTTGTTTATTTGGCCGGTGCTAGCATGTGAGTGTCACACTCCTGATCTACATGAAAGCGCACAAGACTTATTTACGCAGATCAATGGTCTGGCCCTTGTTAACATTCATAAAGATAGAAAAGTCAATGTTGAAGATATGATTGGCATATTTTGTAATTAAAAGTGAAGGAGATTGACGGCGACTAAATGGCCATCTTGTGAAGACTAAACTTTTTGAGTAAAAAAAATATAATTTAATTAATTAATATTGACTTAAAAATTAATCAATTAAAATTTGAATCCTACGGATTTTATTAATTTGAAATCAATAAATAATTTAGTTAATTAATTCTTAATTTGCAAGAGTTAAGAACACAGATTTTTTCTCCAATAGTCCTCTCCCCTTAATGGATTCCTAGATCTGACCTTGCACACAAACACTAAAAAAAATAAGATAATGGCATTTCGCACATGGCAATAAAATCCAAGATATGAAGGAACTTCCAATGATGGGAAGGGGAAAATAGGGAGGGA
>BGPR01001892.1:62741-73512 GCA_013235015.1 Araneus ventricosus | reverse complement strand
ATTTCGCACATGGCAATAAAATCCAAGATATGAAGGAACTTCCAATGATGGGAAGGGGAAAATAGGGAGGGATGGGCAATGAATGGGAAAGAAAAATGGAATCCCCAAGTTTGCTAGACTCGTGCAAGGTGGTTCAAAGTAAGGAGCAGTGGCGGCTCTTGAGTTCAGAAACGAGGAGGGATGCAAAAAATGGTCATCAAGAGAATACAATTTTAAAAGCCACTTTATCTCCAAATAGGCCAAATTTTTTAATCTAAATCTAGATGTGAAATTTCCTGCTTTTCAAACAAAGTAAATAACCAGTATATGACATTTTCTATTAGTTTTACTAACAAAAATTGAAGTGAATGTTGATGTGACGATTCCTCTGACGAAAAATAATAATAGTCGGAGTTTCACATATACACTTCCCTTCTTGCCCGGTTCACTCGATAACACTCTTTCAAAAATGAATATCTAATAACTCATATACAGAAAATTTACATTTAAGCTAAAACATATTAAATACATTTTTTACTGAAATACTCTAAAAACTTAAAAGTTTTAGAATAGTATTATTTGCTTGAATCTATCGTCTGAACACAAACCGAAAGTCATAAACAGCCAATAAGATTGCAATTTATGTGAGAGTAAGGAAAAAAAGAAAAATATATTAAAAAGAGGATCATTCTTTAGTTCAGTTGGCTCAGTGCCAGACAGAGCTGTGTTGACTTTCAGCCCCATAGCCCGTCTAAGTTAAAGGAAAAAAGTGTTGCTTTTTCACTCCGGATTTTCTGCTCAGTGAATGGATTTCGGGGGGGGGGGGGGATTATTTTGCAGCTCAGACCTGCGTCTCTCTTCGTTTGGATTCATTTTATGCCTTTTTTTCAATTTATTATTATTATTATTTGCATTTTCTTAAATCATTGAACTCTGAGAGTGCAAAAGTAAGGAAATAAGATGCAAAACGAAAAATACAAGTTAAAAAATTAATTTCAGAGGTCGCTGCAGCTCTAATGAACGAGCCGCCACTGGTACGGAGGCAGAAAAGAGAGGGGTTTAACTACTGCCCGAAGCGTCAGATAACACGAGGAAGGTCGAACAAAAATCAATGGAAATAAATTATTTTATTTAGTTTAAAGTTTTATAAGTACTCAGGCTTGAAGCAATTTCTATTCTGAGCAACGACGGGTATATCAGCCAGTTACCTCAGAACGAATAACTAGCAAGTCTCCGTCTAGCAAGAACAGAGTAAGAAACAATTGCGTACATGAACGGGAACAGACGAGCTTAAAGGCTCTTATTTATAGCTGAAGCTAATTTGCATAAGTTCAACAAGGAATTCAAAGCTGCAAACGCTTATTAATTTGAAGCATTGAGAATAGAAATGGGAAAAACCTACCGGTTTAAACCGAAAACCGGGTTTTTGCTTTAGTTAACCTGTTTTTTTGCACTGGTTTAAACCGGTTATTTTCGGGGGGTTTTTTGGCCCCGGTTTAAACCTGTTATTTTTTTTAAATCCAAAAACCGGGTTGGAAAATAGGCTCGATTTTAAGTTCAACTAGACTAAAATTTACCAAGTTATAAAACTTTGAATTTCATCATTTTAGGCCAATCACCGACAACCGCTTCCTCGAGGCGTCTGTTGGTTGGCGGATTACCGAAAGAGTCTTTGTGAACAGATAAATATTGGCCAATGGATTGATTTCCTGCAAAAACAATACTAGCAAAAAATTTTGTCTTCAAACGGCGTTTGTTTTTTGTAGTCAAAAAATATTTATCTTTAGTCGGAAGTTCTGTGACGTCCGAAAGATTAGTATCTACGTTGAATGATGTTTCCTATGAGAGGTGTCGACACACGAATCACCACATTGCTGAAAGAGTCTTTATGAGCAGGTTAGATGATAAATATTGGCCAATGAATTAATTTCTTGTGAAAAGAATGTTAATAAAAAATTTTCTCTATAATACTTACTTATTTCAATAATTACTCATTTATTATTATTACATATTGTATTAATTACTTATTTATTATCATTACTTATTACATTAATTAATTATTGTATTAATACTTACTTATTATATATTATTAATAATAATAAATTCTGTCCACAAACGTTGCTTTAAAAAAACCGAATACCGTTTTTTTTCAAAAACCAGTTATTTTGAGCTGTTTTAACCGCCAGGTTAAACCGGTGGTAAAAAAAAAACGGTTTAACCGAAAATCTTTTTTTTTTCCCGCAATAACCGCCATCTCTAATTGAGAATCAAATCATGTGAGTTCTAAAATTTTGTCCAGGATTCATAAAAGGCTATGCATTGATTTTCTAGCAACATCAAATCAATTCTTCAGAAAGAGCAGCGCAATTTCCATATTAATAAATAAACCTTACACACATTAATTAAAAAAACTTATTGACAATCATCAACAGTTTTACTGGTATGAAGGATGAAAAACACTTACTAATAATGTAGTCTAAATGAAAGCCAGCTTCTGACCCGTATTCATAAGCATAAAAGTCCCATACTAGTTTGAATTTCACGGTAACATTACTCAAAGTTGTGATGGCCAGAGGTTTGAAGTTCGAAGATTTGCAAATTAAATGTTCTTCTTCTTTTTCTGCAGAGGAAATTCTCACAAAACTGGAGGGACAATCTTGCTGAAAGAAGAAATAAAAGGCTGCTATATTTAGTTTAAAGAAAAGCAAAAGAAGAAACAAGTCAAATTAAATAAAAGTGCGTAAAAATTACCAGATAGAAACCAAAAATAATAAGATTTTATAACTATTTATAAAGATCTATAAATCTATATCCAAGCATGTTTTGCCTTAAATTATTTTTGCTCCTTCATTTTGTTGCATAGTATTTTTATTACTTTCTCATTAACGAAATGAAAATATTATAGTCATCAAAAATAGATTGGCCCAAAGATTTTCATGTAAACTCTTTAAAAATGTTGGTAATTTTTTTTTAAATTATGAATAAATTTTTATTCTAGATATCGGATTCTTATGCAGATTTCGTTGGCAATATTTTATTTGATGTAAAACAAAAATTAAATATACTTCATTAATAGTATTTTGCAAACGAAAATCGTCAATTTTCAGTTTGTAAAAAAAGTAAAAGGACATTTGCTAAAAATTTTGAAATTTTAAATCGTGTTGCAGGTAAAAGGAGTGTGCGTTACTCTTAGTAACATTCGTTGAGAAAAACTCATTCTATAAGTAACTGCGTTGTTTCTTTCTATTTAAAACACCTAGAGGAATACACGTCTCACCTTTAAGTGATTTTTCAACATTCCAAGCTTTGGCCTACAGAAATGAGAGCAAATGTGTTAGAGAAGATTGCGCGTATAATTCGCATCAGCCCCAAGACGATTTCTAACTTATTCAAACACCCAGATCTTCAAGGAAAGAAAATGAAAGTAAGAAGGGTGAAAAAATTAAACCCTCGTGGTGAAAGAAAAATGTCCCGTGAACTTAGAAAGGCCGGTGAAACTTTTAAATCCTCAAGTTCAAGCAGGATTTATGTGGGTGTGATGGTTTGAAATAATACCAATCACCCCACTTGAAGTAACACATCTATTTATTAACATTATGATGACAGAAAAGAGATGGCGATGCTGAATAATTTGCAAGTGCTATTTGGTTACAGGTTTGGTGATGAATCTGAAATGGTATCCAATGTCGGAGAGTTCACGATTCTATCTCGTCGAACCACTGTACTCAGACAACCTTCTCGCTTGACCACCTACGCGCGGTCAGTTGCTGTACATATTGAAATCTGGAATTTCCCTTTCACTGAAGCTAATAACCCATTGCAATTAGGTAAAATAGAGGAAAAAATTTATATAGTTTTGAAACTTTGGTCAAATACTTCTTTGACCTCAAGTATATCAGAACCGAAAAGTTTCCACCTCTCCGGGGGGAGCTTCCGCCCCTGGGGAAAAAAACTGAAGTGAAGTGGAGTTTTAGGTCAGTTTTTCCTAGATTTCTTCCACCCTACACATTCAATGTTAGAAATGGTATAAATAAAAGTCGTAGAGCATAAAATTCTGCGTCGAATGAGTACCAACACTATATATTTTGTTGCAGTACTACGATTACTAACTCTTATCAAAGTTGCAATGATTTTTCAATTTTCAAAAGCAAAATCATTATTCTTACAAAAGACGACGCATACAATCAAATATTCTATCTAAATAAAGTTTGTATGCATAAGTATTCACTTTTGTAAGAACATGCATATGTCAGAGCACCAATGCCAGAGCGTTAGTGTGGTGTGGAAGTTAGGAGAGAGAGTACAAATAGTCCATTGCAATGAGACCGAAAAACGACAATTAGGAGAAAATTTTATAAAGTTTTGAAACTTTGGTCAAATTCTCTTCTGACATCAAGGAAACGGAAACCGTAAAGTTTGCATCCCTGAGGGGGGAACTTCCCTCCCCCAACCCCCCCTCTAACTTGCAATACCATCAAAGCACAAAATGATCGTACCCAGCTTATAAAACAATAATTAACATTGCTTATTTTTTAACTGCAATAAATTGTTTTCATAAATATTCTAATTATATGTAGCCTCTTGCTGGCCATGTTTTATAATATCTTTGATACAGTTCCAAAGCGACCAGTTGGTAACACTGACAACCTTTACTTTGTTCTTTATGGAGGCTCTCTTATTCATCGTGTAGTATGGCCAAAGCAAGATACTTTCGGTGATGTTAACACCACATATATGTCTTATATCAAGAGGCATTACGGCGCTGAAGTAACAGTTGTTTTTGACGGATATACCGAAAGCAGTGTTAACACAAAGGTTTTTGAACGCCAAAGGCGAAGGATGAAGCGTGCTTCAAGAGAAATAATTTTTAATGAAAGCACAGTTCTCCTTGACCCTCAGAGACAATTTCTAAGCAATCTTGCAAATAAGGAGTGTTTCAATTCGCAAACTCGCTAGCCACTTGGAGAACGTATGCATATGCACGTTTGTAGCAACAGATGATGCTGATGTACATATTGTGAAGACCGGTATAGAGACATATGAGAAGATTAAGAAACAAGTTTATGTAATTGGCCAAGATGTTGATATTCTTGTTTTACTTATTGCTCTTACTCCAGTCTATATATTCTCATGTTGAAAGAGGGTTAGGGTAAAGTCAAAGATAGGTTCTATAGCTCTAAAGATCTTCAGAATTCTAATCTTGTGATCGAATGCAAAAAATCCATTCTCTTCGTTCATGCGATTAGTGGTTGTGACACTACTTCAGGGTTCTATAGAAAGGGAAAACTACAAGCAGTGCAATTGCTCATCTTATTCAGGCTACTTTCCTCTTTCTGCTTGTTGCTGTACAATGCGATGATGAACCTCTCTCCTGCTCTTTCAATCTCAGTGTAAGTTGATTTAGGGTTATTAAAGATCTCAGGAATATCTTGCAGGTTTTTACTGAGGTTGAACAACCAAACACTCCACTTCACTTCAGTTTTTCTCCCTAGGGGCGGAAGCTCCCCCCGGAGAGGTGGAAACTTTTCGGTTCTGATATCCTTGAGGTCAAAGAAGTATTTGACCAAAGTTTCAAAACTATATAAATTTTTCCCCTATTTGCCATTTTTCGGTCTAATTGCAATGGACTATAAAGGCAATTGAACTGCCTACAGCAACTCTCCGACGCGAAAGCTTGCCTTTCTTCATCGGATCTCATCTCTCGTCTTACCTCTAGCTTTGGATCGATTTAACGATCACTAAAAATATTGAACGAAATCTTGTTGATAATTGGTGTGTCCATTCAGAGATCACGGGCAGTGATCATAGACTTATTACTTTTACTCTTTGTGAGAAAAGGATTAATCAATCAAAGAATAGATTGGTTTGGAAAGTTGAAAACATGAAACTTTTAGAATTTAAAAGTGAAATATCTAGGCTGGTTCGGGAGTTTAAGGGAAAAGGCCTGAATCGGGGCAATCTCGATTTAATGCTACGAAATTTTTGAGAAAAACTTTACCGAGTTTGTGGTAAATGTATTAGAAAAAGGAAAAGGAAAGATTGACATAACGCTGTTTGGTGGACTGATAAACTGGAAATGGATCGTAGTAAAGTTCGAGCGTTGAGGAGGCGTTTTCAAGCCTGCCAAGAGCCTCAAGAGAGGATTGAGAGAAGAATTGTATTTAAAAGAGAATATTCGATGTATAAAAAACAAATTATTAATGAGAAAACGAGTAGTTTTCGAAATTTTCTCGAAAAATTAGTTAGTAAAAATAATCTTGGATTAGTCAAAGATGTTTTAAAAATTGGGAACATTGAACTTAGAATAGAGAAAATTAAACTGGCAATTGGTAATTATATTGAAAGTTTTAAAGAATGTAGAAACTTTATAATTAAGTCTCACTTCCCATATATCCAAAAGGATAATGTTGAAATAAACTTCGAAGAATGTGAAGAATATCCTGCTTTTACATTAGATGAAGTTGAGATGTGTATAGATAAAATGAAAAAGGGCAAGGCTCCAGGTGAAGATGGATTTACTCTTGGCATTATTAAAGAAATTTATCTAGCAGACCCAGTGTGGTTTGTGGAGATACTGAACAATTGCCTTAATTTAGGTTATTTTCCTGGACTTTGGAAGGAGTCGAGAATTGTCTTGATTCCGAAGGCAAATAAGGACTTATCTAGCTTTGAATCTTATAGGCCAATTTGCCTATTAGCCATATGGGGCAAGATTCTTGATAAGTTGATGACCCAGAGACTTGTGGTTTTTCTTGAAACAAATAATCTTCTGGATAGAAGACAGTATGGTTTTAGAGAGGGAAAAGGTACACTTATTGCACTCAAAGAAGTAAGTAAGTTTGTAACTTCTGCAAAAAATGATGGATTGGTTAGTTGTATCATCTCTTTGGATATAAAGAATGCGTTCAATTCTATAAATTGGACCGATATTATGCAACTTCTAATTAGGTATAAAGTTCCATTGAAACTTTTAAAATTATTCGATAGTTTTTTGAGTGAGAGAACTGTAATATTGGAAGAGGGCACAAGATGGGAGTACAATGTTGGAGTGCCTCAGGGATCCAGTTGTGGACCCATACTTTGGCTATTAGTTGCCAACGAAGCATTAAGATCTTTTAATGAAAATGAAAATGTATTGGTGCAAGCCTTCGCAGATGATTTTGTTATCTTATTGAAAGCAACAGCTTCGTACAAATTTTCTGATATGAGTAAAGATATAATGCTCCAATTTGAGCAATGGGCTAACACCTATAATTTAAAATTTAGTGAGAGCAAGTCGAAATACATTATGTTCAAGGTTAGGAAAAATATTACGCATTTCCCTGGTATATATCTCTATGAGAAAAGAATTAGTTATACTAATGAATTAAAGTATCTGGGAATTGTCTTTGATCCGTGACTCTCCTTCATGACGCACTTAAATAGAGTGCAGGAAAAAATTATTAAAATTAATGAAAAATTAAGGAGAATTATCAGGGCAACTTGGGGTATTAGACCTGAAATGTCCAAAGAAATTTACCTAACGATTTTAGAAAGAATTATACTTTATGGCGTAGAAATCTGGTATAGAGATAAAGTCAAGATGAATATGAAATTATTGCAAATACAGAGATATCCACTACTTTCAATCACGCGAACCTATAAGACGACTTCGAATGAAGCACTTCAGGTTCTCAGTGGGTGTATCCCTTTGGACTTAAAAGCATAAATGTTAGTAGAAATAGACTCAAAAATAAGAGGTGTCGTTTCTTTTTCTGATCCATCAGTTATTGATTTTTCAAAAGAGGAAAAAATTTTCCCCTGGGAAGTTATGAGAATTAACTGGAACTTTTATTTAGACGTTAATAACCGCTTTTCGATTTTTACAGATGGCTCAAAAATGAACGGAAGAGTTGGTTGTGCATTTGTTTTGTATGTTGACTGTATTGAGATGGACTCGTTTATGTTCCGTCTCTCTGATAATTGTTCTGTTTTTATGGCGGAAGTTTACGCGATTCATAAAGCTGTGGAAGAAATTAGAATAAGGAATTTGGATTGTGTGGATATTATTTCCGACTCAAGGTCTGCTCTAGTGGCGTTGAACTCACTCAGAGAAAGGAGGAATTTTATTAATGAAATTAAAAGGAAAGTGATTACCCATCAAGACATTATAAATTTTAAATGGGTTCGTGCCCATAGAGGTACGGTTGGAAACGAGAGAGCGAATGTCTTGGCGAAGACTGCATGTGAAAAGGAGATAGTAGACGCTTTCTTTGATACGACTAAAGCAGAAATTAAATACGAATCTAAAAGGCAAGCACTTAGCCTCTGGCAAGAAAGATGGACCTTGTCCCGAAAGGGGACAATTACCAAAAAATTCTTTAGTAAAGTGAGTTTGAAAAGAGTTAAAGGAGACTTCTATATTAATCAGATTTATACGGGACACGGAATTTTTAGGACATATCAAAATAGGTTTTTTGATAAAAGTATAGAGTGTCATTGTGGAGAAGCCGTTGGAGATGTAGAGCATGTTCTTTTGCGTTGTAAACTTTGGGAGCCTGATAGAGAATCCCTGAGACTTAAACTTAATTTACCACTTACTGAACTCTTACGAGTTGAAAAGTTCCGACAATTTTGTCGACTTGTTATCCAATCATTATTAAATCTTGAAATTAATTAAGGATCTTTGTAAATTGTTTGTATGAATAAATTTTTTGTTTGTAACGGTGGAAGTTCCACTGATTATGTATATTTATTTATTCTTTGTATTTGTATCTTGCTGTTGAATAAAACGCCGGCGAGGCTGATTTTCTAAGGTGAAGTGTGGGTTGATTTGGATCTTGGTTGGCGGTTGCTGTGGTGCTTGTGACCCCTGGACCAACACGTGTCCTCCAGGGTTTGGTCCTGGTTGGGGCGTTTAGTCCGCTCTGATGGAATGTTGCGATCAGATATGGAGGTGGCACCAGGTGCGTCTGCGCCTCCGTCGAGAGGGGGGTGCTGTCGTGACGGCAGTTTTTCCCGAATGGCCTATGCCGGGACGGGTTTCTTTCAAGTTACCTCTAGCTTTGAGTGACATAGAGCCGTTACAGTATTAGAGTCCCTGCGCCATCTGTTAGTGACGGCACAAATCCCACATTTATTCACGTGTCAAGGCAACAGATTTGCAGAACCTTCACACCTTAGCTTTCAACAATGGAAGAGACACACGCAATTAAATATTTATCTAAACAATGAAAACGGTTTTAATTTCATTGCAACAATTAAAACTATTGTTGTAAACTATGCATAAAGTATTTTTAAAAATTTGTGAAAATTAGAGAAAAAAATCTTCAGAAAGTTATCCCAAAAAAGCAAATATTTACTTAATTTTTTATTAACTAAAAATTCTAATTAAAATTCCGAAAAAATCGCTCCGAGGTGCACATTCCCCTCCTACAAAGTAAATTTGGGCCAAATTTCATATCTCTTTGTCGAGTGTTGTGTCCTGTAGAGCGCCAACATACACACAGAAACACATGCATACATACCCATTCTCTTTTATGAACAGTAGAGATAATGTTTTACCACTAATGTTACGTTATTCACTTTAAGTTGTATAAACTTTCCGGAAGAAACAGGTATAGTCCAACACAAATTGTTTTCAAAGGATTCCATAGGTTTAGACAAATGAATATAACCAATAGGAGACTGTAGTATTTCGCATCCTTCTGAGAGACTGTTGGCTGTAATGAAATACAATATAATCAATAGATGAAAAAAGATTTTAATAATGTAACTTCATTTTTATGCACTAAATAAAATCAGAAATGAAGGAACTGACGTACTTTCCCGTGCACCGCAGAAGTTGGCCCTGATCCCGCCAAACTTACGCCAATCAGTTTGGGGGCCAAAACTGCATGTTTAAATTGTAGCCGCTGGTGACTGACATTTTTTTAGCCAAACTAGTCTAAATGGCGAATTTTATCTTGCGAAAATGGTTGACGGAATATTGCGCAAGTACGAAATAAATATAAAATAGAGGGAAATATTCAAAATATGCTTGTTAAATGAAGTTTTTTTGAAAATATCAATGTTATATGCATGGAGAGTTCCAGATATAGCTCTATAGAACTCCAATAAAAAAACAGCCTAAAGGGTATATCGCAAGGATAGAACGCCGCCCCGTGCCTAAAACAGAGTTTGCAGGCAGGCGTCGGATTCGAGCACCCGACAACCCACTTCATAGCCAGTCGCCTTAGCCACTCAGCCAGCTGGACTCTTATCGCAAGGTCAGCGCATCGTGGACGGTTTCCGCGCACACAAGGGTAATGCCACTCACCAAAAGTTTCTCGTCACGTGACCGGTCAGACAAGATGACGTAAATCGTGGACTATATTCAATCGGTGTTTTAAAATGTACCTACACTATAGTGACGGAAAATAGTCAGCAGCGAAAATTCAAACCAATCGGGTGTGACTTTGACGGTGACGTAGTTCGAAAGAATGGCGCAACGATGACCGAAATCCTGTCTGACCAGTTGTCTCAATGCGTCACGTGCTGCAAACGTTTTTGCTGAGTGGCATTGTGTTCGTGCTAACGAGAACAGAGCTCGGTAACTGTCCGTGTCATATGAGCTTTGCGTTGATGTGACAATGTGTCTTAAGCGATGTTTAGTACAGCGCAGAGATCATGATCATCGGGTTTTTCGACATCCGCGACTTGTCCATCCAAAAGAACAAAAATTCGATTAAATTGAAATAATCTGCTGTGCACGGAGAAATGAATCCTGTGAGTGACAACGATGAATTTTGCGCCAACAGCAACAAACTATTGA
>BGPR01001892.1:33660-45005 GCA_013235015.1 Araneus ventricosus | reverse complement strand
AGTCCCGTATTTCACTACTCAGTCCCGTATTTCACTACTCAGTCCCGTATTCCACTACTCAGTCCCGTATTCCACTGCTCAGTCCCGTATTACTATTTGTCCCGCTTTTTCCCTTATATTGATCAGAAGTAATACAATTACGTATTTCCATTAAAGCCCGTAATGAAAATGTGAAGGGAATATTTTCCCTAATGTCAACTCAATAGATGGATGAAAGAAACAAGTGGCCAGTGGAGACAAATGAAGCAATTTTGATTTGTCTTTATAGTTTTAAAATGACTTGCGCCCAATTTTATAATTATGTGAAAGAAGAAAATGATATAATTAAGAAAACGAGATTAACTTAAAATTCTGACTGGGTTAAAAAGGATTAGCCTGCCATTTTTATTATTATTATTATTCTACGTGTTTATTCTGTAGATTGCTTAGACTTTATTGATTTTTATCAGAGTAAAATAAACCATTACCTACCCACTTTTTTCATGTTTTTTTTATTTAGCACATAAGCGTTCCGTTTAGGTAGATGGATAAAATTTGGTACACAGTTTTATCATTAGGAATGTAGGTCCGTATAAAATTTTGGGCCAAATCCGTCAACGGGTTGACTGTCTGTCGGTCTGTATAATCGCATACTTGTTAAGCGTTCTTTTCAAAACTATGTCCATGCGCATGCGTACTTAGCAATCTTTGGTACCAAGCGGGAGGATTACGTCACTTTGTCCTTGAGACGGAGTTTGTGATAGATATGTTTTATTTCTTGTTTGTTTTCGCTCGCTCGTATAATAGCGGATCTTGCTGGAGTGTGATGGAAAATAAATATTGCTAAGTTTTAATACAAAGGCATCTCTTTTAATATGATTCGTCACTTAAATATTTTACAATCGCTATAATCTGCAATGAAAAACCTTCTGATATTCGTTGCATTCTGGATTACAGTAGGTTCGATTTTTTTTTATCCACGCAAGGGGAGGGGAAATGACAAATTTTTGAGCAGTATACGAGAAAGTTTAGGGGAGGCTACTCCCACTGGTTTCCTTTCTAGTCTAGCGGTTCCCAACCTTTTATTTCTTCCCGTACCCCTGGATTCGGCTTTTTTCTTTTGGAGTAATTCCTATTGTCATATCCCTCAACCATCCCTTCACACAAAGAAGTTTTTATTTATAACGCTCAGGACTTCGATTAGCTTAAGAGTAAAATTATTCGAAGCGAGTTAATAATTGTAGAATTTATTTTTGATTTTATATTTAATTCCATCTTTTACAATGGCATTATTTCCATGTTCTAACGAATGAAGACAACATTGAAATAATTTCGCATTATCTTATGATGAAAGCTTACAATTACTCATCGTGGTAATCAAAGTATTCACATGGAAGACAACTTCAATGCCATCCTTGAGCTTGTTCCATAATATTAATTTTCGAAGAAAAACACATATGATCTCATTCATGTCTATATCAAGCTTAATTCTATATTTGTTATTAATATTTCTTATATATTTGTTATAAAATTTAATAATAATTAATTTTAATAAATAAATTAATAATTAATAAATATATTACACTGCTCAACTCTGATTTTTTGCCAATGTTATTCTAGTGATAATTTCGTGGTGATGATTCCGAATCTGGGATTCATTTTGCCAGATTGTCTCTAGTTTTAGAGATAAACTAAGTAAGTTTTTCTCTAAAGGATCATGAACTTTCTTTTATCGCAAGAGACTGTCGATGGACGTTATTTATTTCTCCCATTTCTAGGTCCAGTCACACATCTTCGCTAAACCATAACAATGTCATTAATTTCTTTTGACGTAGACTGACGTCTCTCCATAGTGGTCTAAGGTTGTGTCGGGAAAAGAAAAAATTATGAAGCTTTTCGTGGTATTTTTAAACGCTTATAGCTTCGCAACCAAATAGTATAGAGAGTTGGTTTTAGTTTCATTTAACAGAGAAAGGTAGACATTGAAGATTGCAAAAATAATTTTAGAATTTGGAATTACGTTTTAATCACAATCGAGATTCAAAGTTGGTGAAAATCACTAAAAAATTTGATGACATCACAGCGACCGATGCGCGCGCACGCATCGGATGTGAGCGGTATATTAACTGGATTTTAACAGATTAATAACTAATTCATTTCAGATTAATTAATTCATTCAGATTAATTCATTTAACAGAGAAATGTCATAGGTCAAAGTCACATAGAGCTACTTTAGTCACAGAAAGTCACAGTTGAATAATCGATTAACTGTCCTTAATTAATTATTATTAACAATTATTGATTAAATTGAGCTCTCTTTTCCATCGATTTAATTGAGTTGAGTTGGTTTTAGTTTCATTGAACAGAAAAAGGTCATAGAGCATAGGTTAAATAGGTTAAAGTCACATAGAGCTACTTTAGTCACGTAGAACAATTTTAGTCACGGCTGAGTAAAATAAGTAAGTCTACGCCCCTCAATCTCAGCGGCCGTTTAGCAGAGATAGCCTCCCGTCCAATTTTTTTCTTCTTTATTATTTTTACTCCCTTTATTTTCATTTGTTTTCCAAGTTCCCGGCTTACAATTCAGTGTTGTATGCTTCTTTTTATTGTGTGCTTTTGTCGTTTATGTGTTCGTAGGCACTGTAACAAGCCAATCATTTGTATTTTGTTTCAATGATCCTTAATAAAGGTGACGTCTTCATACCCATACAACCGTCCAGTGGCCACAATGGTTACAGGCAAGGGGGTATGAGACGGTGTTCTAGTTCCAGAAAAAAGTGATTAATATATTATACATATTATTAATAATAATATATAACATTCCCATTTTCAGCGAATTCATAAGCGACATTCCCCCCTACAACAGTTTTTTCTTTGTGAGCTTTCTTTATAACCCTCGTGGTACTAACTATCGCTAAATTGTTGAAATATTTTTTTCTTTCACCAATATTCAAGTCAATATCAGGTCATTTTGAACAGTGGTACTTATTTTACAGCGTATTGAAGTCACAACTTTGAATATAATCAATCACCCTGTATTTTACATGATTCTTAAATTTCTTATATTGTTCCCGAAAAATGAATTAAAGCATTATAATATAAAATTTGGAATAAAATATCTCTGTGAATATTGAATGTACTTCATGATTTTAAGAACAGATTACTGAACCATATTGTGGTATAATGGAATATTTTTTAAAAAATATATGCTCATAAAGAAATTAAATCCTTTGTTTTTATATTTTAGAATTTGTTTAAAACAATTAAACAGGACGCCAATTAATGTTTGTACGCTATATCTGACTCCATTATGGTATCGATAAAATTACCTTGGGTTCGAATTTTTACACAGACGACTATTTAGATCCCTTAGGTCTCGAATGAATCTCTAAATTTAAACAAACAATGAATTTTTATTTCTGCTAAATTGGAGGTTCGCAAAGCCATACGAGAAATATTCATTAACTCAAGTAATAATGTATTCCCAATGAAAAAATATACAGAAATTGCTGAAGATGTTAAATTAGCCACAACTTGAATATGGAAATGATTTTTAAATGGCTATAAAATTATTACTTATTTATTAGTCAAAATTGACCAATAACTATGACAATCAAAGCTCGAAGTTTCTAGAGTTTTATAGGTAAAAATTTTTTCCCTGATTTTATCCATTCGTAAATCAATACTTCACGAAGTTAAATAAGTTTAAAGACTTATCAGGCATCTAAAACTCAGTTAAAAAAGTATTTTCCAGAAGAAAAATTTCCTCATGAATCAATTGTTTTGAATTAACTTACATAAAAAGCATCCCGACAGCAGAAAGATGGCCGCAATGTATTTCATTCTTTTCTTCTATTACTCGCTCAGTGGGACGAAAAATTGAACCTTTTGCTCAACAAGCTTTCACAAACTAAATGAGACAAAAGTAGTGATACCGAACTCGCTATTGTAATTACCACGTTTCATCATGTCGATTTTGTTTGTGAAACAGCAACACGGCATTATGCATTTTTGATTTAGAGAAGGGACATTCCACGTGAAATCATCCAGCCTAAATGCATTGTGACACCCAAGGTTGTCAGATTTTGATGAAACTTGGTGAGTATGTTCTATCCATGGATATAAGTACATTTACCAAATGTTATGTAATTATGTCCATTAGTTTCTGAAATGCAGCACTTTAAAATTTTGTTGAAAAAGTGTAAAAAGTCATCGATCGCACACCTGACAACCACGCATACTTTTATAATTTTTGCTATAAAACAGTTAATTTCGAAGATAGAGAGTTAATTCTTTTTGCAATTTGTTCAGTATTAAATTGTAAATAGAATTATATAGTTAAATTTAAGATTTAAGAGCATTGAAATAGTTTTAGGAATGCTTCAACAGCAAAATTGAAATTGATTCAAATCACTGATATGTATCCAGAAACTACTGAATAACATGAGTCTGTCTAAAGAAACCCCTAAACCCATTATATCACTGAAACCTAGATAAAAAATGCTACAATGTGGTGTAATAAAATTAGTGGGCTTTTGAGTTTTCACCAAATTAGAGTTGATGAAAGATATACTATTAAAAAGTACCAAAATCAGCTATTAGGCATCCTCTATTTACTCTAAATAACCCAATAATAAATATGAAAGTAGTTTAATAATATTTAAATGACTATTTGTGTGATATTATTAAATAAAGTAAAATATGAAAAAAATCTTGTTAATTTAAGGCCTAAATTTAAGTTTTCTTTTTAAAAAATCTAAGGTACGCAATTTATTTCTATTGTTAATAATTTGCAATTATTGTAAGAGTAAAAGAAATAGTAATGAAGTTTGGCTATTATAATTGCTAATAATATATTTTAATAAGGAATCATTAATAAAAATTAAAATATGTAGATTAGATAACAAAAACAAATATTTGATATATATTTAATTTAAACTGGAGTATTAAAACATTGTGATAACATAAAGTGATATTGAAAAAAGAAAGAAAAATGAAGAAATAAAAAAAAATGTGATGATATTTGACAGGCTTGTTGAGCTCATGAAAGTAAAGTTGAACAGCAATTTAAGTAAAAGAGAAAAAATACAAGTACTAACAATTGCACTTCCATCCTGGTCAAGCAAAAGAGTTTCCACCAAATTCAATGTCACAGAATGCTCGAAAGGCTCGGTACTTAACGCTTGAAAAAGGGATCCTGGTTACTCCAGGTTCACAAATAGTAAATAAAATTTCTCAAGAAGTAATGGAAACTGTTAATTTTTTTTATGAAGATGATGAATATAATATGAAGATGCCAGGAATCAAAGAAAGACTAAGCGTTAAGAAAAATGAATATAAACAAAAATATCTTGAAATAAAAATTTGTTTTTCGACATTTTACTGGCCTGAAAGACAAGATGAGTGTCCTGTTCCCTCTCAACATATTTTATGTGTGATTGAAACTCCAGAAATAACGTCACATACGGATCGTCTTTACAAAATTGAGGCAACATCTAAGAAAAAAAATTGATGACAGCTGGAATACTTTCAAGTAGAGTTGTTAAAAAATGTACAAGTCCGTGTTATTTCTTGAAAATGTATGATAATCGTAAGTTATTCAATTTAAATATATAGCCTAATAATTTAGTACCTTAACAAAGACTGTGCGTTGTAAAAATTATAATTATTTTTTAACTGTATTTTATCTAATAAACATGATGTATTACTACAAAAGCACTTTCACATATTTATTATTGTATCACTTTGAGGTCGCATGAACAGCCTAACAGTTGATTTTAATAGTATATCTTGCATCAACTCTAATTTGGTGAAAACTCAAAAGCCCACTAATTTTATTACACCACATTGCAGCATTTTTTATCTAGTTTTCAGTAATATAATGGGTTTAGGGGTTTTTTGAGACAGACTCATGTTATATATATTCAGTAGTTTCTGGATACATATCAATGTTTTGAATCAATCTCAATTTTTGCTGTTTAAACATTCTTAAAACTATTTCATTGTTCTTAAATCTGATATTGGACTATATAATTCTATTTATAATTTAATACTTAACAAATTGCAAAAACAATTAACTCTCTATCTTCAAAATTAACTGTTTTATAGCAAAAACTATAAAAGTATGCATGGTTGTCAAATGTGCGATCGATGACTTTTTACACTTATTGAACAAAATTTTAAAGTGCTGCATTTCAGAAACTAATGGACATATTAACTTAAAATTTGGTAAATGTACTTATATCCATGGATAGAATATACTCACCATGTTTCATCAAAATCTGACCACCTTGGGTGTCCACCCCTAGATGATTTGGCATGGAATGGCCCAGAAATGAACTCTAAAACTAATTTCTATAAAATTCAAAATCTTACTATTTTTTAACTACTTGTTAACTGTTTACTACTTGCATCCCTTTTCGGATAGAAAATTTTTTCGCGGCACCCGTACAGGAAAATATAGATGAAGGTTGCCGAATTTGGGCTACCAATATACAGTAGTAAAAAAGACATTTTTGGAAAAAAGGGTAGAATTTTTTGTAATTTATTCATCTTCAATCAGCTTTTAAGAAATACACTTTGAAGCAGAAAAAATATCATAAAAATTGTATCATCAGTCCAATTAAGGAAACTGATTTACCAAATCGGAACACCAATTGCTTTAAGCACATTTTAAGCAAAAGTATTTTTTGATTCTCAAATTCACCCCAGCACACAATGCATGAACGCAAATATTACATTTTATGCACTGCATCACTTCTTCTTCTTCTCCCTTTGTTTCCTCACATATGACACAACACTACTGTTCAGCAACGGATTCCGAGACTATCCTATTAGCACATTTTTTTGGCCCAACGTTTGGAAATGGTCGGCATTGATGTCAAACGGTGGGTAGTTTTGCCAACAATTAGCCAACAAAAACCCAATCTCAGCTTATGCGGTTGGCAACAACAACATTGGCCCAACGTAGTTTTCACGTTGGGATAAATAACAATAAGCGTACTGTTAAATACAACCGCAACCGTACCGGTAAACAAACCTCCCGCAGACTCGCTCATGTGGTGGAGGGATTTTAGCAATATCTGGTAAGTTCAGTTATTCATTTCTATAATATTTTTAATTAAATTTCATGATTAAACTTATTTTTATTTATTTCAAATAATTTTTCAAACTAAAATTATGGATTTGCTATTATAATTTCTTTTCTGATTGCTGAAGAATACCGCCACGGCGTAATCGAAAATTAATCTTGTTTATTCGATAATATTTTAAGGTATCTGCCTATGTTTGAAGCAAATGTTTTGAAACAAGTTACTTTAAAAAGTTGTTCGCTATTGTGCAATGAAAACATAATGTTTGAAACATTAATTGTTCTTTTCGATAAATTGTGAAATTTAACCAAAACGGCTAACACTATTTTAAAATTTTAGAGAAAGTGAACCCAAACCTTTCGTCTGCATTTTTTAAACTGCCGTCTGAAATAAAGATTCCCTGTGATTCTACAGAAGATTCCACAAGCTTGAAGAATAGATAATGAGTGAAGATAATATAAAGGCTTTGGTAAGTAATTACCAATGTGTCAAATTTTAGTATTAATAAAAATCCGTTTTCAGGGATCTTTATTATTTTATGGAGTTGAAATTTTTTAATTCTTCTGCCATCATACTATTTGATTGAAAGTTGGAGTTTAAGATAACTTAAAATAGTGTGTTTAAGTATTTTCAAGGCCCATAGCAATTAAAAATAAACATGTAAACAAATGTAAAATTTATGTAATAAGTGTGTCTTTAAGATATTTAAGCAATTAAATCTGTATTAGCAATATCTCATCAACATGTGATCTTGTACAATGATTAAAGCATTTTTATTTTTTCTATATTGCAGATGGTAAATTTAATTTAACAATTACAAAGATTATTCCAGGTTAGTATAGTTAAAGTTACATATTGGTGCTTAAAAGGTAGTAGTGGGAAAACTAGTACAAGGACAGTATAATAATCTGCTTCGATTAACCCATTAGTGCCTGACGTCCCTTATAATTTATATTTGTGAGAAAAAACATTTATCTAAAACATGTATTTCTAGATTTGTTTCCATTTTTTCACTAAAAGCATTATTTTAAGCATTTTCTCTCTTCGTATTTATACGACACTGGGCACAAATGGGTGCGTGGTTTCTCCCTGCCTCTCAATGTATTGATAAGCTTTCTTTTGGTTCTATATGCAAAATATTTGAGTTATTTTCATAAAAACATATTTTTTCAAGTGTTATAATACTTACATTGTATTTAAATTATGTACATTTTTGAACTCATAATTAGTTAAATGTGTCGAAATTTATATTTGAGCATTATTTTTAAATTCATTTTAAATGAATATTTAGTCTCCATTTTTGTACCAATATAGACTACATAAATCTAAAATATATAACTCAAACTTCACAATATTTTTTTATTTCTATCTAAGCTAGTCTAAATTTTCAGTTTCAAGTCAATGTATAATAAATTTTGAGGATAATTTGCTTTTCAATTATTAAAAAAATATTTTGTAAAGTTGTATTTATTAATTAATTTATAGTAACTGTTATTTGTTTTATTATTTTATAAGTGTTTCAGTTACTCTAGCTTTAAGCTAGAGGTCTTCATTAAGCGCTTCTCTTTGATGTTAACAGGCAGTGTGCACTCAAGTGGCTAAAGAGCTGCATGCAACTCGCGAGCCGCGGTTTGTCGACCATTGGTCTAATGTATATATCACTTGTTAAAACCGTAGACTATTCCAGATTGTCTATGTAGAAACCATGTACTTAATTTATTTCAAAGCTGCAGTCAAATAAATTCTGGATTTTATTTGTTATTATCTTTTCTTTTTTTAAAGCTGAAACACTAAAATGTAAATGAATTTGTAAAATCACACTAAATAACTTATATTTTGAAATTACTCCTAGGCTTCGGTCTATGAACAAATGTAGTATTATTAAAATGCCAGGGAATGTGGTTAAATCTCAGCTTTTTTATTCTGTTATCAAAAAGTAAAAGAAAACTAAATTATTTTATTTTGTTTTGTATATGTTAATATCACAGGACAAAGGTTTTAATTATGTGATGTTTATTTTAGAAACTTCGTAGAAATAGGAATACAGCTAATGCCACTGACGACGAAATTTATGGGGTGATGACTAGTTGGTTCCAATTCTGCAAAGATCGAGATGGAGGGAGAAATCTCAGAACGAAAAATAGTAACAAGAATATATAATTTTTTGGATGTTGTAATTTTATCTTAATAACAGCCTTTTCTGACAGTTAATCTTCTTGATGTGTGTATTTTTTTTACAAAATAAGAACTTTTTTTCTCCCTTGAAAAAGGGTTGGAACCATAAATAATCAAAGAGAATGTTATAGTGGTCAGTCAAAAAGAACAAAATATCGAGAAATTGCTGAGAAAGCAAATGTCATAAAACAGCAATTACTAGATATGGGTAAAATGGATTCTTTTGATTCAGATACTGTAAACCTTAGACGAGAGACTCAAAGTAAAATTCAAGATCCGAATACACCCAATGCTACATTAGATAATCCAAAATTTTCAACCAGTGCTTCATTTTCTTTCAATACTGATAATAGTAGCAGTAGTGATAGCAATCTTTCTAGTGATTCTGATTGTGAAATAATTGACCCTTAACTTAACTGAACAGTTACATTTGTGGTCTCAAAAACACAATATTAGTCATGCGGCAATTACTGATTTATTGCATATTTTAAAACCTAGTCATTCTTTTTTGCCACTTGATTCACGGACTTTGTTGCATACCCCCAAGAACTGTTGATGTCGTGTCATGTCATGAGGGTTCCTTTGTATATTTCGGGCTAGAACGGAATTTGGTAAAGAGAGCTTCATGTGGTTTAACAAACTATCCTTTGATAGAAAAAATATAGGTCTATTGAATTTTTCGCATAATAATTTTTTGTCTGTTTCCGTTAATGTTGATGGATTACCTATACACACAAGCAGCACTAAATCATTTTGGCAGCTACTATGTGTTGTGGACCAGACAATTAACAAAAATCCCATTGTTGTAGCCTTATATTATGGCAATTCAAAGCCAACTAATGCTAATAACTTTTTACGTCCCTTTATTGAGGAATGCAAAAATTTGGAAACAAATGGAATCATGCTAAATGGTGTAAACTATGTATTTCGAGTGAGTTGCATTATAGCTGATTCCCCTGCTAAATCCTTTATTAAATGTATTGTTGGTCATAACTCTCTTCATGGTTGTGAGAAATGTACCCAAGATGGTATATATCTAGGTAGGACCACATGGCAGTATAACAAAAAAACTATTGTTAGAACCGATGCTCTGTTTAAAGAATTGGTTTATGAAGACCACCAACGCACAAAATGTGTTCTTTCAGAGCTTGATGTGGGCTTAGTGACACATGTACCTCTAGACTATATGCATTTGGTATGTCTTGGAGTTGCGAAAAGGCTAGTTCGTGTGTGGGTTGAAAAAGGACCAAAAAATGTAAACTTAATGCTCATTGTATTGAAAACATTTCTTTTAAATTGTCAGTAATTAATCAACAGCATTATCCGAAGGAATTTTCTAGACGGCCTCGTCCAATCCAAATGTTTAAATTTTGGAAAGCCACAGAGTACAGATGACGGTTATTGCGAAATTAACCGTTTTACCGGTTGCGAATTAACCGGTTTTTTTTTCAAATCCGGTGTAACCTGGCGGTTATAACCACTCAAAATAACGGGTTTTTGAAATAACAGGTATCATAATAATTTTTTTATACAAAAAACTGACGGCGTTTGTAGACAAAATTTTTTATTAGTGTTGTTTCTGCAGGAAATCAATCCATTGCCCAATGTTTTTCTATTCATAAAGAGTCTTTCAGTAATCCGCCAACCAACAGACGCCTCGAGGAAGCCGTTGTCATTGATCGGTCTAAGATGATGAAATTCGTATCTTCATAACTTGGTAAATTTTAGTCTAATCGAACCTCAAATCGAGCCATCCGGTTTATTTATTTAAAGAAAAGAACACTACAGAGAAAACTCCATTTGCAGATAGTGTTATAAACAACAAACACACAAAGAACAGAAGCCACAATGAGTAAATAAAAAAAAGTGCGCTAGAAAAAGTTGAACACAGAGAATACACAAAGTCATAAAAATTTTGCAAACGCATATATAATTAAAAACAAAAACACATAATCACAAAAACATTAAAACACACTATGATTCTAAAAGTCGTATTTTTTTTTAAATTAAAAGACCATTTCCAAAAGGCAAGGGTTAAAAGTCAAAACATAGAAGCACCGAATCCTCTAAAAACATACCAGGAATTTAAAGGTTTAAAGA
>BGPR01001892.1:6810-33650 GCA_013235015.1 Araneus ventricosus | reverse complement strand
TCAAAACATAGAAGCACCGAATCCTCTAAAAACATACCAGGAATTTAAAGGTTTAAAGACGCAAATACGCACTTGAGATAAAAATAAACTGCAACAACTTAAGATAAAAATAAATTGCAACACGGTGCCAAAAACAGAGTACAAAAATTAAAACCTAATTTACCCGGTAAAAAGATTTTTAAAAAATAAACGGTTATAACCGGGACAAAAAAATAACTGAAGAAAACTAGTTAACCGAAACAAAAAAAAAACCGGTATGTTTTTCTCGTCCCTATTAGGCTTGTTTTATTTTGTAACAGACTGGAAGCAATTGTCAACTACACAAGTACTTACACCCAATGAATATAAGAAAAATATTTATTTGCCTAAAATTCGGAGATGTTAATTATAGTCCCCATATATGGGTTCATCATAATTAGACATTGTGATACATAGAAAATTTTGCGGCTGAATGCCCGCTGGACATACGTCTTATCAGTCTCACCCAGAATCAATATGAGGACTCGATGTCCAGTCACAGTTCTATTTTCTTAAGATTCTCGAACAAACCCAGAGTTCTTTAACACTTTTCCAGTGCACCACAACCACATTCGGTAGTTTGACCACTTTAACACTAGTGATGTGTCAGATTCGTTCGTTTCGTGGAATCGGATCCATGAATCCGAGTCCGGCTGCGGAGCCGGATCCCCTTATTCATTCCGAGTCTGAAACGGAAATGGATTTATTGTCCATAATTACTGTAATAATCTTTATTAGTGAATTTGTATTCTAATATAATTATGAATCATAATTAATAACATAATTTTAATTAGATAATTAATTATATTGATATTAATTATATGACCCCAAATGATATATCGTTCATTCCAGAACGAAACAAATCCTCTTCTAAGATTATGTATCCGAATCAGTGATTCTGAATCGGAATTATGATGCCCCGGAATCAATAAATCCGATTCCGATTCATGGATCCGATTCCGCGGATTCATAAATCCGAATCCGCGGATTCGTTACTTTTCGTCGGAATCGGATCCGGTCTTTCCTTTTGAGGAGCCGGATCGGCAGATTCGTTCCGGAGTGAACGACTCATCACTATTTAACACCACACCGCCGTCTCTAGAGCTCACATGGCTCCTATCCGGGTTAGTATAGATGTAGGTGGACTATATTGAGTTGCAAAAAAAATACAGCAAGAGAAGAATGACAAATGAAGATATTACAAAGCTGGTGTTAACACATAGAATTGGCAACAAAATAAAGGAATATATACTATGTCTTGAATAACACGGTGTGAATGAAAGAAAAATGATGAATGTAAATGATGACTAATAAGATGAGGACAATGCCCAGGTTTTGAGTAACGTATTAAAGATGGGGAGCCATTCTGTGTTAATTGTGGAATACAAGGAATAGGAAGATTACTATTAAAGATATGAGAAAGGAAGCACTTAGTATATTCAGTGCAATCAGTGTTCACCTTCAAAAAGTGACTAAAGTCTGTGAACCTAATTAAAATACCATACCCACCTGCGAAATCGGTCGTGTTTAGTGACCGAACATGTCACAACTTCCCATTTATGAGGACTATTAGTGATTGTATCTGCTTCCTGGACTGTTCCTCTGGTTCAAAATAATAGTCCCATTGATTAAACTTCGGTGCAATTCTTTTAAACAAACGAGAATTACTCAAAGATTTTATTACCAAACGAGAAGGGAGAAGTAGAGTCATCAATCTGACGCTACTCTTGTGGCATACTGCACTAAAAACAACAAAAATGTACAATTATTATCTTCAATGCCTTTTCCAGCTTGTGTTGACGAAGTGACAAGTGACGACAAAAACCTGAAATTGCTACATTTTATAAAATGACAAAAGGAGTTGATGTTCTAGATCAGATATGCCGGGAAAATGATGTCTCAGGAATTACTTGTCATTGGATTATGGCTATTTTTCAATCAAACACCTCTGCTAATAATGCTTTTGTTTTCAAACACAATAATACCGATAAAGATATTAAAAGACTTTCTGTCATCGAAAATTTTAATTGGATACTTATTATGCTTCAAATTTTACACAGAGCTGACCAATGCCCTCCTCACCCTAATGGAAAAGAAACAGTTAAAAAGAAAAGCATATCTTCTGCTAGGAATAAACGGTATAAGACCAAAAGTTTAGTTTATTAGTATTAGTATTAACATCCCGTTTTGAAACAACACGAGGGCTATTTTGGGATGGACTTCGTAATTTTGGACCGCGGTCAGAAGGAGGACAATATATCTCAGCTGGGAAACCCTTTTCAGACTTCCACACCACAGTAGCGGGACATGCTTCAAATGTTATACAGAGCGGCCCAATGCCCTCCTTACCTTAATGGGAAAGAAAAGCATATCTTCTGTTAGGAATAAACGGTATAAGACCAAAAGTTTAGTTATATTAACATCCCGTTTTGAAACAACACGAGGGCTATTTTGGGATGGACTTCGTAATTTTGGACCGCGGTCAGAAGGAGGACAATATATCTCAGCTGGGAAACCCTCTTCAGACTTCCACACCACAGTAGCGGGACATGCTTCAAATGTTATACAGAGCGGCCCAATGCCCTCCTTACCATAATGGGAAAGAAAAGCATATCTTCTGTTAGGAATAAACGGTATAAGACCAAAAGTTTACTTTAGTTATATTAACATCCCGTTCTGAAACAACACGAGAGCTGACTTCCGCACCACAGTAGCGGGACACCGTTCGGCCCCCTACGTATACTACTACTGCGCCCCCCCCCCCTTAACCACAGGCCCACATACACGGCGGATCTTCAGCTGAAGCGGGTTTCAAGCCTGTAACCCTACGGTCCCGAAGTCGAGACCTTACCACTAGGCCACCGCGGCTCCTCGTACAGGACCAAAAACATCAGAGCCATTAAGTAATAAAGGTAAATTCAAATACTTCGGAAGAAATAGGGTCAAAACTACCTAAAAATACCTACAAAAATTTTATACTTGGGCCTGTGGTATTTTATATTGGGCTTATGTGTAAAATATTGAGATTTTTTTAGAATATTTTTGTAATTTTTGTAAAAATATTTAAATAAACAGTCATCTAAAATTATTTTTGCTTTTTTGTATTTCTTAGATGTTTATTCTTCAATTAACAACTAATATATTTTTCAAAATAAATATTTTTACAAAAAAACAAGAAGAGAAAATGGACGGCCGACAGTGTAACAAAAATTCACTCGCCTAACGGAGGGTTAAGGGCGTTATCATGTGAAAATAATATTATTCGGCAATCTTAAATTGAATGCATATTTATATAAATTATCCTGTTATATGTATTAACATGATGTTTCATATCCATACTAGATTCAATAAAGGCCAATTTCCAAATCCATTGAAAGATATGTACCCCAAATTATTGCATGAACATCGCCATGTTTGACAGATGGTCTTAGATTGTTACTTCAAGAAAAGTTTTCATCTTTCGCCAGACAGTTTTTATTTTAATTTTTATTTATTTTTATTCATTTCAACCGAACACATTAATTTTGCTTTCATCAGAAAACATAACATTTTTCCAAAACTCCACTTGTTTCCTGGCATAAGCTATGGAAAAACGAGTCTTTTTGGTCTGTTTGTTTCACTGATAAAATGCATTGTTTCGCGGACCTCTTCTTCGAATATTTGCATCAGGAAGAATATTTCGAATAGTTTCCGACGTAACTGTAGCCTTCGATGTTGAAGAAACGTCAACAGCCAATTCTCGAAAAAGACATTTTTTTTTCTCCCTGTCTCTCTTTTCCAAATTGCATTACAGACTTCGTGATTTTTTTTCTGTGGGTGTTTTCGAGCACTTCTTGCTCCTGGCCTATGTTGGATGAGGTTGTATTTTTTTATAAATTTCTTTTTCTTATTATCATTTCTATAAATTTTACTTATTTATTTTTATTATATTGTTTTTATTGATACGTATATTTATGTATTTGTTATATAATTATTATTTTTAAAGCATCTTCCGCATCCTTTTGGGTGTATTTTGTATTGTATTTTTTAGGAATTTTGTTGTAATTTTGAAATTATTACATTGTATTGTATTATTACCATTATTACACAATTATTTGTTTTGTATTGAATTTTTTCTTCCTACCATCCCATGACAAGATTTACACCATTTGGATACCTCTGTAGGAGGGATCGTCGCACAAGCCGCTCGAAATGGGGACTATTATGCGGGGGCCATAGTGCACGTTTGATTGTCGTGGCGGCCGGGTCATCAAGTTTTATCCGCATGCTTAGGCCGGTCGTAGTAATTTGTTTGTGATTACACTGTTTGGGTAAGCTGGATCGGAGTGGGAAATGTTATAGCCAATTCTCGAGTAATTAAGAAAAGACATTTTGTCCATTGCTTAGTGATGTTTATCCTTCATCTTGAATTTATCCTACTTTTAAACCAATTGGAAATTTATTCGCTTTCATACGAGTCTATTTTTTTTATTTATTACATAACGAACATTAAAATTGATTAAATTTATATTTTTACCTATTTCTCGGTAACTTAACATACAACCATTAAGAGTAATTTTTGTTTCACAGCTATTCATAGAGAGCTAACACATTTTTGGACCTGGCTAGTTGTTCTTCAGTGATCATTTTATAAGTATGAATAGAGAGAGCGAGTCGTAACATTTGCGGAAGAATTGCATATATGTTTCACGTTTAGAAACTTTAGTACTTTTTCTAAACTTTTTTTAATAACTGCCATTCGTGCAAATACTTTTTTGGCTTGAAAAAATGCTCTTCTAATATTTAAGTACTTATTATCACTTTTGAAATAAGAAAGAATGAGTAACTGTGTTTGTTTATCATACAAATAAGCAGTGGCGGCTCGTCCATTAGAACTGCAGCACCTCCTGAAATTATTTTATAAACTTGTATTTTTGTTTTTAATCTTATTTGCTCACTTTTCCATTCTGAGATTTCGATGAGCGACGAAAATGCAAAAAAGTAATAAAAACGAGAAAAAACAAAAAATGAAGCAACAGGTAAAGCGAGACGCAGGTTGGGATGAAAAATGATTACCCCTCAAAAGGATCAAAATTCGCTCACTGCGCACCACTGAGTGGTAAAATCGGAAGAGAAAAAGCAACCCTTTCTCCCTTTAAGCTTTCAGGTGCCAGAGCTGCATTTCGTCCAGCTCTGATTGGCGTGGGGCCAACTGAAAGAGAAAAAGATGCTTTTTTGTTTCTTTTTCCCTCACTCGCACCCAAAGTTCGATTCCTCGGTATGTTTCTCTTTGCCTTCTCTCATTGTTTGCTTATGGGTTTCGATGTCGCTTCATGTTGTGTCTACGAAAACACATCTGATTCATTGAATATTCGATTTCTTCTGTTCGAAGGCAAAGAACTTCATATCTGGCTTTGAAATGAAAAAGTTTCACTACTTAGAGACAAAGTAGCTTTTTAAAATAGTATTTTCTTGAAAAATATTTTTTGTAGCACTGCTCGTTACTGAGCTGACGAGACGTCACAACAAATGAGGTAATACTTCAAACATTTTCGTTATAATTGCTTTCTATAGTTATTTAACCCTTTGTGGGCAGGTAACTTTTTAGAACACTCAGATCAGGTTGGAGCACTTTATGCGCCATTTCGTTTCTTCCAACTCTATGCTTGTTTAATTTTACAAAACTTTATTTTTTATGGTATAATAAAGATTAGAGGTTGAATGGATGGATGATACAAACATTTGTGTTCGAGCTTGAGTCTATATTCTTCGTGAACTGGATTGTCCTCCACGTCAATCTCAGAATCAGTTTTTAGTTCGCTGTGCTAAGGTAATTAAATACTGCATTCATAAATTTTTTTATGGTTTAGTGATTAGAACTTTTATATTATTACCATGCTTTTAAATGTTTTTATGACGACTGTAAACAGCCTTTAATTCTCTAATTATTTTTTTTTAACATCTTTAAGATTCATTGATTACGGCTTTTGTTCTTTGTGTGTTTCATGCTCATTTTGTTTCTTTACTCTGTAACTGGAGTTTTCTCTGTAGTGTGCTTTCTTTAAAATAAATAAATATTATGCATATCAAATGTATACAGGGTAAACACATGCTACGTTCGGAACAAAATTTCTGAAAAATTGTATATTTTAATAAATTTTTTTTTATATATGCATTAGCAATTATAAACACAAAAAACACCAAAAAAAGTTTTATAAATATAATATTTTTTGAGAAATATGGGAATTTGTAGTAAATTTAATGAAATTGAACCATAACGGTTAACACTCTACACCAAATTGTAAAGCAGCAATTCTAATTTTCTTTGCACACAAGTTATAGATGACAATGATCTATGAAATAAACTAAAATCTAAGAAAAAAATTGAAATGCAAGTAAATTAGAGGTAAAAATATGTGTAAATATGCATTTTTCCATTAATTCCCAACTTAATTTTTCTAAAAACACATGTAAATTAAAAAGTATTCCTCAAACGACAAATATGTTAGTTCATTTTATTGCTTATACTATTTTAAACATGTGCTGAAAATTTCAAGTGAATATATGTATTAGATTTTGAGATATCATGTTAATGGTGGGGAAATTTTTATCAAAAATACAGTTTACTTTTCCATAAAACCTGGACAACATAACATTGCAAACATTGTCATTAAAATTTCAATGTTCATTATACGATTTCCGCATACTTCATTTGGTTTTAATAAATCTTTAGCTTGAATATAATTGTTACCACCAAGTTTTGAAGAACTTGCAGTGATAACATCAGTAGAAGTGGTTGCCCCATCAGTTACAGTAATTTGGTCTGTACGTGCAGATTTATACCGATTTCCAGCAAATTTTCGCTTCTTTGAAAGATAGTTATTCTTATTTCCCGTTAGTTATAGACTTTCATGTTCAAAACAACAAAATTTTCAAGCAGAATTCGAATTTTTAGCTCTTAAAAAGGGCAAAATGAAGTTAGATAAGCAAGCACAGAAAACGTAAACAAAGCTAAATAAACAGACAAGCAACTGAATTGTGTTGCCAATTTTATCCAAAGAAATAAGTAAACTGCGTGCAAAAAAAAGTTGTGACTTATCACTAGTAACATACAAAATAATTAAAAAATTAAAAAAAAAACAGAAAAGGAGCAGACAATTACAACTTTAAGGCCACTTCCGGTTTGATTTTGTTTTAGACAAAGTATTTTAAAATCGTTATAACTTTTTTTAAATTCACTTAGGAATAAAATGTAAACGGATTTGGAAAGACGAAAGTCTGAACTACAAGAAAACGTCAAAAAATAATTTTCGCCAAATTGGTCAAAAATCAGTGTTTTCAACGTAGGCAGTCACCTTAAACATCAAAAACGCTTTAACGAATGACAAACGATGCCTTACATTTTACAACTTTAATTTTCTTGATTAATGGAACAGTATACAGGCAGTCCACACTTATCGTGGTCCAATAGCTAATTTCTAAACCGTTAGAGATAGATACATAATTCCAATTGGAAAAAATGCTTTAAATGAAGGGAAGAATCATAATATATGTTTTTTGAGTCACTAAATATATCCCTGGAAAAAGTACGAATTCTAACTTTTTATACAGTCCCCCTATCCTATCAGTCATATTTAGTAAAATATTTTTGAAATTCTAACATTTTAAACAGAAAAAAGTCCCACCCTTCTGCGACAAAAACTGAGCGAGTTCTGGAGCTTCGTATTTCATGATTTTTAACCAATCAGCGGCCTCGATGAGCAAGTGCTGTGCATTGATTGGTGAATCGTTTTAAAGACGGCTATTGAAATGGTGTAAAGTGGTCTAAGTCAGCGATATTCAAAGCTCCATAACTTGGTCAGTTTTAGACGCAGAAGAGTGGGACGTTTTTTGCTTAAAATATTAGAGTGTCAAGAATATTTTACTAAATATGACTGGTAGGACCGGGGGACCGTATAAAAAGTTAAAATTCGTAACTTTTTCAGGAATATATTTATTCACTAAAAAAACATATATTATAATTCTTCCCTTCATTTAAAGCATTTTTCCAATTGGAACTATATGTATATCTAACGATTTAGAAAATAGCTATTGGACCACGATAAGTGTGGACATCCTGTATACTGTTCCATTAATCAAGAAAATTAAAGTTGTAAAATGTAATGCTCGTTTGTCATTCTTTACAGCGCTTTTGAATTATCGCGCTCATACACAATAGGACGAGCAGAAAGATAGACTTCAATTGACGGTTTTCGCCCAAAAATCCATACGTATCAACAGTTTTGGTATATATACCAATTTCCAATCGTTTACCCTCACCCAGAACAATCGTTCTGGGTGAGGGTGTTTTTACGCTTTGGACTCTCAAAGTAAGTAGTAGATGCAGTTCACTGGATATAAAGCTTCATTTTAGTGCTCCGAGAATTAAAAAATACAATTGTGTAATTTGGTTTGCCCTGAAAAATTTATAATTAATATACAACTTCCTACAACTTAGAATATAGAATCATAAGAGCATCGTCCATTTTTAACCCTTTTTAGTGCCGACCGAAAGTATCGTACCTATGCGAAGAAAGCCGATCCAATTTGACGACCAACCAGCATGGAATATAACAAAAAGTTAAATCCAAATCAATTTTTTAAAGTACTTTTGCAAAGAAATTAAATCATTTATAACGTTCTATAAATGTATTTTGAGATAGATTTCTCTCGCGACTCGAATATTAAGGCGCCATCGCATACGCAACGATATATCGAGTTGCAAACGACGATATATCGTCGTTCGGCACTAAAAGGGTTAAACAAATAGTTCATGTTTTGTTTTCTCTAGAAAAAGACCCGTTGGATAAAATATCCCTAGGTACAAGGAGCTATAAACCTGGCAGTTTCTATTCTTCCTTACTATTTGCCATAATAGGGCTGAATCTAGTTTTCCAATGCAATACAACCTGATGTCAGCGCAAGGAACTGCAAGCCTGTTAGTTCCTATTCTTCATTACTAATTGCCGTAGTAGGACTGAATCTAGTTTTGAATTGACATCAAGTTGTACTTTGATGTTGAGTTGGTGTCTTTTTTTTCTCCTTCGTCTCTTTCGACTAGCACAGTTTCTTTGTCAAATAAAGCTGTTTCAGAAAAACATATTTGTAAATTTTTTCTACGATGGTAATAAATAATGATTTTTCTCAACATTTGATTTGTAGTTTTATTTTTACTTGTAGACTTAATCTGCTCTTAGACGAGCAATTAACTCGTTATTGAAAGTTAAAATAAACTGTTACAATTGTTGTATAGAATTTTAAACTAAAGAATTTGTTCAAAATTTTTTAAATTCTAAAAGTTTTCCTTTCGGTTTTGTTTTGCTAAATTGTAATTTAAAAGTTATTCGTCTGTGTGTTTTTTTAATTAGCAAAAATCTGATGATAAGCCATTAATATTATTGTAATATTTTATTTGTTTCGAGAAGGTATTAGTTGTGCAACAAAATATTATTAACTAAATCTCTTTTCATTCGCGACTCGGGTTTTCCTCGAGGAGATTATCCCTTCCTTTTCACGAACCAACGTTTCGAGAAGTTTACTAACCCTAGCAAAAAGGGAATTTGCCTAGAAACAACAGACCCGCTTGTTACAGTTCTGAGATCCTCGTGTGAGGGCACATTAGAAAATTCAGTTTGTCCTGGGTACGGGAAAAAGTGCTCTTATTTACGAAGTAGCAGTGCAACCCTGTTCATTAAATCCCAGTGGCGAATCCAGGATTCGGGTCTGGGGGGGCTGAGGTCGTAAAAAATTTGTATCGTAGTGATGAATGTCAAACCTCATGGTTTATATAAACCAAAACACTTTAACTTTACAGGCTTTCCTCTCCTGACAATAAGAATAATAAAGAACACTACAATACTTTCGATAATTTAATAAAAAATACAATGAAATAGCTGACCAAAAAATGTTTTCGGCTGCGCTAACACTTCAAGTGCAAGTGGAATGGCTAGAAAAGTAGGAAAATTTTCGAGCCTGTCAAGTCAGAAAGCAATGTTGTCACGATTTTATTACTATTCTTTTAAAATGAAAATTAAGATCAAACAGTTGTAGTGATTTTAAATTAAATCAAGAATTTTGGTTTAGCTCTGGGGGGAGGGCGGGCTGCAGCCCGATAGCCCCTCCCCTGGATTCGCCACTGCTAAGTCCTCTCTCTTCTCTGACCTTTTGAACTGCAAAATTACTTTGCTTCTTGACGTTTGGGTCTGATTCTGGAATTTGTTTGTTGACGGTCTCAACAGATGCCATCTCGAAAAGTGTCAAGTTGAAGATTACTCGTGCGCCAGAAAAAGTGCATAAATCTGTCATGTTACGTCTTTGCAAACAGATTGGTTACATGTGCACTATAGGATCTTAGGCCTTAGGGTTGTAATAGTAATTGCAAGAGTTAGCTAATGGCCATCATATAGTTGGCATAATTTTGGTTTTTGAGCCACCAAAGAGGACTTCATAAAACCAGGAACTTGGGTGGAGAGAACAGAGAGGGGTTTCTTGGCTCTGAAAAAAGGAAGATGCCATAAAACTGAGGGGAGGATAACGGTGTTTTTCGGGCCAGGCCCGGGGTGCCTGAAGGAAGTGGCGTGCAGGTCCGCAATGAAAACGCCCATGGGGACATGGTAATTATTTAAAGGAGAGCCGTACGGTGCGTGAAATGAAGGTCGTAAAACCTCATATTGGAGCACCTCCTTCATCACTAAATTCGCGGATTAAATGGCCGCATGCAGTATTTCCTGTCGGTGAACATCACCGATCAACCCTACAATGAATATGTTATTTCTCGCGTGTCAAGACACATTCTCGTTATGGGACTGAGTCCCGTAAAATTCCACATTTATTTAATCCGGATAATAGCATGATGAGGCCGGTGCTACATGAAATTACCTGCTACGAAAATGTTCCTTTGTCGCTGTGATTACTTACTGCGTGAACCACCAGTGCAACATATGGGTGAATTAAAACTCATTAAATTTTTGGCCTATAAAACAACTGCCAGATCCTACGCGCTTGTATAGACAAATTGAATAATATATATAAAGGGCAAGTGTTCCTAGATTCTTCACGTGGTGCTGCTGCATACAGATAAGTGTTTGACTTACTATTTTGGATATTTTGAATTTTTGTTTTAATCATATATAAAAGATTCTTATTTTAGTGAGCAGGATTGTTCTGTTGTGATGCATGTATAATTAAATTAATATTGATTAAACTAGGGGTGAAGCTTGCAAATGAAGTATTTAATTCCTGATATATAAAATTGAAATTTTATTCTAAATAAGGTTTTATTCTAATAGGTTTCCATAACGTAAGTTTTGGTAAAGTGAATGGAAATGTAATGCATCATATATATAGTCCTTACATTGAGCAATATTGTATTGTTTTTACATAAAAAGTGGTAAATAAGGGTTCATGACAGTTAAAATTAAGAAGATAATTTATTAGTACTTATTGTCAACATTTACTTGAAAAGCAAGACAAGATTTATCATATCGATATTTTCAGAAGGTTTTTTTTATATATCAATATGCCTGTAAAAAATGGCAGTTATACTAAAATGTTAAGATAAATATGTGTCAGTTTATGGATCAGTAATGATATTTGCAATTGAGTGTATTTTAATTGGAAGAACAATGTTTATACATACAGTTATGTTTGTTCATTAGTGAAAAGACAACTAGTATAAAATTAGGGCGAGTTGGTAAAGTATAAACAAGAATATGAATCAAAATATTAGATTAAGTTAGGAAAAGATTAAAATTAATAATTAAACTGTTAGTGGCCAATAAAAAAAAATCTTTTATATGATCTTAATATTAGTGAGACAAACTTAATGTTGAGGATGCAGTAAAATTAATTTAATTTTGAATGTGAATGAGGTATCGAAATAAAATTATCTTATAAACACTGGATCGACCCTGAGCATAATTAATACTTGATACATTGAATCATTTTCTTTTCATTGTGTTTTATTCGTATTTGTTTTAGTGCTTGTATTTTGATATTTATGTGATGTTTAACATTGATTATAAGGCAAATGAAATGTGAGAATTATGTTTGTAAGATGGTAGGGTTAATTTTGATATTAATAAATATGTTAGTTTAAAGTAATTTGGTCTCCGATTTTTCTTCACAACCTTAATGAGACTGATGGAGGTACAATTTGGAACGAATCTGGGTTAATGCTTAAAATATAACATCTAAATATATATTCAACACAACGCAATGATTTCCTTTTTATAGTTTCACTTGGAAATGAATATGGATATTGTTTCAGGGATAAATTGTAAACTTAAATTAAATAAAGCTTCACCTTTGCTAATTCTCAGTGTCTGAGTGTCAAGTTGATTGATTTGAGTGGTAGGGTTTACTCATCGTATGATATGACAGTTTGATATTAATGCTTGAGTGCAGTAGAAAAATAAATGCTAGATTGTGACTAGAGATGAATTAGTTATTTACGTCATCAAATACTATATAAACTTGCTTTGCATATGTATATATGTTCAAGATCTAAAATTCTTATGAATCAGTCAGGAAGTGAGTTGAGAAACAGGAGTATTGTTTATTGAGATAACTAGATGCTGACAGTAAAAAGGTATAATTGGCAGATAATTTTAAAGTTTATAAATGTGTACAAATTTAAAAATTTTATAAAATTGTACTTCTGATATCAATATATAATAAAAAGGAAAATAAATCATCTTCTTTTATACAATATAAAATAACAAGCAAAATAAATAAATAAATTTTCATTTACAATACATCACAATGAAATAAAAAAAGTTTTATTTTGGAAGGCGTTTAAAAAATCAAAAAGTTGTTACATTAAGAAATATTATCATCAGCATGGGGGAAAATGCAGTTTAAAGAGCGTAAGATATTTTTTTCTGAATTACAGTCTCTTTTAAACAGTGCTCAGATGTTTGCAGTTTTGAACCAGAAAACCAATTCCTGATTATCTTTCAAAACAACTTCATCAGGACCTAAAAAAATAGAGAAAGTAATCTTTGAATACACATACATAAAGTGATTTCTTTGTTGTAGTCGTTAAATAAGGAACAGGCCGAATTATTAACCAATCTTTATTTATTATTCATTATTCAACATATTATGAGAGTGGCAGAATATACGTACAGATCGTATCAAAGATCAAGCCAAGAAGAGAGCAGAAAATCCCTGCATTTTCTCAGATAAGGGATTACATATAGAGACACGTGATCAAAGTGAAGGGAATATTAGCTATTTTTAGTATATTACGTAAGCATTTTAGGGAAAAGTCTGCGTGAAAGCGATTAAAATATTCTTTTAGTAATAAATTTGCCGAACGCGCGAGATTTAATAATACTGCAAATACTGTAAGCACTTATAGGTCCTCCCCCCCAAAATCCAATTAAGCTGCCTCATCGTGGCGGGGGGGGCTGGGTGGAATGGGCGATGTACGTCTGGAGTTTTTTCTCCTGGCAGGGTCACCCAAAGGCGTGAAGGCCATTCCATTATACCCAACTAAAGCATAAAGGCAATGGACAAAGTCAGACTTCTTCCCTCGGGCGTCCAAGGTCTAGTGCCAACAGAAGCTGCACTCTCCTCCTCTACCATGAATCGTACGCCTATAGTACTGGATTTTCTGTGGGCGAGCGGACTCTTGGATTTGTCTAGCTGAGGACTAAAACAAATGGAATAAGAAACAACAACACAGGTCCTCCTCGACTTACGACCGACTCCCATTTCGACTGACAGCTCTTAAATCGAAATAGTCGTAAGACTGATAATTTCAACGCCATTTTCTTTTCATTCAAACGAGTTATAAAATTAAGCATAAAACACAAATATTCAAGCTTTGTACGTATAATTATTGTACATATTTGAAAAAAATATAATATGTATTCTATTATACATTCTGTGAACAAAAAATACAACTTGAAATTTTATTTTTGTGGTCTCAAGTCGGGGAGCGTACAGGCTTTGTCAGCTGTGCTGTGACCAAATATTTTATGCTTCTCTTTTCATCGCGTCTGTTTTTTTATGTATTTTCTCAAACAAACACTTAAGTCTCCTCAATAAATAAAAAAAAAATGTTTCATAGTGTGCTCTACCACCAAAGAAATAAAAATAATCTTCGTTGTAAAGAACTCACTAACTCTCAAAGATTTCTCCACGTTCTGAATAACCCTGGAATTATTCACTGATGCTATGCAATAGAACTTTTAAAATTTAATGTAAAATGTGTTTTCTAATTCCAAACTGAATTCTAGTATTAATAAAATCTCATCTATTTCTGATCATGCACAAAAAATGTAACAAATTACTTGCTTTACAATTGAATATGTAGAAACAAATTATTCACAATTATCTTGATAATAAACTTTATTTGACTCATATATGAAAAATCGATTTGGGTTTCTAATGGCAGCATACAATGCGTCCATATTTCCGCCTCTTTCGTTTGAAACTACGTACAACAACCAGAATTTCCTGTTTCTGTCATTTGAAATGTTTTATTTTGCACACATACATCTTTCCGATATCATTTTCCAATAAAATTCAGAAAAAAAAATATCAGCAATAATATTTAGAAATGAAAATTATTATCTGGCTCGTAAACTGGCGAAACCAGGAACTGGTGCGAAATCTTTTATACATACAACTTTGTCTTTAGTTAGCTAGTTGAAATTAAATACTTAGGTTACGTTGGCAGAGGTAAGATTAAATTATGTGATATATTATAGGTTGAAAAGGTAAGAGATGCTACGCATCTATAAAGTAACAACTATTTATTTTTCTCCTCGTGCATCATCGGGACATTTACACTTTTTAGGTAATAGAATGCAAAAAGAAAGTCTGTATATTTTACAAAGTTTTTATTTATTAATGAAAAGAACACCAAATTTGAACACGAGAAAATAAATAATTTATTTGGTTTTGTATTTTTGTGAAGAACACACCTTTGCTTTTAGTGTACTTGAGATCGATTTAAGAAAAAAAAAACAATTAAATTCCTGGCAATATTTCTCTAAAATTCACTGTGGTAATTAACATTGCTTTAACAATTGTGACTTGCAACTGAGTTCGTCCAATAATTTATTCAAGATAATAGTGCGAAAAGGACTGAATACATTCAATAATTATAGGAAAGTTTGAATGATTTAAATGATTGGCATCAAAGTGCTTGAACAATTCCACCCAACGACTTCGGTTGAAACATACTCATAGTCTTTCATTCTGTTACTTTTTTGGTGATATAAGGCAGTTAAAAAAGTAAATGCATGGCGAGCTTCCTGGTCATCGGGGCACAGCGCATGCAAACGTCATTGCTGCGTTACTAGTCATTACCGTCGAATTATTTGATTTTCCGAACCTTTTTCAAAATTGTTGGGTTGCTCTCTTCTGAAAACGGTACATTTCGGCGTCCTGCTGCTGTGTTTGGGAACAAGCGGGACGTATGATCACATTACGCATCCATGATGTTCCAGCATTTTCCGGCAGCAACGGCGAGATAATTTCTTTTGCCCTTAACCCTCTTGATGTGCACGCAAAATTAATTCTAACCTCCTAATTAGATGATATTCATTTGGGACTCTCATTGTTATTCCACTCACATAAGAATACAGCGACTCCTGAGATACTTATGCAATCCCAAGTGATTTTTTTCTTTTAAATTAATTGCTATTTTACCAACTGCAGATTTAAATACAAAAAAATTTATAATTTGATGTGCGATTCAGACAATTGCATGCAAAGAAACGTATAATCTGATTTTCAGATCCTTTCTTTCACTACAGTAGAGCCTCGATTATCTGAATTTAATTTGGGACTGAACCTGCATCGGATAATCGAAATTTTGATAATAGGAGAATTCTTCATCAATCTAGTTTAATATAAAATCGTAATAGAACTCCTATTATGACTATTTAAACTGCCAAATAAATATCTAAATTCAAATTATATGAAAGTTTATTTGAAACAAAAAACTAGAATGATTTAAATGAAGCTTCAGTTCATGTAAATTAGTCCATGTCGTAAGAATGTAGCGAAAATATGACATTGATTTTCCCCCCCCCCCCTTTGAAATTATACAGCTGTGAAAAAATGTTCGTGAAAATATGACAAAAAGAGGTTTGTTCTGTGTTTTGCTTAACTAGAGGGTGCAATAGTATCTGATTGTTGTGGTACTTGGCAATGCGGCATTCCAAATTTCGAATGGGGAGGCTTTTTTTTGTGAACAGGGAATTTGTGCTCAGGGATGGCGGAGAGCTAATTTCAAAAGAATTCAAGAAAGGAACCAAAATATTTATCTCACTGTAGTTCGGAAAGAACGCTTGCATACACAAGGAATGTGAAAGTTAAAAAAAACTTTAAGAAATGGATCTTAGTTAACAGAAAGTGTCGTATCTATCTTCGACACAGACGCCGAAAATAATTGAGGAAACGACGTCGGTTAACGGAGAGAGTTCCGTTAAACGAGGGTTTGATAATCGAGGTTCTTACTCGCATTTGAAAACCTTCACTTCATACTTTACTTTGGTTTAATATTTAATTACAAAGTTAGGCATGTTTCTCAGATCAATCAGTTGAAATTTAAAGCTTAACAAGGAAGAAAAATTCAATACTATATATTACTGTCTTTCAGTTTCACAGGGCTCGTGATATCCGGAAGGCAATGTCTTGTTTCAAACTATTAGTAATCAAAGAAAATTTAAAGCTGTGACAAAAAAGATTTAAAGAAATGAATTGAAAGAGCATTGCAATTTCTTTATAGGCTAATTCCTTGTTCCATAAGAGCAGCATTAACGGTTCTACAGGTGACCAAAATAGATTGATCTTCACAAATATTAAGCAGCATTGTGGGCGTTATTAAATATGCTGCAAATATACGTCATTTCAAATCATTCAATATGGATTTGTAATATCTGGTCTTATTTGTTAATTAATTATTTATTTTAATTATTTATTTATTAATTAATATTTATTAAATTTATTTAAAATATCTAAAGGTGGTGCTCGAGATTGTAGAATCTTACATGCTGGGTTGCACTCGGCTCCTCTCACAACAGCTGGGTAAGTTTGACAGATAGTATGCGCGACTTTGTTGAGAATTTGAAAACAATCCCTATCGACAACACCACACTTTCACAACAAATGGCAAAAGGATTCTCCCTGATATAAATCATTATGTGCGGATATTTAACGAAGACAATTCTATCCGTGACTGACACTCAGAAAGAGTAAGAAAACAACAGAAAACGTTACTTTTGTATTTCTGATCTTCTTCGATTTCACAACTGCATAGTTTGGAAAGCCGTGTAATTTTTCCGGAATTTCAGAGAAATGGTGTGAATGATATCTTTTTCACTTCCGATGGCCAGAGTACCGTACACGCATTTTAGGCCCAAGGAATTATTCACTTTGGAAACGGGGATTCGTAAATAAATAAAAAAATGCATTGCAAAAAAATTTAAATCTTCAATATGCTGCGTCGTCCCATTTCCTTGAAATGTAATTCTTATATAGAGTGACGTAAATTCTATCCATTTATGAAACCATCGGGAGTGTTCTCTCCTAGAGAGGGAAAACCTACCGGTTTTAACCGAAAATCATGTTTTTTGCGGTTATTTTAACCACAACTGGTAAAAACAGAATCGGAACATAGGCTCGATTTTAGGTTCGCTTAGACTAAAATTTACTAAGTTATGAAGCTCTAAAATGCGGTCAAGTCACCCGTATTTCAGCATTAAGTGCTACGTAAAATATATTGACGTGAAAACGTCTTTCCGCTCGTTACAGTGATAGTCGGTCGAACTTTCATGTGTGACAAAATACCGTCAGATTTGAATCGCCAATAACTACGAGACTAATAATCCGAAAAGAATGGTTGACCCCACAACGGATAGATCATATCTGTAAGAGTTTGCCGCATGGAACTTGTTTTGCCTGTGACGTCATCGTAACAGTGTAGGCGCATGCGCGTGATTGTTATGAATTAGTTTTATGTAAGGTTATAAATAAGTGTACCGTGGACAATGCTGTTTAGTTTTTGAAGGTTGATTCGGTGTCATCTCTAAAGAGCTGGAGAGTATTAATAGGACCCAAAGTGAGACAAACTAAAAATATTTATCAGAATATAAGTAGAAATAGGTATTGAATTGAAAAATTTCAAACTCCTGCATGTTTTTTGATTATAAACATGCGGAATTTTCTTCGAATTAATGGAACTACAGAATAATTTGATAATACATGTTAAAAGCATTGTATTAAAATTTGAATTCAAAAATTTGAATATTACGGGAACCATATTAATTTGTAGTAAATAATGTTTTACCGTACGTACGCGAAATGTAATTCTATACCAATATCAGATGGCGCCATCAAAGCTGGTTTTAAATGAAACATAATAAAGGTGTAGTTCAATTGGCAACGTATTTTTCAGGAATGTCGGGGATAAAATCACAACAGTATCGTCCGTATTAATATGTATTTAATGATCATCTCTCATCAGAAATGATATTACTTCAGAGTAGTATTGATGTTACAGAACAGATAAATCACGTTTATCGTCGATGCAAAGGGTCTTGAGTTTTGAGCAGATCTATTCATGTGCAGCATCATTATGCTACTTCTTTGTTACTATGATTAAGGAAAGATTTGAAATTAAATTACATATACTGTTTAAATACTTGTCAAGGATTTTATCCTGGACGATCTCAAGAAAAAATCTCACGTGCGGACCCTTGAACGGTGCCTTTTCTTTGTTTTTTTTTTTTTATTCATAATTTGATGTACGTGATCTGACTTGTAACATGGTTACTAAAAATTCAGCCAGTTGATTGGTTCTCCCCAACTTTATCTTTATTTACGCAATGCGGCGTGTTTCGTGTTTAGCTTCGATTATAGGAGAAGGACATACAATGCGATTGCACTCTTCCCTCTTGACAAAATGGTCTAATAAATTTGATATAAAATGCACATATTTCATGGCCAAGACTCGCGAATCAAATTTCTTATTTTTCTGACTCTGCTAACTTTTGAGTTATTGATTTTAGTTACTGCAGGAATAGACTGACTAAAGGAAAGTCAACCCATAGGCGGATTTGGTCCACAATTTTTGCAGATATACAATACTGGAGATAAAATCAGTGGCGGCTCGTGAGTTTAGAAACAAGCAGCGCGCAAAGCATGTATCGACTAAGCTGTAGGAAATGTTGAGCTCATTATGCTTTGCAGATATGAGGTCAAAACAGGCGGCCTCATGAGTCTGCGAGACTGCAAAGTGTAAACCAAATCGCTGTACCAGCCGGAAACGTTAAGATCATTATTTTTGAGATACTGAGGTAAAATAGTGGCGGCTCATGTGAGTTCAGAAACAAGTCAGCTGCAAAAGTTATATAGACCTAAGCTTGAGGGAAAATGCTGAGCCTATTATTTTATAGATACGGAGGTAAAATCAGTGAAATGCGGCCTCAGAAACAATTCAGCGCTGCAAAAGTTGTATAGACCTAAGCTGCAGGAAACTGAAATCTCTATTTTGGTATGTAATGATGATATATCAATATTATAGTTTTTGATATAAGCAAAAAAACTGAGAAAATTTTTTCCTGTTTTTTGGCTATAACTAAAATTTCCAACAAAACTTTTGTGCGGAAACCTGAGATCTGTAATCAGCACCTAACAAACATAAAGAAAGAAATACAAGTCCACCAGAATTTGATTTAAAAAACTGGTCTCTGATAATCTAAATGATCGAAATCAGATTTGAAACTTTACCATCCGGCATGTTTCCAGGAATGACGGAGCAGTTTGACTTGTATATATCCGTGAGGTTCTCGCTTAAAATGGGTATACTAAATAAACTGATAAAAATTGACCGATGAGAGAATTCAGTTTTCACTAAGTATTAACTGTATGTCTTAACTAGTCTTTGCTGTTCTCTTGTCCGCTAGAATGTAGAGCCTGTGGTATAAGAGCAAATGGAATTAGGCTTTAAAAGGATAATTGTTAGTAGATAAGTAATACTCAAGAATGCGTGCAATGTTAAGGACAAATCAGTGTGAAAATTAGAAAGGAACGGATTAAAAATAATATTCTAAATGATTAAGGTGAAAATTCTAGAAATAACAATGTTAGACAAATGAAATTAGAGGACGAAAAATTCTGAAAATAAAATTTCTCATTGTTAGACAAGGAAATTAGAGGACGAAAATTTCGTGCGAATAACTGTTAGACAAATGGAAATTAGAGGATGAAAATTTCTGAAGGAATAAATTTAGACAATGGAAATTAGAGATGAAAATTTCAGTGCAAATAAATTGTTAATAAATGGAAATTATACCTAGGCACTTCAGTGCAACAAATAAATTGTTAGACAATGGAAATTAGAGGATGAAAATTTCAGTGCAAATAAATTGTTAGACAATGGAAATTAGAGGATGAAAATTTCAGTGCAAATAAATTGTTAGACAATGGAAATTAGAGGATGAAAATTTCAGTGCGAATAAATTGTTAGAAAATGGAAATTAGAGGATGAAAATTTCAGTGCAAATAAATTGTTAGACAATGGAAATTAGAGGATGAAAATTTCAGTGCGAATAAATTGTTAGACAATGGAAATTAGAGGACGAAAATTTCAGTGCAAATAAATTGTTAGACAATGGAAATTAGAGGATGAAAATTTCAGTGCGAATTTTCGTTCTGGTCATATGATTGCAGATCAACGTTATGAAATCCGTCCCAAAGTAGCCCTCGCTTTTCTTGGAAACGGGACAGTAATGCAACTACACATTATGCTAAAAAATTAAATAAAAACTTTTTTAACACAGTTTTGTTTAGTGAACTAAAAAGTAACAATTTTTTACTTGAATTATTTTCTACTTTAAATTTTAATTCATTATTAATAATATTATAGAACCTTGAAATCAGTTGTTTTCAAAATAATTATCAGGCTACGATTACAGAATTAAAAGTTAAATAAATTAATGAATTAAATGCTAATTAAGTTCTGAAAATGTTAAAATAGTGTATTGTCATCTAAAAGTTACAAGTATGCGAAATTTCAAATCTCAAGAAAATCAAGAAGTGAGAGAAAACTCTATTACAGGATTTCATTTTGACAAACAATGAAAGAAGTCAAATTAAATAAAAGTATTTATGTCTGAAAATAACTATACACCTTTTATTAAAGCGGATTTCAAATAGCAAACAAGAGTTTTTTATGCAGTATTAATGCACACGAAGTGTGTAAGAAAAATACATTAGGAACAAGATGGTAGGAAATAAAACCTTGAAAAGCAAAAAGATCCAAAAATATCGGTTAACTCTTCAATGCCCGGAGTTGCCTTTAAGCAACATGTCTTCTAAAACCCTGTGAGTAAAACTGAAGCTCTAATGCCTGTTGTTGCTTATAGAATAGGATACAGATTGAAAATGTTATTAGATCAATTTACAACATATAAATGGTAGCCTGAGTGCTTACGAAAAAATAAAAATAAATTGATGTTTTCCACTTGCGTCTGCCTCTTTACTTTCTCGTATACGAAGTATACAAAGAGAAAGTATTGTAATCGTCAAAAAATTCCAACTCGAGATTTTGACCAATCTCCACGTTTTAGACCTCCCTGAGTCCGAAAAACACAATTTTGGAATTATGTCTGCCTGTGTGTCAGTGAACACGATAACTAGTAGAGCTACGGGGATGAAATTTGGTATGTGGTCTTTAAACATAATTTGTAAGTTTCTATCAAGTTTTGGACAAAATCCGTCAATGGGAAGTCTGTCTGTTTGTATGTCCACGGTCATGCGAACACTATAACTCAAAAACTTGAATAGCTAGATGGATAAAATTTGGTGCACGGTTTTATCGTCATGAATGTAGGTCCGTATAAAATTTTGGGCTAAATCAGTCAAAGGGTTGACTGTCTGTCTGTCTGTATAATTTACTTTTGAAAAGAATCTATCATCTCCACGCGCATGCGTACTGGAAGCAATCTTCTGTGTTCGCGAAAGATATGGAGCGAATTACGTTAGTTTGTCCTTGAGCCGGCAAGAGCGGAAAATCGGTACGCATCTCTTTGAATTTCATTCTTTACCTAGATATTTTTCAATCACTATAATGAAAAACCTTCTGATAGTCATTGGATTCTGGGTAACTGTAGGTTCGAATTTTTTTAGTCGCGCGGGGAAAAAGGAAACGGCACCTTTTTGGGGAAGTATACGAGAAAGTTTAGGGAAGAACACTCCCGCTGGTTTGCTTTGTTTCTACACTCGATAATACCTTATTTTATTATACATGTTGTTCCTATCATGTTGAAAGAAATTCTTTATCCTTATTATTAGTTCAAAATTTATCTGTGTTTAATATTGTAGAATTTTATCAAGGAACTTTTTCTCAACTAAAGCCCAGGCTTGTCGGAGTGATAAAAAGCTATTTTTTAGCCGTAAACTATATTTAAAACAAAATAAGATTTTTTTAAAAAAAGTACTAGCAAGGTACCCGGCATTGCCCGGTTTTTTTTTCAGGTCAAAATCTTATGGAATACAGGAAACTTAACAATATGTAAATAACATAACGTTTATTAATGATAATTTATTACTGGAATATTTGTCAAATTTTTTTAAAAAAGTGATTCATAAATTAATTGTACAAAAGGTTTCTTTCATGTATCATAGTATGCAGTGTTACATATATTTCTTTCATTGTTAGCCAATTTTGGGGGCATCTTACTATTTTAGGAACCATGAATATAAAACTTCCTTGCTAATTGGTCCATTTGTTAAATGTCTTCCAATGTCTAATCTCCACCAAACCAGAACAGTGCGAGATAGGGCCCATTTCTGGATACAGGTATTTTTAACTGTGTTTGGAGTCTATCATTATAGGATACATACTGAAAATGTTATTAGATCAATTTACAACTGTAATTTTTAACAGTTGATCGTTTTTCACCCATCTCTCGTTAATAGTTAGGAAAGGAACTCTATTACAAATGCAATAAATAGAACATTTCACAAAATTCACATTGATATAAATTTTTAAAATTACTGAGTCATGATAATCACGAAGCTACTATTCCTTATTTAATTGAATATCTAAATCAGCGGGAGTGTTCTCCCCTAAACTTTCTCGTATACTTCCCCAAAAAGGTGCTGTTTCCCCTCTCCCCGCGTGGATAAAAAAAATTCGAACCTACTGTAACCCAGAATCTAATGCCTAATGAATTGGGCACGGATCTATAATTAATGTTAGCATCCGTGTTACCAAGTTTTATTTATCTAAGCCAAAGGGCTTATGAGATATAATTTTTACAAGTATGCGATTATACAGACCGACAAACAGACACTCCTTTGTCGTATTTGGCCCAAAATGTTATACGGACCTACATTTATGACGATAAAACTGTGTACCAAATTTTATCCATCTAGCTATTGAAGTTTTTGAGTTACAGTGTTCACATGACCACAGACATACAGACAGACTTCTCGTTGACGGATTTTGTCCAAAATTTGATAGAAACCTACAAATTATGTTTAAAGACCACATACCAAATTTCATCCCCGTAGCTCTAATAGTTATCGTGTTCACAGAGACACAGGCAGACATAATTCCAAAATTGTGTTTTGCGGACTCAGGGAGGACTAAAACGTGGAGATTCGTCAAAATCTCGAGTTGGAAATTTTTGACGATTACAATACTTTCTCTTTGTATACGAGAAAGACAAAACGACAATAATTCTTTCTTTCCTTCCATTCCACTACTTAAGAGGTAAGATATCTTAAGCCCTTCTTTCGGACTATGTTTAAGAGACTGTTTTGAATTTCTTCTTCGTGTATAAATTTTTTTCTTTCCAATTTGTTCCGGAATAGGTTCAGGCCTTAGAGGAAAATTCAAATTAAATTTAGACCTTAAAGTCTTTTTCCTCTACAGAAAACCTATTCTGGTTTTGAATCTGCATGGATGAAGGCATCTGATGACGTCATCCACCAGATTCTTATTCCTCCTTGTTGTTTGTTATTATTTTTGATTTTTTTTTTGTATTTTTAACACTTTCACAATTAAATCTCCCCTTATTTCGTATTTATATCTTTATTCCTTACTTGAGTTATTAAAGCTGTTGTGTGAAGGTTTCCAAAGCTTCCGTCCTGCATTTGAGAAGTCTTGAGCTTTTCTGAAGTATGCTTGTACAGCCTTGAAGTAGTTGACGTAAGTGAGTGTTCAGTGCTGTTAGCCTTGCATGATAAAGCCAGGACGGCCATTGCTTGAAGATCTGCAGTCAATAATACATAATATTAAAAAATATATCATTGTAATATGTATAGAACACATTAATACAGAATAGCGCCTATTTTTTCTTGATAAAAACACGAGATATTTTATTACAGTTCAACGAAATTTTTTATGTCTAATGAAAAAAATCTTACGAACGAAATTTGAAAATTGATTATAATTTCTAACAAATGAAACTTTCCCCTCTTTTCATCAGTGGCGTAGCGAAGTTAAGTGACGTATGATTTTATCGCCCCCCCCATTATCATCCTTGACTTGTATTCGGTCCCTCATAATGTTTGATTTTGAAAAGTGACTGAGACGCATTAAGAATTTTCACAGTGGCCAATGGCGTTCAAGAGTAAATGGCCCCCGAAAAGTAATATGATTTTTTTTTATCCAATTCGTCAACAATGGAACCAGCGGGAGTGGTCTCCCCTAAACTTTCTCGTATACTTCTCGAAAAAGGTGCTGTTTCCCCTCCCCCGGCGTGGATAAAAAAATTCGAACCTATTGTAACCCAGGATCCAATGACTATCAGAAAATATTTAGGCAAAAAATCAAATTCGAAGAGATGCGTTCCGATTAAATGAATACCGATTTCTACTCTTTCTTGGCTCAAGGACAATTCTTCCGCGTGCACAGATTGCTACCAAGTACGCATGCGCATGGAGAATCGATGAAAAAAAGCGCCAAGCCAGAGCCAATAAATATCGTGCACAGAAAATTGCGTTCAATACGCATGCGCGTGGAGATAGCGGACTCGTTGAAGATGCGATCATACAGACCGACACACAGTCAACCTTTTGACGGATTTGGCCCAAAATTTGATACGGACCTACATTCATGATGATAAAACTGTGTACCAAATTTTATCCATCTAGCTATTCAAGTTTTTGAGTTATAGTGTTCGCATGACCTCGGACAGATAGACAGGCTTCCCTTGGATGGATTTTGTCCAAAATTTGATAGAAACCTACAAATTATGTTTAAAGACCACATACCAAATTTCATCCCCGTAGCTCTAATAGTTATCGTGTTCACAGAGACACAGGCAGACATAATTCCAAAATTGTGTTTTTCGGACTCAGGGAGGTCTAAAACGTGGAGATTCGTGAAAATCTCGAGTTCGAATTTTTTGACGATTGCAATACTTTCTCTTTGTATACTTCGTATACGAGAAAGTAAAAAGTGTAAATGGTACCAAAAGTATGTTCTTATTTTTAGGCCCGGGGCCCCCGGCAGCTTTTGATTTAAAAGTGGCATAAACGTAGTAATGTTTTGTCTCCTTGGCGCCCCTAAAACTGGCGCCAGGGGCGTCTATACCCTCTTTGCCCCCCCCCGGTCGCTACGCCACTGCTTTTCATTTTAAGTCGAAGTTCAAAAATGCTGAGTAATCAATCATTAAATAAAAATAATCCATATTATTTAAGACCATTTGCGAGCATTTTGTGAGAATAATTTGATAATATTGCTGTTCATCATCAAATAACGGAAGAATGATAAGGAAATGACAATCAAAGTCTAGTTTATGACGTGAAGTCACTGCATAGCGTTAGACACGCACAAAGTTATAAATAGATAGCATGAATGTCCTGAAGCAAAGATCGCCGGTGCCACTGCCATCATTGATGAAGCTATGCTAAGCCGGCTACTCACTTGAAACATAGTCATGCCATTTGTCCTAAGCCCGGTTTTTTCCCCGCCCATTTTAATCGAAAAATGCGGGCATGCCATTCACAAGGACGCTAACTCTGAACGAAGGTAAGGGAGAGCGATCTTCTTTCCCCCTCTACAGCTGCTTCTCATTCGCTCTTCGACTTTCCCCAGTCAGCAGATTTTAATTTATGCTACTCTCGAATCGAGTATCTACGCAAGGCATTGTTCTTTTCGCTAGCTTCTTTCAGGGTGGCTCTGATTTTTCGTTCCAATTAAAGTCCAGACGGAATTCCAATCATGGCAAGCCGTTTGGCTCATTTCCATAGATTTTTATCGGTTTTTTCCTTCTCACGTTCCAAAATATGCATTTTGTCTGTGAAGTGAATGGCCCGTTTTACACAAGAAAAAAAGTGAGTAAAATTGTCCTTCGTGAAACGAAGGATGTCCGCATAGAGGTGGTTTGAATACAGCAAAGAAATACTTCAGCGTCTACTCCTCATCGAGCAATAGTTTCTACGGATTTGTCTATTCGTTTGCTTTCTTGATAAATCTTTAAAATTGTAAAAATACTTTGTGGACACCATATTTTGACGCATGCACATTTCAACTAGATTCAACGCATGAATGAGATGGCGTCAAAATACACAGGGTGAAACAGAACTCATGGGCAAAACTTTTCGGGGTGGTAGAGTGCAATACAACAAACACTTTTTGCACAGGAATGCAGAGGTTTAATTATTCCGATGAGAGACGGACGCTTGAAATTTACATAATAACACATATTTTTTCTAACATCATTGTTGATAAGTGTTTCTTAGGGATGGTGGTTATTGCAAAAAAAAACGTTTTTTTTTCACAGGCAGACACTTGAAATTTATATAATAACACATATTTTTTTACT
>BGPR01001891.1:168767-212381 GCA_013235015.1 Araneus ventricosus | reverse complement strand
AGGCTAGGGAGGTCGGAAATGATCTCTGTTTTCGCTTATGAATTTGATATTCCTACGAATTTTATGCCTGGAGACGAAGTTATTGGCACTGGCCTCCTCATATGCCAAGACACTGTGAAAATACACTCTGTGGCATAGTTAAGTGCCGTGTCAATTCCACCACAACTGCAATAATCGCTGTCAGACAGGTGAGACCTTTTCGGGTAGGCAGGGAAAGGGCCATATTGAGAGAAGAAGATAACATCATCTCTAATCCAGTTAGTGGGACGGTGACTAACTTAGGGCATCATGTTATAGATTTGCCTGCCTGCATCGCCATGCTTTCATAAGGTTCGCCACTCCTCAAGCATGCTCTTCCGGAGGAGGCCTTTTATGTGCGGTTTAAGAAGCTTAGTAAGTGAAAAGAGTTGCCCGTGTTGCGTTGCGTCTTTTACCAGTTCGTCTTCTATCTCATTGCCTATATTGCCTGCGTGCGCTTTAACCCACCAGACTTTTATTCTGGGATTTGTAAGGAGGATTTTGAAAATTTGCCTTGCTGTTTGGTTTGTGCTCTTTGAATTGGAAGATGCCATGATACTTTCTCTATTGTCTACGTGTATTTTAAAGGTATTGTGGTTTGTCAGATGAGATGCGTATATTACTGCTTCTTGAAGTGCAGTGAGTTGAGCTTGAAATGCGGTGTTGTTGCCGTCGAAAGATTGACAGGCTTGTTTCTTTTTCCGTTGTTTTATAAACGAACGTGATAACATAAAATCACAGTAAGTAAGTTAAAGGAAATATGACATGTGGTCTTGGCACCAGAATTGTAGATCTCTACCACATTTTATACTCAATAGATCAGCCAGAAAATGTCAAAATGCACAATGGATTGTCTTGCTTATTCAACGAAGTTAAACACAAAACGTGCTGTATTGTGTAAATATGCGGTAATGTTGCTGCACAAAACTCCAGCTTTCTTCCCAGAGAGACCATGAATACAGCTTAATATGAATTTAATATGTATAATTGAATTCTTAACGTGTAGATAATGAAAAAAATTAGCAGGTTTCCTGTTTTCACCTAAATAAATTTAGCTTATAAATACCATTTTAAATATGCTTCATTTTCCATAAATTTATATTTTCTTCTTTTACTTTTTTTCGGCAGACGATTTTATTAAGCGATTTCTACAAATATTATAATCTTTGTTTCAATTAAATTTAAATTAGCGTCAATTGCAGACGATTCTATATTATCGTTTATTTCTTTCTTTAAATTTAATTATCTGAGTATGACAATTAAAAAAATTGTTGTCCAAATTAAAAATGCAAAGTGAAATGTTTTTGAGGAATAATTCAGTTCAAACAAAAAGTTGAAGATAAATTATTGTTTAGTTATTTTGTATCCCCGCAGTTGAATGAATATAATAAAATATTTTGCGAAAGCATTTAAAAACGAAAAAACTAGTAATAAGCTGGAATTTGAATTAAGATAATTTATCTTGCGAAGCGGCAGTTTGTGCTGTTAAGTAAATGTTATAAACTGTAATTCGGCGATCAGTAGACACTGCATCTTCCCCCCACCACCAAAAGATAGGATCTCCTCTTCGTCGCAGTATTTAAAAGCATAACCATTTTTTCCGTATACGAATTATCCACGCAACCTCTCTGCTTTATTCAGCTTCCACATATTACAATCAAGTGTCAGTTGTAATTATCAGTTATTCTGATGGCATTATCATTGGAGTTCCAATTGGCAAGGATTGTTGATAACAGCTGAGCGTTACACGAAACGGAATCATTAAAACGCCCACCATCTTAAAACGGAATGAAAAGATAAAATCCGCAAGCGGGACATTCGCAACTAACCCACTCCACTTTTTAAGAACACGGGATGCCAAACCCCTTCGTCAATGTAAGAAGTCGATGAAAAAAAGAGTAGACTGAGAAAAATGTTGGAATTCCATACGTGTTGGATTTTCACTAGGCCTTAAAACTGAAATATGATAGTCGGTTAGAGAGGCAGAGCAACTCTCACAAAAGCGAAAACCACAAATTGGGACGCGGAAGAGTGGATAGTAGTCATTCTTGGAAAATCAGGATGGAGGGACCCGTTTTGAAAACGAGAGGGGGAGGAGGAGGCGCAGTAGCATAGGAGATCGGGTTACCCTTAGGCAAGGCTGACAGAGTCCGGCCTGTGAATTATCCACCAAAGTCCAATAAGCTTAAAATTGAAACTGTTTGGTAAGAAACCCTCCAAATGGATTGGAACAGATCGATGGTGAAATTTCAGCTAAATACATACTTCATTTTTAACCTTTTCCTTACCGTCGGTACAACTTTTGCACCAGAAATTTGTTTACCTTTGAATGCGGGTCGATACATTTGTTGTACCAGACACAAGTGAGGTTTTCGCTCCCCGAATTCAACTCGGTTCTTCTTGTTTAACTCCCAGTATCCTAAAAGTTAATGACTTCAAGGGGCATTCAAACCAAATTCAAAGAAAATCAAAGAAGGTTTCTATTTATTATTCTGACACTAGCCCGGCTTGCCCAAGTAGTGTGTAATGCCAGGAAGGGACCAGTGGGGAGAGAACCCCGCCAAACTAAGATAAAATTTACAATCATTGTTCGAACAGCATATTTAGATTGGAAGACGCAAAGATCTGTGAGATTTGTATAACAGTTCGACCCACACACGTGAAGAGAAAAAAAACTGGGTCATGACTGCGTAACAAACAAATTTACAGGCAAAACTAACGAAATGATGAAAAGTCGAGTTAAAATAGGACATCACTTCGCCCGATTAGTTACATAAATGGTAATTAAAAGTATCGAAGGGGCAAGTAGATGCTTGCATTGGATCTGCATCAGGCAAAGATGCATTCTGAAATAAACAGCAATCGATAAATATTCCAGTTCCATTTTCTATGGGAGCCCGATGCAAATCTTTTTAGACCAAAATGATTTTAGCAACTGAAATAGAGTGGCATTTGGTGATATTGGGTCATGAAAAATGTTTATTATATATTGCTGAGAGATAAATTAAACCATAATAAAATTATGGTCATATGTCTCTACTGATTTCTTTTTAAATTGAAGCGAAATAGCAAATGTTTGATGATCAAAATATTTCATCTATATATTTAAAATAATTTGCAATACTAGTTCTCCAGCCAAAACCACTTGGCCGATTTGATATCCATTAATGCTTGTGACCCATAGATACATCTTCAAATGTCGCCTGTTCCCTCCTCGCTCCATTTAAAAGAAATCTCTAAACTTTACTGCACAGCACATTCTCAATGGAGGAAAACTTTCATAAAGAGCCTCAGTGAAATCCATTGTATCGATTTCATCAATTTTTATTTCATATAAAGTGCAGGGTCCAAAATAGTTAATTAGTTTCGTCTGCCCCACCCTCCGCCTACAATCCATTTCTGATAGATACCGCAAACTAACACTTTCACATAGATTCTTGGACTCAACAACTGGACCGATTTTGCCTCTTTGCAAGTACAGTTGAAAAGTACCAATATTAAGGGCGAACGTCTGATTGCCCAAGGTGGCTAGTATTTGTTTTAAAAATCAGAATTCGAAGTTCTGAAGTTATTTTAATTACTACTGCAAAATACTTTCAAAATATATCATGAATTTAAGCTTCTTCATAGCTAGAAATATAATTTTTAATTGGTTAAAATCTTCCTATGAGAGATAAATATAAATAATAATAAGTAAATTCTTTCAATGAGAGAATGTTTGTCGATCTGCTCAGTATTTAAAGTTGGAATGAATTGCCATCTTGTGTTTTTTCTGTAATGATTTCTGCAAGTAAAATTATAACCCGTGTATAATCCACCGATTTAAGTTATTACGATATCACGTTTACATCTGTTTAAGTCCTCAATTGATACATTAGATCAATGGAATATTTGAACCTTCAAATCAAGTAAAAAAATAAAGGTTTTTTAAAAAAGCATTTGTTTTAACTGTTGAAATAAATTTCAATGACAGAATATTTCATATTCAAATATTTTAAGAAGCTAATAATTTTCATTTCAAGAGGAATTCTGGAGAAATTTTAAACTTAGAAAGGAAATTTAAATCATTAAATATCAAGTTAAAAAGGTCTATTTCTAGTTTTTATTCGAAGCTTTTTACATTGGCGCTTTTGCACTACTAGAAAACCAATAACAAATTATACAACTTCAAAGAATGACATTATTTTAGAAATCATATATCATGAAATGATTATAAATTTATTTAAATTAAAGAAAAATATTTTAATATACATTTGAAAAAGAATTGAAATTTAATATATAATAATTGTAAGGAATCATTTAGAAAACATTAGTAAGTCTGTAATTTTTTTAAAAAATTAAGGCTTTAGTGATGCTTAACTTTCTATCAAATTATTATTATTTTTATATAAAACTTCTCACTATCGTTTTATCTTTTTCTGTGGTAAAAAACATTAACAAGTCTAGATTAGACACTGTCTTTGATAATAATTATGGTTTCAGTTTATTGGAATTTAACGATAAATATGAAATTGACAGAATCCTGCATGTCATCAGGGTAATTTAAATATAGGAGTCCGAAATGAAACACATTTAAGATAAGCTTTCTTTTGAATTTCTCAGAGCGCTCTCAAACGAGAACACTTATTTCATGAAACAATTCCTCATGTAAGTTCAAACCTGTCTAGGGTAATTAGGTTTTTCCCAACATAACTCTGTTTGATCTAATTTTTAGTGGTAACAACGTCGAACTCTCCATCTCCAAAACGAAACCTTAAATAATTCTTCCCTTCACCCATTCTCTTCTTCATGCCTCATTACCACAAACTGCATATTGAATCACGCTGCCCAGACGCTTCAAATTCCTTGCAAAAAATTTTTAATACTCATTTTGGATAGATGTAACACAAATACACATTTCTGAAGAATTACCTGTTTTGGAGATGACCAGTTTTGCAGGTACACGGCTCAACTTAGCGTTGAGAAATAGTAGTACCTGATAAGTTTTATGATTGCGAGTCAACCTGCTCTCTGAAACCTTAAGGTTGAGTAGGCTCTCCTGGGTGTTGAATAAATAAATGTTTCTTTTGAAAGTAACAGAAGTAAGTTTGTTTGAAATATAATTTTGAAATATTATAAGAAGTAAGCCGTTCGAATTATTCCTAGAAACATTTTCCTGGGTTGGGAAAAATATCCTTTTTCGAAATTTAATTCGTCTTACTGCTGAAATGTTTCACTCATTTCCAATTGTTTAATGTCCTGTCAGGAAAAGATCTTTATTTTTATAATCATTAATAACAAACATATGCAAAAGAGAAATTAAATGCAGTTTGCGACAAAAGAACTAAGACATTTAACAGGCTTTTTCCTTTAATAGAATGAAGAACGTCTAGTATCTACTCTAATTCCCTTCTAAGTCTCAGACTGAAAACTTCATATTCAAAAACAAGGCAACACTTTCTAGATGCCTTTTCAGGAAATAATACAAACAATTATAATTCCTTCCAAGCCTCAAAGGGAATAACATTCTTCTTAAAAAGCATTCAGGTTGCAGTTCTGAGTGGTGAGACACAAAAATTTCTTCGGAAACTATTTCTGAGTGAATACTGTAAACGTTTCGAAACGCTTTCTTCATATGTTCAGGGTACTTTAGTAATACCAATTGCTCAAAATAAATTAAAGAACAACCATAGTTTTCCAACATTATTTTCAGTTAACGCAAAAAATCTACAAATGGCATGGAAAACTTAAGCAACGATGTATCTTTTAAGCAAAATGCCAAGAAATTTTAGAAATTTCTAGCCTACGTATAAGAATGCTATAGCCAGCTTAAAAATTGGATTAAGATGGAGAAGATGACTGCAGGCTTCAACCTGATCAATCTCAAGAGAATATTATTAAATGGTTATTTATCAGTTTCTCGAATGTTGGTATCGAGGTTAGAGAACCGATTACAACAGTAGACACTCCTACCAGGAAGTTCATTCAAGAGATATGACACCAACAAATTATCTATACGTGGCATTCAATGCACGACGCCATATAGATCGGGATTGCTGGACTTGGAAGATTATCAAAAGGTTAAAACTGGACTTAAAAAAATTGTTGCCGCGGTTTTACGCAAGTTACTTCATGTGACTTATGATATTTTTCTTTGAATGATGTGTGGACAGTTTATAAAACGATGGTCTGTTGTTCTCTCCACCTGGCTGATGCGATTAGAATAATATTTTCAACAAACGGAAAGCTGAGAAGGGCTGTTACCGACGAAGTTCCTACACTTTAGTAGCCAGATGAAGCCAAATCATGTTCTGGACAACATAAGTCCAGGACTGAGATCAAATTCTCTTCACTGTTCAGATCTATTTATAAGTATACGTGTCGGGCCTGTAGAAAGTCTCGTCACCTTATAGCGATTCCAAATTACGACTACCGTCCAAAAATAGTCCTCATATTTCTTCATATGGAACGTAAATGTAACTAAACTCAACTAAACCTACAGAAATTTAGCAGTCTCTGAAAAAAAATTATTTTTATTATTCCTAGAAATAGAAAATTGCCGAAGAATCATATAATACCTGTGCTTCAAGTGCTTCTACACACTTGCTATTGATGCAATTCTGCAAGAGATGCACAATAGGGAATAGAAAAAATTCCTGATGTCCTTTATATTTTGGAAAAAGATTCTTCCTACAAAGCAGTAAATATACTGAATCACGGGAGGGGAATATTTACAGCTTAAGCAATAGAGATGGCATGAAATATATGGAATCGTTGACAGCCCAAACTACATGGAAATGCTGAGCAAAGCCTTACGTGTCTTTTTTACATTATGGAAGAGGTTTACGGAACTGCACGTGCGTCCTACCACTCAGACCTGTAAAAGCAATGAATCCTACGAAGATACTGAAGCTTCCGCTGTTAGTTAGCAGCATTGACAAAAACCTATAATAATTGTTTAAAACGTGTCCCGAAGAAATAACTTACATATCGGATTTACAAAATAAATTGTAATTGCTGTAACATTGCTTACTTCCCGAAATATATTCTCTACATTGTTAATTACCAGCATGATAGAATTTATTGAAATAAGAGAAGCTCAACTTCCTACTTATTTTGAAATTAATCATACTATAGATTAATTTTTCACATTATTACAAATTCTGTTGATCAACTAAAGTTTCATCGAATTTTCAATCGCATATCTCTAAATATTTTTTCAGAAAAGATAAGAAAAGAGCTTTTATATATATTTTTTTCACGACAGCTGATGAATCCTTTTATTTCGGCCGTTATTTAGTGCTTAACTTTTAACATTTTCAAGGGTAAGGCAGTATTTATATTTCTTAATAAAACTGTATATTCCAATTTATAATTTTTTATGATATATTAAAGAAAAAACTCATATCATTATAAAATTCATATCTGTTGCTATCATAAACTGGGCTTTCATCAAAAGTCTTTGATTGCGCGAATTCCTTCATTTTTCCTCTTGCTTATTTTTTTAAAAAAATGTTTGAAATAGCTTACATTTCGGAAAGAATTCAAATAAACACTAAGGTCCGAATCTTCTGGAAGCAGAATTCTTTGGAATGCCGGATTGCAAAGATTAAACATTCAAATATTACCTTTAAATTATAAAAAGTTAACGTTGAAATTCCTATATATGTGAAAAAAAGCATGTTCTAGAAACCAGCAAAGAATTGCATGCACTTATAACAGTTATAATAAAGCTTGATTAGTTTTTTATAGCATAATTTATTAATTGTGATTAAAGGGAATTTTTTATTTTCAGGAGCAAAGACAGTGAGCAACCAATGCATTTAGAAATAATTGCCGAAAAATTATAAAAAAATATACGATTTTTTTGTAAATAGTGAAGTTTTGAGGCTCTTGCGGAAATGACGATAAATTACAAAAATTTTTAAAAAAATTCAGCACTGCTAGCCAACAGAAAACTTTTACCACCCATTGCTATTTGATAGGACAAATTTAATTTTTTTGCTATACTGATAAAATATCTGAAAATTTGTAGAAAAAATAAAATTTTAAGCCCTTGCAGTCAATGAAGATGAACTCCATGACACTCCACAAAACCGCCTCACAGACAACAGTCGATAATAAATTTTATCAATATTCACAGGAGCTGGAAGACACTTATTTTATTAGTAACAGAATAATGCGGAACACGTAGAAGTTTGTCGCTGATAATCGGGTTGTTCTCATATTCGATTTGAGGGCTCATTCACCCTACTTATAAGTCACACCTTGTAAGCCATCAGTTATAAGAAGATGCCAATGCGGCTTGAATTTTATTAAAACCAGAGAATGCACAACTGCTTTTAAATTTTAAAACTGATACTCAAAAATTATTGCCATAAATTATTAACGGCGTAAATTTTATCAACTTGTTAATCATATATGTAAAGCTTTATAAACAATTGCTTTAAATAACACATTTGCTTACTTGACAACATTTTCGGACTTCATTTTACGATTTAAAATTTATTAATTAATGATGTTTTAATTCAGCTGCCGTAGCAGCTGTAAAATTAATTATTCTTCGATAAAGTTGAACCATTTGTATGATTGCTTAATGCGTGCTTTTCTTGTAAAAGATATAGAACAATGGCGTCTAACAATCACCTACTCTCAGTGGCTCAAAAACATATTGACTTCTAATCTAAACTAAAGCTAATGTAAGCTGGGCCTTCTTCAATAGTCTCTAATTAACAGTTTACTATCGTGCATCGTATTTGAATTAATTTCTTTAAATATCTGCAGGTATAGGTAATTCTATTCTCATATTTATGATCATTATAAATGGCTGCACATTCAAACTTTTGAAAATTAATAACTTTATTTTTAAATCCGCGCTACGATTGTTTGAACTCCTATTCAGGTATCCAAGCGTGTATTTTCCTTTCTAGTTTCAAGACGCCAGAAAAGAATCAATGATTTTATTGAAAGCAAACTAGCTTAAAATATCTTTATATTTAATAAATTTAAGGCATCCTCCTTTCGGGAAACCATTTTATGAAAGATTCTGTAAAAAAGTAATCAAAATATGCCGAGCAATGTTCACTCTCTTCAAAAAAGTGTTTCATTTCAAACTCTGAGTGGTAGAATAATTTCGGAATAAGGTCTTATTTAATGCAGGAAATCTACGCAAGTACGCAACATCGCGAATTTAGAGACAGATTTTTTTCACATACGGGATCAGAGAACATATTTGCTTCAAATTTCAAATTTTAGCTATGCCATTTATTTTCAACCTTTCAGCCAACTTACGCTTTTTTTCTGGTAGATGAAATCAAATACGTATTACTAATTTTCTTCAAAATTTGTCAATCTTCTGTATGAGATTTCTTCACTTTGATAGTACTTAAATAGAACTAAGCCCAAATAACCCATTTATTATTAATAATTTGTTAATATCTTTATAAAGTATGAAAACAGAATCCGAAAAAATTTTAAAAATTGTTTATATTTTCCTTATCATTTAATTTCTCAAAAGTGAGATTCTTTCTCGGACGATACCTGAAATTTCTTCATGCCATTTCAGGAGAGGCTTACTTTATGAACCGGGTTGCATATTTACAAACAATTCTTTTGTATACCTAAGGCAGGAAGTCAGGGCCAGTGACGTCGTTTATAGCTCTCGCACGTAGCGCACAGAAATCATAACAAAACAAGAGTCGTACTCCTTTTCCCTGTTTCCCTACAGTTGAACATGGAAAACATTCTTCCGTCAGTTGCAACATTTTTAAAAATGAAATTATTTTTAAAAAATATCATAAAAAATAAAACAGCACACACTATAAGAAATTATACTGACGAAAAATCTAATTATAACAACTTTGAAGGATATCATTTGACAGGCTAGGGAAACATTTCTTTTTATGTCATTCCAGTGAAAATGGTTCATTTGATCTTTCAAAATTAACTAATTTAACTGTAATTAATGTCAAATAATTTCAAAACGATTGAATTTATATGCATTGTAAAAATTTATTAGCTAAACTTTGCAACAATATCCAAATTTCATAGTTTGTTTATTGGTAACGGGAGATTTTGTCCGGTTTGTTACACATTTAAGTATAGCAAAATCCATTTTATTTTTCAATGCATTTTGTGAAATACAAACGAATGAGCATTATTTCATATAAAAGGATTAAAATTTCAAGATAAATGTATCCTGGTGTAAAGTATATTCAGATGGCGTAAAAAGTATTGCTATTTTTTGTACCCCAAAATGCAAAATTCAAACTTTTAAATCAAATAGAGTTAATGAAAATTGGAACTATATTGAGCTGGGCACAAATAATAGATTTAAATGGATTAAAACCCTAATTTAAAATGTTGTGATTCTTTTATACTTTAAAATCAGTAATCAAAATTCAGTATTTTTCCATTTTTTCGAAAATTCAAACCCCTTGCGGCAGTATTAAATTTTGAATTTATTTTTTTTTATTATTTTTCTCTTAATCTCCATACCATAGAACATCTTTTCCGCATAGGTAGGTTTTGATGAATAATATTTTTTTTCTCCATAGAAGAGCGATCCACCCTATTATGCGGCAAAGACAGCAAAAAAAAAATATTGATTTTTAATGGAGATCCGACTGTAGGCTGGAAACTGAACAGTCCCTTGTGGACGCCTCTCTAATGTTAGAAGTGACTGGAATGATGGTATCCACGTTAATGAACCGATTATAAACAGAATCTACCATCTCCTAGTATGTTGTTCAAGAGCCATGACACCTTTAGAAGCTGGGAACTAAATGGACAACGGAATGCATAGATCACGACTGAATAAGTGTCTCGGAACCTCTTTTCTGCGATTAGAGAAATAATTTTGACAAATGCTTAGCTGAGAAGAGCCTTTCAGGCATGCGACGAACTCCCCCTCCCCTTTATAAGCCGGGCGATTCTGGAAATACCAGGTATTATTTTCTGGCCGTTTTAAGGTCTCGTTTAAATTTATTTATTTTAAATAAAATAATCCTTTCTTTCACAAGCAATAATCCAATTAAGATACGAGATACTACGTGTGTCGTGTTTGTAACCTAACTTCTGACACGTGTGTATTTCGCGTCCTCTTATGATATGAAAAGAAAAACTATGTTGAATAATCCTATACCCCAACCATATACCCACTGTAATAAACTTTATGTTTTAAATACACAGATCATTCCTGTCAGAACGCCTTCTCGAGAAGTACGCACTAGTCATTCATTCGACCGTCCCTACAACATTTATAATCTTCATAGGAAGCATTTTTGCTGGAGTTTAGAGCGGTACGCCAGCAGTTAAAACTACTTCACTAAATGCAGCAAAAGGTGCACAGCAAAGTTTAACTCAAAATTCAGGAAAATACTTCTCTGTATTTATTTATTATATTGGCACCAGTGCTAATTTCTTACTTGGTGACCTTAGGATTATGCCAAGACCGCATCTATGATTTCACCTAGGATGGCAGTTGAGTGTACTAGAAAAGCTACTAGGTTCCGGCTGCGGTGGCTAGCGAATCCCTAGGCTGTTTTTTCAAATTAAAAAAAATCTGTCTGGTGCCCACTTAGCGGCACTTCTAACGAGAATACTTTTAGAAAACCAATGCGAACTCGAGGGAACCAAGCTCGTAAAATCAATTCAAGCCTCTTTATTGAAGAGCATCAACAATATAATTTTCGAAACATATTTAGAACTTGCATAAAGAATACTGAAGCCCTCAGGGAGTGTGAAGTGATAACAGTATTGCTGAAGTTATGTAATACTTTCCCGTTCTAATCTTCTTAAAAACATGACCTCCACTATACAGGGTGTATTTAAACTAATAGTCATAAAAATAATGAGTGATGGATCTCGCCAAAACAAACAACTTTCATGAAACAATGTGGAGACGGAGTTTAAAGAGTGAGCGACGAGCCACGAAAGGGTGCCAGATCATTGAGAATAGAGAAGAGTAAAAAAGGAGAAAGAATCTTTTTTTCTATAAATCTCTACAACAAAAGCTGAAATGAGCGGCTACAAGCTACACATAACGCCACCAACACGTCCCCGTTCCTAGAGCCATTGTGTCTCTATAAGAATCGGTTAAAACAAAAGATCGTATCTCTTCGCGGCTACTAGCTGCAATACATCGCCGGAGGTGTACACACTAACATGTAACCTGGCATTAAACGAACGTCTGCAGCTCCGATTTTCATAGTGGTGATACGCTCCTCTAGATATTCGATGAGCGACCGGGAATCTGCACTTTTCAGATTTCACTAAAGAAAATCCATTTCGTTGTAAATCAGGCAGCACCTTCTGAAATAAGGTGTTGAACTTCTGTCCTTCTAAGCTGTATGAGAAAAGATAGAGGTTAATTAAGTGATCATGGGTAATCTAGAGAAAATGCCCACTAGTGTGATTCTTTGCTTGCTTTCTGACCCCACACTGTATTGTGAATTATTTTTTTAGTTACATCACCCTTTAAGGTTCTGACAATCAGTTTTGTTACTTTCTGTAAGCACAACATCCAGCAGTTTTTGAATCTGTCTCACCATGCCACAGGATGAAGAGGTTTAATTGAGCATCAGCACATGACAGTTGGAATGTATGTCAGTGACTACTGCTGAGATCACATATTTCTGGGAAAGTACCTCAAGAAGATTAGCTTGCTGGCCGAACTTAACTGGTAACCTATTATTATCCCAGAATGTTGGGACTTCATTTTCTTTGATATTTCATATGCATACGGCATTCCAATTGCGATACTTTTTTAACAAACAAAATCAAATATTCAATAATTTACACCTGAAACATACGTAACAATTTTCTTAAAAAGCCTTCATACTGCTACTCTGAAATGTAGGCCACAATAATTTCGAAAAACATTTCTGTTTTTAAGCAATATAAAACAGGCTTAGCACAGCATCTTGAGGTTACTTAAATAAAGACTTTCAGTTAAATTATCAATGAGTTCAAATGACGTTAATCATGTGGAAATATTTTTATTTTTTATTAACAGGATTAGAGAGCGTAATTGTTTAAAATTTGAAAAGTAAATTTGTGTCAAGCTTTTTCATTCTTCTACCGAAGCACACATGTCCCCTTTGGCAGCTTTACATTGATAGTAATGATGGGCTTAATTTTTTATAAATCCATAGCATCAAACTCAATATTTTTTACCAACTGAAAAAATTCACACAGAATACAGTGGCCTTTTTTAGCTCACCTTTCAGCATTTCGTCAGTTGTCTCTATATTTTTACGCAGTCACAGCAAAACATGTTACTTGATTTTCTTCGAATTTAGTATGAATATGCCTTGAAGACGGTGGTCATATAAACGGTTTCAGTACTTGGCGAATAAGTGGTGATTGGAAAAATTCAAACATTTGTATTATTTTCAAATGGCGAGATTATAATTATAATTTTTTAAACTCCTTTACACAGACATTTAATAACAATTTTTTTAATACTGATAAAAGTAGTAATTCGCATCCGAATAAATTGCTGAACCTTTACAGACTGCAATGAAGAGCAGAAATTAGAATTTCTTTGTCGACGCGACGTCTGCTTTTCCTAGAACTAACGGTTTTAAAGTCAAAGGTGCAAATAAAAATAATTCAATTTTCATAATCAAAGTCTTTATATACGCATGCTAGTTTAAAAACTAGGAAGTGCATTATATTTTGCGAAAAATGAGTGCGGTAGTTTATAACTTATTCTTCATCATGACATTATTTAAACTGCAGTGGTGAATTAATCGAGAGAACGGGGGGGGGGGGGTGGGGTGTCCCGGGCTCCAGTCTTAAGGGGACTACGTGGAGATAAAAAAAGAGTTGGTGTGTCCCACTTTTTATAGTCAAATATGATAAAAGGGAGAAAAAATTATTTTATGCCCCGTTGCACCTATTAACTTGGCGAAACCATTAATAAAGACTGGGGGCGAAAAATTCATACTTTGCACAGGGCACCACTTACCCACGCTACGCCTCTGACTGCACTGTGAGAGGAATATGATTGAAAACACCAACGCTCATGCATATGTACTTCAATAATACCAAATTTGCACTGGTTTCAGAATTAAAGAAAAATAGAAAAAATGCGATTACAGAAGGAAAAATAAATAAATTTTCATGTATGTTACGCGGCATTTGTGAAAGAAATACTGAAAATAATTAGGGCTTCAGTCTTTTAAAAAGTTTTTTCTCCTTCTTTTTCTCTTTCAATAAAGTTTCTACGCACACTCATCCAAACTGCAAACAGGAGATTTTTATCTCTGGAGTCAGGGGTGTGTCGTAGTGTAAAGTAAAGTCTTTTAACGCCATTGGACAAATAGCCAGGAAACAGGCTCTTAAAGAGTCTGCAGTTTCTACAAATCGAAAATGTTTAGTGAAATTTCGAGCCAACCATTCGTAACTATATTTAACCGACTTATACGAGGTATCGCAGTAGTCCAAAAATTCGAACTCGAATTTTCAGTCTTTTTTAAAACTCTGAGTCCAATTACAGCATTTTTGGAATTAATGTGTCTGTTTGTTGTTCTGTATATTTGCTGCCTGTGAACACAATAACCAAAAAATGAATTGAAGGACATGGATGAAATTTTGTATGTAGGATTAACACCGCATTTCTAGATTTCTATCGAATTTTGACCGAAATACGTTCAGTGGAAATCAATCTGTATCTCCTTGTGCATGCGAAAACAATAACTCAAAAATTGAAATAACTAGATGAATGGACTTCGGTATATAGATTTATTATCAAAATTGAATATCGGTTTTAAATTTCGGACCCTATCCGTCAACGCTTGATCACCTTCTGCTCTGCATATTCGAGTGCACGTGAAAACGGTCACTGTAGCAGGCAGTGATGTAGATGAATGTAATTTGGTATATAGTCTTCTAATCATAATTTTCGATATGTGTCAGATTTCGGTTTCAATCGGTTGCAAATAAGGCTTTCAAAATGCATATTCTGTTTGTTCTTCCTTTATAATATGTCAGGCGGTACGATATGTGAAGGTCAGAGGGAGGAGGAGGCACACAGGCTTGTCTTGTTAACCTTTCCCATTTCCAAGGTCTTCGATTCCGCGTTTCAGTATAAATATTCTAGAACTGTCGTTGAGGTTCCGGCGATCTTCTGTGCTTAAAACATATTTTAAAAAATTAAAAAAAAGATATTATGAGAGTGTTTTAAAAAATAATACAGTCAGTACTGATTTATGAGGTTTAAGCTTTCTCCCGCATTTAAATGCAATTCCCGCCATTTTTGAATGCTTCAGCCCGACATTTTATTATTATCGAGTAAAATTTGAGTGTGTGTAAAACTGGTATGACAATGGGCTTCTCATATGAAAGTATAAATTGCATTCTGCCTGAATACTTTCACAAGAGAAAACTCACCGCAACATGTGTGTCGCTAATTAATATATATAATAAATGTATGTATTTAATAGTGTATTATATAAAACATATATTACATAATAATATACATTTATTAATATATATTTATATTTATAATATATTATTTCCACTCTTTGAATCCAAGATGTACTGTCGGTATGTTTGAAAATATTTAATGAAATCCAAAGGAATTTTTAAGTTCTTTTAAAACATTTGATGATATTTGGATTAATCACTATCACCATGAGACAAAGAATTATTCAAAGAAATTGACCGCAGATAAAAAGTTTGCCTCCCAAAGCGAAAAATTTTCCTTGAGCATGCAAATTTACTATCACAGTTTTCTAGAATGTTCTAGTAAAAATCCTTTTTTTTTTTTGAAAACTTCAAAAGAATTATAAGATAGCATTATGCTTCTTTTCTGTTTTAATTAAATAATGAGATGAAAGAAAAGCATCCTCAATCAGCAAAAAAGAGGATTCTTTTTCATTAAGTAACTGCAGCAACTCACACTTTTGCAGATATGATTATGAAGTACACGATTTAGGTTACCAAGTTCCTACACTGTAAAAAATTTTAGTGTAACACAACACCAAAAATGGTGGCAACTACTTTACACCAAAAGTGGTGCTGTAAAACACCAACCATTATTTTTGGTGTAGTGAAACACCAAAGATAATTTTTGGTGTAATCAAACACCAGGGATAATTTTTGGTGTAACCAAACACCAGGAATGTTCCTTTACACTACTTTTGGTGTAAAGTAGTTGCCACTATTTTTGGAGTTCAGTAACACTAAAACACAGAGCCTATGTAATACATAAAATACTTTATATTCTGACACGAAACACCATCAAAAGTAAGAAAAATCGGCTGGTTATTCAAGTATACTAGAAAATAAATACCTTACCTATAAGACATATATGAATTCTATATAAAATATAGTTATACATGAATGTTGCCAAAATAACACAAAAACAATAATATGCTTAAGATATAAAAATACATGTGGGTGTGTGTATATTAAACAAATTTTATTACAAAATCTGAAAAAAAAATCCTTAAGATTCAGTAGCTTCGAGAAGTTCTAAACTGAAATCATTAAAAAATTATTTAAAATAATCCAAATAAAACTTTGAATCACAGGAGTGAAAATAAATATTCTGACACAAGAACACACTATTCCGTTATAACTCAAAGACTGTGCCAATTATAATAAATCAGCAAACAAATAAGAATAAAATAAAATCATCTGTCTTATTATCGTCTGCGTGTTTCAGGTGGGAGAAAAATATGTAAAGTATTTAAATTCATAAAAAACAAAATATCGAATATTAATGAATGAGGTATCAAAATAGGCTAAAATTTTCCAGTGCTTTCAAATATATGCAACTTTTAACTGCATCTTTAATGAGTAAAAAGATAGAAATTTGAACTTGAATAAAAAGTTTTAAAAGAAGATGAGAAAAAAAGAGTAATAAGAAAAAAGGGTTGCAACGAAAATGTCCTGAAATAAATGTATGCTAAGAAGTGTGCCAAATAAATTTTTCTTCTGTTTTCACATTAGTGCATTTCTTAGGTTTCTCTTTCTTGTAATGTAAATTTAATAAATTCAATTTTTCTGATTTAATTCTTCATAATTATTGCGACTCTTGTAATTAGAATTGATATTAATTTGCTTTTTCCGCTTGAAACAAAATAAAAATAAATATTAGTGAGAGCCCCTACTCGCGCCGCTCGCCGACACTCAAGAATCATGCTGTGATTCTTTTGGGATCATTACTTGACAGTTATGAGTGCCTGCTAGTAATAGGAAATTATAAATACATTAATTACTAGAAATAAATTTAAATTATTTGAATAGCAAGAAGTTCTAACCAAATTCCTTTTAAAAACATGAAAGTAAACTTTAAATTACTAAAAACTAAATAATCAAATTATAAAATTAAAAATTGACCTTTATACCATATATATGTAAATGTTAGAAAGAAATTTGAATGCTAAAATGTATGATAAGATGTTTACTAATAAAAAATTTTTTCATCAATCAGAAATCAGGCACTTAAAACTTCTTGGTACACACAATTGAATTTCAACAGTTTCATGAGTCCTAACTTCATTCCAACAAACTTCTAAATATCCACACTTATTAATGAATTGTTGCTCAGAAAAGCTTCGCCACATGCATGCACACTCTCTGCAATAATTATTTAGCAAAAAAGATATAACTTTTCTCACTGGGTAGCTATTTATATGTTAAAACTTCAGAAAATTTGAGTTTTCGCAAGATGAGTTAACCCATTTCACAAACTTTTTGCTTAAAAAGTACACTTTCAAGTGACAAATGGCTTTAAATACGTTCAGATTCACTTTTCATAATTATAATCCATAATAATTTTTTACTTTTACCTTCTTAAAATTGACAAAATAGCCTTTTTTCAAATTTTTGCTTTTGACACCAAAATTTTAAACATGCTTTTTTCCACTGAAATAATGATCATCCACATGTATACACTTTAAAATAAAATTGCTTCGTAATTTCAATGCACAGAGAATATTAATCCGGGCGAATTCGAAATAGGTTTGGTAAAGAAAATTTCAGAAGCTTATACGAATTAAATGTAATAAAATTCTCAAATAGAAATGACATACATATAAATAAAGTTATATTTATCTTATGAAAACTTAATTATCTTTATTACACAACTAACAACCTTTTATAACGTTTCTGTGTAACGGCAGCAACCAACGGAAAAGCAAAGTTGTTTACAAATAACCTATCGTTGCCATCGGAGACTTTCCAAACGTACGCCAAAATTGGTGTTACCACAGGTGAAAATAATTCACGAATGTTGTCAGGTGCGTGTGAGCAGGGTGTAAGGATTCACTAGTATTGGTGTTGGATGCAAACAACACCACTTAAAGTGTATAAGAACGCTTGATTTGGTGTTAACTTTAAATAAAGTGTTTGTTCACGCAGTTTTTAAGGTTTTCCCAACACCAAATTTGGAGCGACATTTCTCCATAGTTTTTACAGTGTATGCATACTTCTCATTCTCCCGATTTGTCTACTACATATTACCAACTGCCCCCTAGGCATTAAAAAATAGCTTGCAGGAAAGGAATTTGCACCAAATGCTGAGGTGAATGCCGAAACATCTGCCAACTTTGAAGAACTGGGAAAGAATATGGGAGAAATTAAAAAACGCGAGCGTGGTTAGATTAAGTGTATTGTATAAGCTTCAAAGAAAACTATGTAACAAAATAAAAATATTTTATCCCGAAAAAATAATTTTTCCTTACTTTATGCACGGACTTATCGAACAACCGTCGTATCTACAAGAAAAATAGATGAGAAAAAAGTTACTTTCATGGAGGTGAATTAAATTCTCGTATGCATGAAGTACAGACGTTGTATCAGCCCAAGCGAAGAGGGGAAAATTTTGTTGGCTTGCCAATCTCTATTATAAGATCTTATTTGTTTTGAAATGCTTTTAAGAATAAAGAAACTGCTTCGATTTTAACTCATTTACAATAACAGTTATAAATGTTTCATCTGTAAAAGTGTAACTTCGCGAATGAAATTGCAACCTCCAGATCAAAAAGAAGAATGTGGTTTAATAAGATAACCCTTCAAAGTCATTAGGATACCAGTTCCCTTTCTTTAAGTCCTTTATCATTATTACTGCTATAATGTGTCCAACGTCTAATGTCCATGTAACCAAAACTGATTGTATGTGAATCGAAGACATTTATTTGCTGAGTTACTAATCGGAAATAACAACGTCTGAGAAAACGGGGCTGATATAAACGTCTTTTTTCGAGGACAATGCTGAGAGACAAAAACGTGCTGTAAGGAAATGATTAAGCGCTTTAGTTATTACGAAATTCTGCAAATGTAACTAATTCCCTAACTAACTAACATTTATAATCTTCGTAAAAAGCATTTTTGCTGGAGTTTAGAGCGGTACGCCACCAAATAAACCTACTGGACTAAATGCAGCAGAAAGTGCTCAGCAAAGTTTAACTCAAAATTTAGAAAAATATTTCTCGGTACTTATTTATTATATAGGCACCAGTGATAATTACTTACTTGGTGGCCTTAGGATTATGCCAAGACCGCATTTATGATTTCACCTAGGATTTAAGTTCAGTGTGCTGGAAAAGCTACTAAGTTCCGGCTCCGGTGGCTAGAGAAGCCCTAGGCTGTTCTTTTAAATTAAAAAAAATCTGTTCGGTGCCCACTTAGTGGCACTTATAACGTGGATACTTTTAGAAAACCAATGCGAACTCGAGGGAACCAAGCTCGTAAAATCAATTCAAGCCTCTTTATTGAAGAACATCAACAATATAATTTTCGAAAAAATTTAGAACTTGCATGCAGAATACTGAAGCTCTCAGGGAGTGTGAAGTGATAACAGAATTGCTGAAGTTATGTAATACCTTTCCGTTCCAATCTACATTGAAACATGACTTACACTACACTGGGGGTAATTAAACTAATAGTCATAAAAATAATGAATGGTGGAACTCTCCGAAACAAAAAACTTTCAGGGAACGATGTGGGAAAGGGGTTTCAAGACTGAGTGGCGAACAACGAAAGGGCGCCAGCACATTGAGAATAGAGAAAATTAAATGCGGTGAATAAAGGACAAAGGGTCCGTTTTTTTATAAATATCTACGACAAAAGCTCAAATAAGCGGCTACAATCTAGACATAACGCCAAAAACACGTCTCCGTTCCTAGAGCCATTATGTCTCTATAAGAATCTGTTGAAACAAAAGATCGTATCTCTTCGCGGCTACTAACAAGTTACATCGACGAAGGTGTTCACGCTGGCATGTAACCTGGCATTAAACGAAAGTCTGCAGCTCCCATGTTAATGAAGGTGATACGCTCCTCTAGATATTCGATGAGCGACAGGGAAACCTCACTTTTTAGCTGTCTCTAAAGAAAATGCATTTCGTGGTAAATCAGGGCGCACCTGCTGAAATAAGGTGTGAACGTTCTGTCCGTATAAACTGTCTAGGAAAAGATAGAGTCTAATTAAGCGATAATGGATAATCTGGAGAAAGTGCCTTCTAATGGTTCTTTGCTTGCGTTCAGACCCCACACAATATCGTGATATTTTTATTAGTTACTTTAAGGTTCTGACAATCAGTTTTGTTACATTCTGTATGCACAACATCCAGCAGTGTTTGAATCTGTTTCACCATGCCACAAGATGAAGAGGTTTAATTGGGCATCAGCACATGCCAGTTGGAGTTTATGTCAGTGACTACTGCTGAGATCACATATTTCTGGGAAAGTATCTCAAAAAGATTTCTCTTCTGGCCGAACTCATCTGGTAACCTATTATTATCCCAGTATGTTGGATCTTCATTTTCTTTGATATTTCATACGTTTAAGGCATTCCAATTAAGATACTTTTTTAACAAACACAATCAAATATTCAATTATTTACAGCTGAAACATCCATAACAAGCTTCTTAAAAAGCCTTTATATTGCTGCTCTGATTGGTAGGTCAGAATTATAATTTCGAAAAACATTCACGATTTTAGGTAATGTAGGGTTCACCAGGATTAGCACATCTTCAGGCTACTTTAATAAAGATTTTCATTTAAATTATTAATGAATTCAAATGAGGCTCATTCTGTAGAAATATTTTTATTTTTCATTAACTAGATTAGAGAGCGTAATTGTTAAAATTTGAAAAGTTCACTTACGACAAACTTCTTTCTACTTCTACCGAATCACATATATACCCTTTGGCAGCTTTAAATTAATAGTAATGATGGCCTTAATTTTTTATGAATCCACAGCATCAAATTCAATATTTTTTATCACCTGAAATTATTCAGACAGAAAATCGTGGCCTGTTTTAACTCAACTGTTCAGCATTTCGACAGTTACCTCAAAAATTTACGCAGTTACAGAAAAACGTGTTGTTTGATTTTCTTCGAATTTAGTATGAATGTGTCTTGAAGACGGTGGTCATATAAACTGTTTCAGTTCTTGGCGAATAACTGGTGAATTGAAAAAAATTAAAAACATTTGCATTATTTTGAAACGGCGAGATTATAATTGTAATTTTGTTAAAACTCCTACACACAGGCATTTAATTACAATTTTTTCAATACTGATAAAAGCAGTAATTCGCATCCGAATAAATTGATGAACCTTTATAGACTGCAATGAAGAGCAGATATTAGAAATTCTTGTCGACGCGACGTCTGCTGTTCTTAGAACTACCGGTTAAGAAGTCAAAGGAGCAAATAAAAATAATTCAATTTTCATAATTGAAGTCTTTATAAACGCTTGCTAGTTTAAAAGCTAGGAAGTCCATCATATTTTGAGAAAAATGAGTGCAGCAGTTTATAATTCAATCTTCATCATGACATTATTTAAACTACAGTGGTGTATCGACCGAGAGGATAAGGGGCTGGACCCCGGGCGCCAGTCTTAAGGGGACCCCATGGAGACAAAAAATTAGTGGGTTTGTGCTACTTTTTATAGTCAAATATGATAAAAGGGCGAAAAAATCATTTTATGCTCCGGGCGGCAATTAACTTGGCGAAACCATTAATAAAGACTGGGAGCGAAAAATCCATCATTTGTCCAGGGAGCCACTTAAACTCGCTACGCCTCTGGGTGCACTCTGAGAGAAATTTGATTCAAGACAGCAACGCGCTGGCAACGATCTTGCAGAGATACGCAATAATACTATATGTGCACTGGTTTCAAAATTAAAGAAAAACAGAAAAAAGGCGCTTAGAGAAGGAAAAATAAATAAATTTTCCTGCATATTAAGCGGCATATGTGAAAGAAATACTGAAAATAATTAGGGCTTGGGACTTCTAACGTCATTGGACAAATAGCCAGACAACAGGCTTCTAAAGCATCTGCAGTTTCTACAAGTCAAAAATGTTAAGTGAAATTTCGAGGTAACCGTTTTTCTTTTACTTATACGAAGTATGTAAAGAGGAAATACAGTGAAGTACAGTGAAAAATTCGACCGCGAAAGTTTAATGAATTTCTACGTTTTTTAAAACCCTGAGTCCAATTACAGCATGTTTTGGAATTAATCTGTCTGTCTGTAGCTCTGTATATCTTCTGCTTGTTGACGCAATAAGCAAAAAAAAAAAAAAATGAATCGAAGGAGATGGATGAAATTTAGTATGTAACATCGAAATTCTAGGTTTCTATAGAATTTTGAACGAAATACGTTCAGTGGAAGCAATCTGTATCTCCTTGTGCATTCGAATACAATAACTCAAAAATTGAAATAACTAGATGGATGGACATTGTACATATACTTATTATTAGAATTGAATATCTGTTTTAAATTTCGGACACTATCTGTCAACCGGTTGACCACCTTCTGCTCTGCATATCCGTGTACAATGTGAAAGCGATAACTCTTGCAGGAAGTGATGCAGAAGAATGAAATTTGGTATATGGTGTTCTAATCACAATTTTCGAAAAATGTCAGATTTTGGCTTCATCGGTTGTAAATAAGGGTTTCAAAATACATACTCGGTTTGTTCTTCCTTTATAATGTCTCATGTGATGGAACATGTGAAGATCAGAGGAAGGAGATGGCATACTAGCTTGTCTTGTTGACCTTTCGCATTTCCAGGGTCTTCGATTCCGCGTTTCATTATAAATATCCTGGTACTCTCGTTGCGAGTCCGGTGATCTTTTCTGCTGAAAACAGATTTTAAAATATTAAATAAATATTATGAGAGTGTTTTAAAAAATAATACTGTCAGCACTGGTTTATGAGGTTTAAGCTTTTCCCCTCTTTTAAATGCAATTATCGCCATTTTTTGACTGCTTCAGCCTGACACTTTATTATTATCGAGTAAAGTTTGAGTGTGTGTAAAATTGATAAGACAATGGGCTTCTTGAATTATTGTATAAATAACATTCTGACTGAACATTTTCACATGAGATATCTCAATGCAACATGTGTGTCACGAGTTAATATATATAATATATGTATGTATTTAATAGTGTTTTATATATAATATATATTATATAATATTATACATTTATTAGTATATATTTATAATATTACATCATTTTCACTCTGTGATTCCATAGTGTGCTGTCGGTTTGTTTAAAAATATTTAATGAAATCCAAAGGAATTTCCAAAGGACTTATTATTAGAATTTTTGTAACATCTGATGATATTTGGATTCATCACTATCAGCATAAGACAAAGAATTAATCAACGAAATGGGCCGCAGAGAGAAAGTTTGCCTCCCGAGGCGAAAAATTTTCCTTGAGCTTGAAAATTTATAATAATATATTATTTTCACTCTGTTAATCCAAGATGTGCTGTTGGTTTATTTGAAAATATCTAATGAAATCCAAAGGAACTTTTAAGTTCTTTTGTAACATTTGATGATATTTGGATTCATCACTATCAGCATGAGACAAAGAAGTAATCAAAGAAATGGCCCTAAGAGAGAAAGTTTGCCTCCCAAGGCAACAAATTTTCCTTGAGCTTGAAAATTCATGATCACAGTTTTCTAGAATGCTCTGGCTAAAATCTTTTTGCTTTTTTTTGGAAACGTCAAAAGAATTTTAAGATAGCATTATGTTTCTTTTCTGTACTAATTAAATAATAAGATAAAGGAAAAGCATACTCATTTAGCGAAAAATAGGATTCTTTTTGATAAGTTAGTGCAGAAACTCACACTTCTGCAGTTGTGAGTATGAAAGTACACGATTAAGGTCACCAAGTTCCTATGCATATTTTCGATTCTGCTGATTTGGCTCCTACGGATTACAACCTTCCCCTTAGGCATTCAAAAATGGCTCGCAAGAAAAGAATTTGCACCGAAAGTTGAGATGAATGCCAAAACAGCTGCCAACTTTGAATAATTGAGAATGACTGGTTGAGGCTTAATGGCGCAAGAGCCATTTTTGGCTAAACTGCGCTAATGAATAATTGGGAAAGTCGTAATACATGGACCAAATTAAAAAGCGCGAGCATGGTTCGATTAAGTGTATTGTAAATGCCTCAAAGGAAACTATGTAACAAAATAAAAATATTTTATTCCGAAAAAATTATATTTTCTTACTTTATGCACGGACTTATCGAATAACCGTCGTATTTACAGGAAAAATATATGAGACACAAGTTACTTCCATAGAGGAGAATAACTTTCTCGTATGCAAGAAGTACAAACATTGTATCAACCTAAGCTCAGACGGACAAATTCTCCTGGCTTGCCAATCTCTATTATGAGATCTTATTTGTTTTGAAGTAGTTTTAAGAAGAAAGAAACTGCTTCGGTTTTAACTCATTTACAGTAACAGTTATAAATGTTTCATCTGTAAAAAATGTAACTTAAAGAATTAAATTGCAACCTCCAGGTCAAAACGAAGAATGTGATTTAATTAGATAACCTTTCAAAGTCATCAGGATACCAGTTCCCTCTCTTTAAGTCCCTTATAATTATTACTGCTACAATGTGTCCAACGTGTTATGTCCAGTTAGCCAAAAACCGATTGGTTGTGAATCAGAGACTTTTATTTGCTGACTTAGAAATCGGAAATTACAAATAACGTCTTAAAAAAGGGGGTGGATATAAACGTCTTTTTTTCGGAGACAATGCTGTTAGACAAAAACGTACTGTAAGGAAATGATTAAGCGATTTAGTCATTAAGAAATTCTGCAAATGTAACTAATTCTAACAAAAACATTCATTAACATTCTAACAAAACCCTTCCTGCTGCTTTAATGTTTCTCCGAATGACAGCGAAAGAAAGAAATTTCTTCTCAACCTTTGATGCATTATACTTCATAAATTGAAGAAACTTATTATAAAGTCTACCATTTCATTATGAACGAGTTACCGAAACTTTTTATTGTTCTACCACTCATAAGTACAACATAATTCGTTTTTAAAACATACTGCAGTTAACAGAACATACCGTAGCTGTCGAGAAAATCATTCACTGAAAAGATTTGCAGAAATGCAAGTCTATAGCAAATAAAAATTTAAAGGTAGTTATTTACAAGAGTTCTGGCCTTTATTGTAAAGGAATAAAGTCCATTGTGCTACATTAGTCTTATGCTAAATGGAATCTTATGATATGCTAAAGGAAGCCAATCTTTCAGCTGCCGTTTTTTTTCCTGGAAAGGTTATTGATATTTGCATAGATTAATAAGTCTTAGATAGTTTGTTGATATAGTTCACATTAAATTTCTGCCAACACAGTGAAGAGATTTAAAATATAACATAATATAAAACAGGCTTTCTTCGAATTCTGTTTCCATCAGATGCTAAACTCACTGTTTAATCGAGTGCCTTTATAAAGATAGGGACATCCATTTTTAGATTATATAAAATGGGCGAATATAACTTTAATTAATTGGCGGCTGTTTTTCGGTATTCCTGAGATAGATCAGGAGAATGACCTCAGTAGATTTTGATCTCCTGTTCTAGGCATGCGTGTAAGATAATATCGGTGATAGTCAGAGGTATTTTCCCATAGTGTCTTTGCGTATAGTAACTTTGTCGCTCAGGAGTTCAAAGTCAATGTTTTACTTGGTAATTTTAACATCGGATATAACTTTTTAGCACACCTTTCTCTAAATATTTTCAGCGCCATAAAAGGTGTAACTGCATATGCGTATCAGAATAACCTTTCTTCTCTTCTTAAAAATCAATTGCCCAAATAAGACAAAAATATTAGCAGGAATTTATATGAAATTTTTCAAAGAGAAATATTTTTTTTTAAATTTAAAGCAGCGAAATCGCAAATATATATGAGTTTAAAAATAAATAATCAAATGTTAATTTGTATAAAAGAGAGAAATGTATATAAGCGGATGTTTCATACATTTGTTAATTAAATTTCTTCAGCTTTGTTTCAGAAACATCAGGAACAGAATTTGTGTTTCACTAAATTGAGTGTTATTATTTTACTTTTCAGTCTCCATTTGTAATTTGCATTTTAACTTAATCAAGGCAGATTTACAATCATTTAAAAAAATGTAAATTGTCCTTGCTTAATTTTTGAAAACATGATAAAGCTTTTCAGGAATATACTTGATAAAAGCGAAATCGCGAGTGTCAAATATTTGCTAAGTTATTCTCAGTTTTCGAACTGTGAACTCATTGCTTAGAAACTTTTCTTTGAAGAAAATACATATATTTTATTGGCACAAATGTCTTTATATAGGTTTGAAAGCAAATCTAGAATCAAATAGAAATTCATGTGTGCAAAATTTTATTTTTGAACCACAAATTTTCTAAAATATTAAATATGAACTAATGTAGAAACGAGCTTATTTAAAGGTAATAAAATATGAAAGGTTAAGCTTAAAATTTTGTCTGAATAGCAATTTTAGCTCTACATTAAAAAAGGATAGATTGAGGAGGAACCTAATGATATGATGACTTAAAAAATACAATATCAGAAAAGCAAAATTTAAATTAAACCTTAATAGAGGGGTAAAATGAACGAGATTAGTGTGATCCCTCATTTTCAGAAGGTTCTTTGAAACTACTGAGAAATATTATTATATATTATTTCCTTTTAGAATTTGTTTTAATTTATTTTGTGAAGCCCTTTGAGCAGTGTAATTTTGGTGCCATTTTATGATATTCCACTCCTACCCTAAATTCACGAAATCAAAGTATTCCGTGTCCTTTTTCGTCTCTTCCACCATCAAAAACATATCATTTGAAGGCATTTACAATTAAAAAAAGTCGGAGAGGAAAAATTAAATTGAAACATTAGGCAATGACTAAGTAAAATTAATTGTTTCCTTTAAAACGGTGATTTTAGTAAAAAAACACTAAGTGGGCTTTCCCTTGTTCCCAAATTTTTCCTATCCGTGTCTTCCCCCTTTTACAGTCACCCCAGGACATCTCCAAAACAACATTAGGAAAATCAACTGCATTTTCGAACTTTTATTCAAACTATAAAATATTTCAAAGTTTATTATAGGGAAGACATCCTTTGTTGCTAAATTTCCATGGATAAATACAGTTCCTCTGTTTCAATTGATTAAATAATTATATAAAATATTTTGGCGAACTCTGAATAAATCCATCTTCTAAACGAAGTTGTTAAACAGAATGAAATTATAAGAAACAATGCGAGAACAATAAAATTATCAATCTGATATCTATAATAATAATAAAGCAGAATGTGTGTGGTCTGAGCATGTGTGTGTATGTGTTGGTGGTCTACAGGACAAACCACAGGACATAAAGCCACGAAATTTGACTAGAACATCCTTTGTAAGGTGGGAAGGCCTCGGAGCAGTTTTTAAAAAATTAATTAGAATTTAAGGTAATTAAAATTAAAACGACATTTTGGAATTTTTCCCAAATAACTTCTGGAAATATTACAGCACAAAAATCATTTTCCCCCCTCTGAAAGTGCAAAAAATTATCATTTCAATGATTTCAATTATGTTGCCGTTCAATATTTTCTCTTACTTTAATAATCTTTAAAATTATTTTGGGCATAATTTACAACAATACTTTTCATTCCTGCAACGCAATTCAAACCTTTTTCATTGTTTAAAAAATATTTAATTGCGTGTTTCTCTTTCATTGTTGAAAGCTAAGGTACATTTAATTCCATCCTAATACATTTTGCTTTCATATTTTATTTCATCAAAATTTATGTGGAATCTCTAAACTAAACTCTCTGAGATATTCAGTATATGAAAAATTATATCCAGTAAGCTGAATAATTATGGCTGCTATGCTTTCATTCTTTTATTAACATGCTTTAATTCAGCAAACATGCTGTTGGCCATAAAATGTGTTACGACATTTTAATGTTGAAATCAAAAACATATTTTGCAAGAGGATTAAGAAAGTGAAGATTACGCCTGACAACTTGCAATTAGATGTTACATGACATTTTCAGTCATTTGAATCCTTTAGGTGCATTTATGTAGACAAGGAACAGAACAGATGCAAGGCCACTAAGAGTTTATGGGTTAAATATATACAACGATCTACTCACGTTGTTAAAGGAAACATGAGTATAAAATTTTTCAAGATTCAATTGAAATTATTTTCCCGGCGGAAAAGCTGGTCGCCAAAGGTTGCTAGTCACGCAATGTATTCGTCCCGAAATAAAATCAATTTGAAAGAAAAGCTAGTCCAAAGCTGATTTTTTAAACAAAATAAATTTTCAAATAAGAAGACATTACGTTGGAAAATTAACACTGGAAGCTTTAAGAGTCTTTTCGGAAACATTAAAATTAAGGAACAATCAATAGTTCTAAAGGAAGTTTATCATGGTAATTTCAGAAAAAGTCCATTATTTTATAACATATTCATTACTAACCTGTATTGAACAAAAGATCACAAACTTCGAAATATGCTCCATGAACATTTTCTTTTGAATTCATCAGAAACGGGAATAAAATCTAAAGAAATTTCCAAGATGGCGAAGAAAAGACGCCTTCCTAAAATAAATATTAGCAAAAATGATTTCGGTCGTTGTATAGATTTTGTAACGAAACATTGTTTAAAGCTGTATCTCTAAAATGATATGGAACAATAGATTCTCCAAAACGAAGTGTTTTCTGCCATAAATAATTCAATTTTCAACAATGCTTTCAATTGTTAGAACCATTTTTGTACTGATATCTGAAACGGAAATTGATATAATAGGCTGATTATAGAATTCTAAAGCCATTTAAGCAACAGGAAATCTACTTAGACATGCCAAAATGTTGGTACACTTGGTATTTCTTATTCAATTAAAATAATTTCATAATTTTTAATGCAAATCCAGTTAATTCGCATCGGCACTAAGTCATCCATTTTATGAAGCTAACAATATTCAAACTGTCGTCATATAAAATTACAGAAACGAATCGAACTGTTTTTTTAAATTATTATTTCGGTTACGGAATGCCTTTTATAAGACGATTATTTTTATAAAACATTGGATTATTTGCAATAAAGTCAGCAAACATTCTAAAAAAGAGAACGTAATAAAAAACGAATTCATATTTTCTCATTCAGATGCAGTAAATTTTGTTCCACTTTTTACCACTAAGTAGGAATACACAATTTATCATACTTGTTAGAAGCTAGCACGCGTTATCGACAGGATATTAGAAAATACCTCAAGATTTTCAATTTTTTCGAGTTCATGGACACATGGGATCACCCCACATCTGCTAGGATGTTTTGGATTATTATAATAGAGAATAAATATGTTACGATTCTTATACCTAAACATAATGAATTTAATATTCGTAAATAATTGAAAATCAAATTCGATCTCCAGTTAGAAATAGGTATTAATAAAAAAAGAGTTTGAAAATATACTTTTTAAAAACTTATTTTTCTTGGGATTTTATTATAAGATTCCAATGATTGACTGCATTATATACCAACATCGCAATATTAACAAAGTCGTTTGCACCTCAAGTTTTAGAGTTTAAAAGGAGTTTTGGAGAAAATATTTATCTTCTACGGAAACATTTCAACGATGTATTTCTTTCAGAAAATTTAAATATTTTAATTAAAGTACTTTGTTTCTCTTAAACTAAATGGGAGCGTTTGAAAACAAGGATGCTGTATTTCAATTCACACAAAGTTGCCTCATCGCCAACTTCGTGTGAAGAATTAATTACAAAGTCAATAAAATTTCTTTAAAAGCCATGTTGTTTCTTCCCTCTGTTTTAGAAATGAGCTACTTAGTAAGACCCTGACATATAGAATATTTGATTTAAGTATGGGTTACATCAGGAGCTCATATTGTTACGATAACATTAGCAGTCTATATTTTTCCTTAGAAAATATTTTGTCAATGGGGCAAATGCTGTACTACTACCAAGACGCAGGAGAAGTATGAGAACCTTCTATACGAGGTATAATCTGGGGTGAACTTCTGAAAGAATTTACTGCATTACTCATTGGCGATGATGTCGCTCCGAGATATATATATGTGTACTTAATGGTAAGACTCGTAAGCAAGGTAATGCGCCGTCTCCAAATTAGCACTCCCTTGACCATCTGTTTTAATGGCAGACGTCATAATGGTCTTAACCCTCATAAATCTTATACCAAATTTGTCTGATTATCGACTGAAAAAGCACAGATTGCATAAATTTGACGATGATACTGTGTTTCGACTCTATTTCAGTTGTTATTGGCAATATGGATTTATGTAATCACTTAAACTTTTAAATTTTTAATACCGAAAATTAAAACTGAAATTTCAAATATGCTCATGTATTATATTAATTATCGTAAACTGACACCTTAGAAAACTTTGAGGAAATGTTAAAAATATTGAGCGATATTAATTAGCTACAGTAATTGAATATGAATAAATTAATACTTACGAATGTTTTCGAAACCTTTTATGGTGGATTCTCTTTTGGTTTGAAGATAATCGTTCGACTAAAACATCAACTTTCACTGCCTATCTATTAAAATTAGAACTACAAAATGACGAAAAACTATAAACTGCCTTTGATTTTTTAGATAGCAACAAGATTCATTTACAATTGAAATGTTTGTGTTGATCTAAATAAATATGAAACAGACCATTTCTTAAAAATATTTATTGTTTAATTCACTTTAAGTTGAACTATTTTTGTGAAGGTGCATTGTTTCAATTTTCAGAAATGCTAGTTTTGAAATTAATCTCAATAAGTGTAATCATTTATGTATCGTATTTATGTTACATGCCTTTAATGGTAGGTTAAGCAAATAAAATATGGGCTCAAATAAAGACTAGACGCAAACATCTGAACAGCGAATTAAAAAGTTGAGAATACACTAGTATTTTCAAAACAAATTCAAGTTTAGAAGCAAATAAAGCATTACATGAGTGGGTTAAGTTAATCTTGAAATATTTAGTTTTCCTCATGAAAGGAACAAACAGAAGATGTCAAATTTTATGAAAACAAAGTTAAACTTCCTTGTGAATACAGATAAGTATTTCATTGTGCACATTACCATCAAAGTATATTTATGTGTATAATTCAGATATTTCGAAACAAATATAGCTATTTGACGAAATAAAAAGATGAAGCTAGCTGAAGTGTCTAAGAAATTGAGGATTCTCTCTCTACTTCTCCACTAGCTACTGCATAATTTTTCTAATAATTCACAGTTACTTTGTCCAACAAAATTCAAACTGGTTTTGTTTTCCTCTTCAAGCTTATTTGGTAAAAAATTGAGGAGATGTTCTGCATCAGCCGAAAAAGTCCCAATTTTTGACTATTTTCTCCGGAATCATCGTGATTTTTAATTACTAGTAAGTAGCTAATATTAATCAAAGGAAGTGCACTCCTTTCGACTTTTCTTATGTTAACAACATTTGGAGTGTTTTTTGCTTCCTAGTGGAGAAATACACCGAATTAAGCAATAAGTAAGACCGAGAAAGTGCGCGTCAGTAGGGGTCTAACTTTGCGTATAAACACATGCAAGCTTTAATTAATTGGTGGAAATATCTAGGAAAGCAAATGTTTGGATGGATGGCATATTATAAAGAATGCAGGTTTTAAATATATTCATTCATAAGCATAAATTAAAAGAAAAAATGTTGCACAAAACAGATATATTTCGGCGTTGATGACTTATTAAAATCGGATGGCACATATTTTTTTGTAACATAACTTTCCTCTTCGAAAATTTATATATATATATATTACAGAATATTTTTATTTCTTGTCTAGCAGTTGAAATACCTTTCTTCATAAAGTCTATTTTCTCCAAAACTTTTAACCCTTTTTCAGTTGAACCGAGACCATCGGCCAAACTTGCGACTGTCTTTTGTATTTCTGATGGATCTGTGTATAAGTTGTCATCTTCAATAGTAGAGATTTGCTCACGCATACTTGAAATCTCATTGATTATCAGCTCAGTAAGATCGACACTTCCATGAATGATATGTGATACTTGATCAGTTTCTAGCACTGTTCTTGTTTAATTTTTGTTTTTAATAAATTTTTTTTTTTATTTCTGTTATTTCTTTTCTTCAGAGTTTAGCATTTCTATTATATTCTTAATGACCATAAAAAAATTTTAAAACTCCTCAAATTTGAAATGGAACAAACTGAGGCTTTATTTTGAAGTGTAGAAAACAAAATATTTTAAATAACAAGAATTTTGGGTGTACTTCTTTTCCACAGAGTGAATCCAAAATTTCATGGAGGTCTACAATATTCTTAAGAAGACCACAAATCAAATTTTATTTGTCAAAGCTAATAAACTTTTGAGTTCACATGCTCGCCAATATACTGACAGTCAATCATCTGACGTATTTGATCTGAAATTTGATAGAGATCTACAATTCTAAAGATTATTCTATGATGCCTAATTTCATCCACCTAGATATATGCATTTTTCAATTTTGTTTTGGAAGTGAGTGGACAAACAGACTGACTTTATATTAACAGATTTCATCTGAAATTGGAAAGATATGTGCAAATTTATTGAAGAGGCCGCCTACCAAATTTCACGCCCGTATCTCATTGCGTTGTTGAGCTTTCATGTTCAGACAAACGGACGGTAAAACTTAATTACAAAATTGTGTTTTTCGAACTCAGGAGGTCTAAAATGTTCAGATTCATCAAAATGTTGAGGTCGGACGATTTCTTAACGATTGCATGACATTCTCTTTGTATGCGTCCTATCCTGTTAGAGAGGTCTCTGTCGTTGTCAATCTTGAATGCTGGCGCAATTCCGTTAAAGCCACCGTTAAATCTTAACACTTTAAACTACTATGTCTAATGTGACTCAGAATGATGCATCTTTTTGCACATTCTTATTGGATAAAAACCATGTAATAGCAAAAACAAACTGATTAATTTTTAGAAATTGAAACATATTAATAACATCATTTTACAGCTTCCTAAATCGCTAAATCAATCTTTACACTCTCATTTTTACAGTTACGCATGTTATAATCTTTCGAAGGGCAAAGGAATGATAAGAGTAAACGCTATGATTCGGCGAGTTTTCGCTAACATTTGGCAACATTTTTTTATGGCCCTGGCAAAAATAAAGTACAAACAATTTACATAAAAATATAATTAATCCGTTTTGTAATTATATTCTAAAAGAAAAATACTAAATTTCAGATGATTTTTTTTCATTTCGAATATCCTTTGCATCAGTATGAAATGAGGTATTCACTGGTGAATAAACCCGATGAAAATTAAATCATTAAATCGTTATTTTGCACAATCGGACTATAGCTATCTACTTAGCAAAGATAAACCGAAGGAAATTGTAGGGAAAATGAAAAAGAACAGTTTACGAAACAGACACATCGTAATGTGTTCGTTTCGAAATAAATTCAAATCGAAACAAAGAGCCGCTCTTCAGCTGTATTGAAGCAAATTAAATTTTCAGATAAGAAGACATTGCAAGTTTTTTCTATAAGATAAAAAAAGTATTAGAAACTTAACATTCAAAGCTTTAGGAGTCTTTTCGGAAACTTAAAAAAAGTAACAACAAATAGTTCTGAAAGAAGTAAATTGAAAAAAGTCCCTCATTTTATAAGATATTCATTAGTAACCTGTATTGAAGAGAAGACTGCAAACCTTAAAAGATGCTCAATGATTTTCTTTTGATTTCATCAGAAAAAAATTAATTTTCCCACTAAGCGTTTCAAGATGGCGGAGAAAATATGTTTTCTTAGGATAAATCTTAGCAATAATAATTTTTGTTATTGTTTAAATTCCGTAAAACGCGTTGTTTAAAGCTGTATTTCTAATACGATTTGAACAATATATTATCTACATTCAACAATGTTATCTTTTGTTTAAATTACTAATCCAATTTTCAATAATATTTGCACTTTATTAATTAATTTTCAATTATATTTTTCACTGTTGAAGGTATTTTTTAAATTTATTTCTAAAACGGCTGTTTACAGTGTTTCTTAGCTTGAGGACATGTGTCAGTCAGCAAATCTCTTCATTGTCAGTGAACAATATTCAGATTTTATTTCAGTTAAAGAGAACATTTACAGGGAAATCAAACTTTTCCATGTCTGTGTGAATTGAGCCATTATATGAAGCAAACAATAATGTGAAAGCAAGTAATAATAATAACAATAATAATAAAAACTAAATGGAATGCTTTTTATTAAAAGATTGCACAGACATGCAAAAAATACTTTTTGAGAATTGTTCTAATTCTGATAACTAATTTTATATTATTTTCAGTGCTGATTTCAAAAACAAAATCTTTTTTTAATCCAATAACGTAAGTTTCTTTTCATCACAAATCGATTTCATATTTTGGGGCAAACAACACAAATAGACTGACATTTTTCACTGAAATTCTGTAACTGCTAAAATATTATTTTTTACATTTACATCCAAGTTGTGATATGATTTAAATGATAAATGTTCCATATGGCCTGATTTTGTAAGAATCGGCATTTTCCAATATATATGGAAGGAACGAAACAGGTATACCATGTTCTTGAGGGACTGTGATTACACTGTATACAGTATATTAACACTGCAAATCTTGAACAACTGATAATAACATGAGAGACAGATTAGATCATTCAACAGTCTAACGCAGCTTTTATTATTCTGTGGTGCAGTTTTTGCCACGGACCATAAACAGACGGAAAGATTTTCCTGATATAGCATCTAAACCAGCGACTAAATAAATGTAAATGATTAAAATTTTCATTTAATATGGAAAGCATTAAAAAAGTTTAATTTTCAAAAATTGTTTTTAAACGGTTTTTTAATAACTCTAAGCAGAACTGTTAGATGTGTTTCAGGATTCTGAAAGTAATTACTATCCCCGAATGAATTTGAAACCACTAGGGAAAACGTAAAGTGGTGTTTAATCAAATTGCTCATAATAGAAAATAAACATTAATTAAATTTTTCATTTATCATCATTAGTGCCACACAAGTTTACATTTTCTTACTTTTAGATAGCCCTAGACAATTTTAACGGGATAAGATTCGTCTTTTCGTACTGAAAAAATTATTGCAATTGATAGAATATTTTCTAAAAATAATTGTGCAAAGAAAATAAACCCAATTTCTGTTCTCATCAAATTCTTTAAGAAAACCAAACATATATAAACAATAATTTAAATAAGATCTCAATGGATTTAGAAAACCATTAGAGACAGAAAACGCATCGCAATATATTAAATTTTACAACTATTATTTGAAAATTTCTGTATCAGAGAGCAATTGCTGTTTGCTCACCAGAGTTATAATACTGGAAAGTTTCTCTGTTTTCTTAAAAATTACGCGTAAATCATTTACGCAAAAAATTGCGACCAAATAAATTTGAATGAACTGCGCAAAGTGTAAAAAATAATAATATTAACACCGAAATTTGAATTATTTTCTTAAAGAAAAAATAAAAATTACTCAGTTTAGAAAATTTACACTTATGTAAAAAACTCCATTTAAGATGTATGTGTAATTGAGAACCTATAATTAAAAACTTCTGTCCTGTAGAAACTCAGCATATTGAGAAATAAACCCTTTGACCGGAAATGTAAAAGCTTCTGCAGGATGATACTGCAGGAAATTTATCCCGAAGCTGCAGGAGAACAAACTGATATTTCATTTTCAGAAGAACGTTTCAGCAAAATAGAAATCAATAATATTCTCAGAAGATTTCCCAAAAGCAAAGCCCCTGGATTTGACGGAATTGACTCAGGAATTATGCCTTTTTATCTACACCAACTTTCCTGAACTCCTGACTACCTTCATAAATAAATGCCTATATCTGAAAAAATTCCCAACGCTATTTAAACCGGAACGGATAGTTTTCTTCCACAAAAAAGGAATTAAAAGAATAGTATAAACTCTTACAGACCCAACTTCCTTCTCCTGATTCTAGGAACATTACTAGAAAAACTGTTACTCGAAAGAGTCAACTTCACGATAAATGAAAAAAATGTTCTCCATCCCCACCATTTTGGTTTCAGAGAAGGGAAATGAATCAATCACGATCTCAGAGAGTTGTTGGATGCCACTAAAGATGCCAAGGAACGAGAACACTACGTCATAGTTATTTCAGTAGACATCCAAGGCTCGTTTGATAACTTAAAATATGACAGAATATGAAAAGAATTAAGAAAACTCTGCTTGAAATCAAACATTTCAGAAACACTAGAAGACGTCCTATGAAATCGCAAAATGGCAATCCAAACTAGTGATGGACCAGCGGTGTGGAAACAAACCCAAGGCTGGCCACAAGGATCTTGCACATTTCCTCTTTTCTGGACCTGTGTATATCGGAATTGTTACTGCTGCAACAGGAGAAGCAATACTCAATTTTTTGGAACACATAATATGCGATTAAATGGGCTAACAGTAATTGGATGCGATGGAACAAATGTTAATACTGAGCACAAGGGAGGTATTATTCGCTTGATGGAACTTGCCTCAATAGACCATTACAATGGTGAATTTGTTTGCTTCAAACAAATGAGTTACCCCTCCGTCATCTACTAACTTCTTTGGATGGGCAACAGCTGGTCCTAAAGAATTTTGTCTACCACTTGGTAAAGCAATCAAAACCTACGAGGAGCTACCTGTAGCTCCTTTTTCTTCAATAAATGTGGAGAATATGCCACATAATATAGATAGAATGGTTCTCAGCAATTATCAGCAATATCTATATGATATTTGCCTAGCGATATCACGTGGTGAATGTTATTCTGACCTGACAATAAGAAAGCCTGGTCCAGTTGCTCACTCAAAGTGGCTAACAATTGCAGGTTGAATTTTAAGGTTGTATGTGGTCACAGAAAAACCATCCGACTCTTTTATTATTCTTGCAACATATATTATGAAGGTATATGCAACCTGTATGGTTCCATGTCAAGACAAAGCCCTCCATAACAGAAGGAGCGCTGCATATTTGGAGACTTATTTCATTTTTTAGATATTTGGAACCCAATTTAAGAAATATAGTACACACTTTTATTCAACGAAATAGCTTCTTTTGTCATCCAGAAAATTTGCTATTGCCAATTCTCACAGATAACAGAGAGAATATAAGGTCTTTAGTACTACGAAAACTAATTTTTGTTAGAAATGAAAACAGAGGATCATCAGAATAAGAATTTTTCAAGTACCAAAAATAGACTTTAAAGCAAAGGATTTTTTGCACTTATTAACTGGCAACGAGTTGGACATTTGAACCACCTCTTTTGATGAATGTGCCATTTAAATAAATAGAGGACATGGCAAACGTTAGACGGAGGAATGGTCAAAATATCCATGAAAAAAACCCAAGCTGTAGAAAGGTGTTTTCTCATAGTGTTTGAAGCGTCGGAAAGTGTATATGGAGAAGAGAAGAGACACGGCTTCATATTGAATAGGATACAATCAAGAAGTCTTATCAAGCATTATAATACCAAAAAGGATTACATCCTTTATGAATATGTAAATCTTCAAACTAATAAAATTTAAAAATCTATGATTAAGTTAACTTTTTATAAGTTTTGTGATTTATTACTTCGATTATTAAATTTATACTTCATGTATTATTATAAAATTATAATTATTTATAAGTTTACACTTTAATACCTGAATAATCTGCCAATTTTTCAAATATTTTTCATTAATTCACAATTTTCAATAGATATTTGTAAAAATGTCAATTTTTAACTTTTTGGGGGCTTTCGGGCCACCAGAAGATATGAATGAAGTTTAATAATAATAAAAAAAACGCAAACTAATATACCCAAAACAAAACTTTCTTACCCGGCGCTAAAGGAAATTTTGAAAATATTTTTTTTATAAATTTCTCCCAAAAAATGTCATTTTTAACTATTTTTGGGGCACTTGGGGCACCGGAAGATATGAATAGATTTCAATAAAAAAATATATGTAAACTAATATACCTAAGACACAACTTTTCCACCCCATGCCAAAAATAATTTCAAAACAAAACAAAAATAAATTGTAAATTTTCATAAAAAATTCAATTTTTAACTACTTTTGAGACGCTTGGGGCACCGGAAGATATAAATGAATTTCAATAAAAAAAATTATATAAACTAATATACTTAAGACACAACTTTCCCGCCCCCTGCAAAAAAGAATTTCAAAAAAAAAGTTTTTTCCTATACTTTTCGATCCACCCTAACAGACAGCCTATCGAGTGTAATGACAGTGCTTGATTACCATACCCCTCATCAACTACTCCGAGACATTCAGTCCCTTCTCACTCAGAATCGAAATATTCTGGTTAGATGGATCAAAACCCATGCTGGCTATCGGGGTAATGAAGAAGACGACACTCTCTCCAAAAAAGCCATCACAGAAGACGTCATAATGAAAGTACTAAACACTCCAGGCGAATTTAAACAACATTTACAAAAACTGTTTTTGAAAAAATGGCAAAATCTTTAGAATAATTGAAAAACTGAACGTTCTGTTCATGAAGACCTAAAACCAGTCTTTTGGACACATGAAAAAATTCAGTTAGTCACAGGACACGGTCCATTCCCTTCATTCTTTAACCGTTTCCATTTATAGGATAGTGACTCTTCCGCCTTCGGAGAAGTCGGAAGATCCCATCCACAATGCGACATCTTTCCCATTGACTCTCTCATGGCATATTAGGATACCTTCTACTTCACAGTGGAAAGTCTGTGGTACAAAAGAGTCCTGGAGAATCAGAATTCAAGGAAAAGAATAATAAACATGATTGAATTCATAATAGACAATGGAAACATAATGCGACTAGAATAAGTACTCACCTGACATTGTGCAATAACCCTAGCTTATCCTGCACTCAATACACTGGATATACTAAGTCCTTCCTTTCTCATTAATTCTTTAATAGTAATCTTCTTATCCCTTGTATTCCACAATGAATCTCCCCATCTCTAATACGTTACTCAAAACCCCTGTGCATTGATATAAGCTTCCTCATGTTGTTCATCATCATCTACATTCATCATTTCTCTTTCATTCACTCCGTGTTATGCAAGATAGTGTATATATTCCTTTATGTTGTTGTCAATTCTATGTGTTAATTCCAGCTTTGTAATTTTCTCACTTGTCAGTCTTATCTTGCTGTATTTTTTTGCAACTCAATTAGATCCACCTGCATCTCTACCATCTCGGATAGGAGCCACATCAGCTCTATGACATCGGTGTGGTGTTAAAGTGTTAAATAAACATGTCAAGCAGGCATCCTCTTTACCCTCTCTCAGATAAACTTCGTGACACTTGCAGCACCTCATAGCTTTAACAAAATAAAAATAAATCTTAAAAAGTCACAAGTTACAGTGAATTAAAGGCACTAAGTGGCAATTTTTCCGCAATGATCCGGACTGAATTCCTAAAGAAGTTATTGTTTTGCCCACCGTAGTGTTTGATGCCTTCTTGGATACAGGAATAGATGAATTCTTCTCTAACTCAGACACAGAGAACTACAAATTTTACTTCAGAGAACTATACTTGTAATGATATTCAAGCCGTTTCCAATTGCCTATCACAATTTGAAGTTCAAAAACACTTTATTAGGGAAAAATGCATATCAATTTATGCATAAGAAATTTTATTCAAGGCGAATGTTCTAGTCGCCGAAAACGGCTAGTTAACAGTAAAGCATTGTCATATGCCAGAAATGGAGAAACTTTTTGCACTGAAAGGCCTCATTAAGCTTCGGCAGCTGGGCAAATGGCCGTACGAGGAGGATCTTTAGGGTTATTGTTCGTTAGTTATTATTGTATTACAGGCAAGTATATTACTTCAATGCAAATTGTAAATAGCGTGTAAGATCGCATCAGAAACTCAAGAAGGCTGCATGCGGCCTAACGGCAGCGGGTTCCCCACTCCCGCCATTATGCATTGTTTGCTGCTCTTTAATGAGTCCTTTATCCTTTCGAGTGATAACAATTTGCCGAAAGCATTCATATTACAGTAAAGAAAATTGTGTATGGTTAAAACTGCATACAATTCGGAAGGAGAATTTTTCATATTTATCAGTCAACACACTCACTGTCTTAGAAGCTAAACAATCGGAGCTGAAATCATAAAATATGGATTGGAAGACAACGGAACACGTAAAACGAAAACTGCACCGTAAAATTGAATTTTCAAAATTTGGTATAAATACGTTTGTTAATTCTTTTCTGTAGAAATGGCTTTGTGTGTATCATGAGAGATCCAAAAAAAATCCTCACAGGGCGTCGTATTTATTTGACTACTTCACAATCAAAAATGATTCCCCAATTTATTCTTGTTTCTTAAAGAACAGACTTTCAAAGTTAATTCTGTATAATATACTGAGGCCTGCACACGTGGTATCTAAATTATCTTCTTTAGTATATAATAATGAAATTTGTGAAATTTGCCATAGGAAAGTTATTTCATCAGTGCGTATTATTAATGTCAATTTTATTGTTATAGCTCCACATCGGTTATCGTGAAAATATAATTGAGAGAATTAAATCCTCTGTTTCAATTAAAATTGAAAATGCAGTTTATTTAAAACACAAAATGCGAAACTGTATATCTATTTTAAAAGCAATATTCAAAAATTTTTATTCCGAAAAATCCGTTTATGGGCCTCAATTTTATCAAACTGTTAATCATAAATGTTTTTTTAAAGTATAAGGACAGAATTTGTATTTATTTTTGATCAATTTTTGGAATTCATTCCACTTTGCAATTATAATTCATTATTTACACATTAATTTTATCAAGCAGGACAGTTTCGAAATTAGTTAATAAGACGTGATGTTGAAATTTTATGATTTTCGAATGTATTTTGACGGAGAGCATTTCATTATAACCAACAAAGTGTTACCTCTCATAATTGTGCAGTCGCGGGAAAAAAATCATCCACCCCATATTATTCCGCCGCTAATCATTACTTCTTAAAACTAAAGATACCGTTTTAAAGGAAATAACGTATACTAAAAGATTCTAAGGTTAAATTACTGTTAATGGATTATCTAGATATATAAAAGGGCACTAACTTCAAAATTCTCAATGTCAACACCCTTTTTTGATGAAATAAATAAATTTCTTATGAAAAAATACCCCAGGATATTAATTTTGGTTAATATAGCATTAATAGATTGGAAAATATTTAAAGTTTTGTTCTCTCGACATAAAAGGGGTCGTCTCCACATTTATTTACTACATTTCTCTACTTGCCATTAAATGTCGGTAGTAGCATTTGACAATCGGTAAAAGTTGATGCGTAAAAACATCGATTAATATTACACCACTTGAATTAATAAAGTTTTAGTAATATATATAAATAGTTAAAATTTTTAGATATTTGAGTTTGAAAAAAAATTGGTGGAATGATTATATTTAATAATGAAAACGTTTCCGAAATACAATAAGACGCCTCCTTAAGTGCATCGTTTTACAGCGAAAATAGAAAATTTTATGTAACTTCAAAACGTCTCGAATGAATATGCTGATATTTTGCATAGGCTTCTCAAATGACTATCTGCTTCGATTACTGTTAAATTTTATAAATATTGCTTTACAAAAGTTTATTATTATCAAATTTGATAAAATATTTCATGTACTCAAAATTATTTGAAAATAAAAATTAAAAGTTTAAAATGTGCAGAATAATTCATACTACTAGATAAAAAAAATTCTAAGCAAATAGTTACATTATTTCTCAAGATATCAATAAAAATTCAAAATTTCACTTTAACATTCAAAATTCAAAATTTCATTTCCTTATAATTTCGAAACCAAAATTGCTAAGTTGACTAAACTTGGTATTCCAGGATAAATTCTTAAGTGGATTCAAAATATTTTTTTAAAAAATATATCTTTTCATCGGAAATTTTGAAGTTAGTGCAATTTTAAATATATGTAGACGACGCCATTTGAACTTTTTAGACATGAAATCTATTAGTAGGCGTTATTTCCTGAAAATTGGTACCTTCTGTTTTAAGATAAAGTGACTAGCGGCGAAATAATGCTGGGTGGATACTTTTTTTTAAGCGACTGTACATGCCTAGAGATTACTCTGAATTCTATTATACTCATAAACTAGGTGTTCTCGTTTCTTGTTTTCATTTATTAATATGAAAGAAATGCGGGAAAACTGAACATCGCTTGCAATTTGAACTTAAATGACAGCCCGATATCATTGATGAATATTTCGATTACAGGTAGTGAAGGTTTGGCCCCTAATGGAATTTAAAGTGTAGCGTTTTAACCACTAAAGGAGGGTTAAATTAACGGCGTCGCAAAATAATTAGAGACGTAAGCGAAATAACACACAGGACAGCTACAATTGACTTCATATTTCTTAAACGCAAGGCAACCCTTTCGGGACACCTTTTCAGGACATAATAATGACTCTAGAATTTTTAACCGTCAGCGAGACTTTGCATTTTTCTTAAGAAGCATTTCCGTTGTATTCCTTTGTGGTAAGGCACAAAAATTGCTTCGGAAGCATTTTATTTATGAATACATTAAAAGTTCCGTAACCCTTTGATCAGACTTTTAGGAGGTTTCGGTTATACAAATTGCAAGAAAAGAAAAATAAATCCCTTATTCTCTTGAATTACTCTCGTCTATCCAGCAAAAAATCTACTTTTATCTTGTGAAGTTTAAGTAATGATATATTTTTTAAACGGAATGACATGAAATTTGGAGCAGAGTTTGTTGCGATTAGTACATTAAACACACAATTTAGTGGTAAGGAGATTCGTATGCACATTTCAGGAACAAGACATCGCAAGTGACCTCAGGTCATACGGATGGACCAGTTTTTGATTGGTTTACTAAGATAAAGAGGGTTGATCGAGATACGGATGGAGACGCACATCCTGGTTGACAGAGATATACAGTTGTTTCTGAAGTGAAAGTGATTTTTCGCACTGAATATGTACTTTAAATTATAACAGTTCACCAGAAATATAAAAGAGGTATGCTTACTATTCTACATGAATGTGTATGCAGAAAACAAAGGGAGAACGATTTAGATATGAGACTGCAAACACGCTGAAAGCAGAAGCGAAGGAGAGAATGAAAGGACTTTCAGGAAATGACCCGTTGCTCTGATCAAATAATTAGAAAATACAGGGATCTAGAAAAGGAGTGCAATAAATTTATAATATTAAAATTTAAAGTTTAAAAATAAATGTTTTATGGCATACGATAGGTTATTTCTAGCAACAATCCCGCATGGTTTGAGTGAAATGCATGGAGAGGTTTACAGCTAAAACTAGATGTTGTGGTTTTGCTTTCGAAACTT
>BGPR01001891.1:147733-158767 GCA_013235015.1 Araneus ventricosus | reverse complement strand
CTCATTAAGGTCCATCAAAGCAATATTCAGAGAATGGTTGAAAATAGTCTCAGTTTATGTTATGATAGAAGTATAATGAGCCTCACCAGTTCAAATTTTTGCCGTACTACGCATCGGGAAATAGGAAGGCTTAAGATTGCGTTGTTCTGCAGACTTTTTCTGAAACATTCTTTATCCTATCTCTGTAATTTGTACCTCACATTTTCTCTTTACTATAATTTTTTTACATTAGATTTGTAGTTAATTTTCTATGGTATTTGAAAATCAGTTTTTAATTTTTATTTTGCTTATTTGTATTTATATTGTAAAAAAAAGGAAACATTACTTAATTTAGCTAGATTAACGTCCTATTTTAAAGGAAAAATATGGCGAATTTCGGACGAACGACGTCATTTTCAAATGAGGTCAGATGACCAGGGCGACACCTGAGCTGGTACCCATCTCCAAATTTCCGTTCCTCATCAGCGGAAGGGCATTTCTCCCACTACGTACGATTTAATGTGCAACAGGCTCACTTCTGTGGAATCAAGTTTCGAACTTGTTGCCGAAGCCTCACCTTACCACTAGGCCACCGCAGCTAGCAATGTAAACATTGTATACGTCGTAATAATCAACATGGAAACACGCATTTAGTCACTCCTTTCAAAAGCGCAACTGGTTTTGAAAGTCATTAGGGTGATTAGTATTTTGAAGTTCGAAGGCAAGACATTAAAATGATCATCTTCTTTTGAATTTCTTACAGCGCTCTCTTACGAGAACACTTTGTTTTAAAGAATACCATAGGTGCTTCTGCTCCAATAATGGCACCGGGTTTTTTTCTCTTTTATCTTTGCTTGCTCTATTTTTGTTAGTAGTGAAAACAAAGACATTAGAGATATTTTAACGCTTCATATTGATCGGGTTCCATTTTTCAATGTTCCATACAAGATGTCAAATCGAACCTATTGACATGACTAACTGTTGTGCACATTGTGAAATATATGCTTGCAAATCTAAGGAAGCTGTAGCTTGCTTTGCTTCTTGAGCCCTTTTTTCCAAACATTTTTTTTCTGTTCTCAAATGCTTATTTTGCGCTTTACATTCTAGTCCTTTTATTCTTAGAATAGATTATTAGTTAACTGTTTTGATTTTTTATCGTTATTAACTTTTAAGTAATTAATTAATATAATTTTTAATTAACTTTGCTTTCTTTCTTTCATTATTACTACTTTCATTAGAATTATTTTTGTGTGTTACATTATTAGAATTGCCTGATAAGAATAGCAACGAAGTTCTTAAAGTAGATAATATATTTAATTTTTAATAAATGATTTATTATATTTCTTTACATAAATTAGTTTTCATAGGTTTAGTTTTACGATATTATTTTTTTAAATTTGTTAATTCAGATTTTCTCAAGCTGGAAATATCTGTCAATTTTGGGCGAAATCCGAATTCGGTACGTCTGTTTGTCTATCAGTTCGTTCTCATGTGAATACGATAAATAAGAACTCGATCAGATCGTATAATGGAATACGGTAACTATTGTTATTACTAGCACTGTGAATATATACCATATTTTGGACCAAATGCGTCAACGATTTGTTTGTCTGCCAGTGTAGAAGCGAACGTGATAACTCATAATTACGACAAGCAAGGTAAATCAAATGTGGTATGTAATCTTGACGCTAGAACTACAGACTCGATCCCATTTTTTACCGAATCAGAGCGAGAAGAGGTCCAAATGGCGCAGTCCATTATCCTCCCTTTCTACGATCCACTGTGTAAAGCTGGACATTCACGGTGAGACCGCTTCACGCAAATGGCCTGGTAGCACTCAATGTCACTCCGATGTTCAGCCCATCTATTTAGGTGGGTCATTCTCGGAGGCTGCATGCAGATCATGCATTTCCCGCAACAGGTCACTCTGATCTCCTAAGGCCACTCGAATACTCCTTCTTCCACTTTCTAAACTGGATTCGCCGCTTTAGCAAAACAATCTCACTCCCCATCCGTTTTTAGTTTTCGCTTTTGTAATAGAACCTCGCTTCCCTTCCTAATGTCGCATTTCAGTTTTATGACCCATCGCTCCAAATCGATAACGAGCGAAGATGAAAATCCAAAATTTTCGACTACACCCAACACCTGAAGTATAATTTTTCTTTATGGATAAAAAAAGAAAATTTGCGAAAGTAGTCAAAAACACCCGAATTCGCCATCTACAATTAAATAAATAAAAATATAATTTGAATATTTAAAATATTTTGATGAAGTTAGTTTCGTCCTGTGCTAATCCATCACTTTGCCAAATTCGGTCCCGGTAAATGCAACAGTCTGGGCGTGCACGAACAAAACAGAATGAACATAAAATACTTCATCAGGAAAGAAAATTCCCTTCCATTTATATAGATTCAGAAACATCTTAAACCCATTTGAGGCTATTGAAATATATTGGTGAATTTTACTTTCTTTTCAGGGTACTATATTAAGGGTATGTCACTCAAAGGGGCACTACGACTACTGGATGAGAAGCCATCGTAGAAATAAACGCGTTCTCGCTTCCCGTCGGGTTCTATTATGGTGGTGTGTCTCTCCATGCACAGATGAAGTGTCAAACAATTAGCTGCTCGTAAGGAGGGCTATTAATCTTTCGGCCACAGTAGCCGTATTCTCTGTTGCGGCGGCCGGTTGTTACCGTTAAGTGTCCGTGCAGGGTCAGGTGTTTACATTCAATTATTATTAGAGCCCTCCCACAGGGAACTCACCCAAATATAGGGATGAAATCGTTCCTCATATGTAACACTTTGCCTCACTCCCTAAGTAGCTACGAAAACGGCGGTGTGCTTTGTTCGGGCCCATCTCCGATGACGGGTCGCACTCCCGTAATGGGGTGAACGCTGCTGGTTGTGGGGCTTTTAAGCGTTCTGCTGCAGAGACCGTGTTAATTGTCTCGGAGTTCGGTCATACAGTCACTCCGCATGTCTAAGATGGGGATCTATCTCTTTTTTATTTTAAAAAGTTTTCATGTGGAGTCAGAGAGAATCGCGAGCGTTTAATATTTGCAGCGTCACTTCACGTTTTGGACTGCAGACTAGTTGAACTCTTATCCTGCAAGGAAATGTATTATTTTCTTTAATTCCACAAATGTCGAAACGAACATCACGATTTCGATTTGGAAACAAGTTTAGAACCTATGAAAATCGCGATTTTGGAAGTTCTGTCTTTGCCTTTTCCTGAAAGTTAAACATAAAATATGAATCCAAATCTCAAGTAGTATGTAAAGCAACTGACTTAAACGTAATGGAATATGAAAAGTTAATCCTGCGATCTTCATAGTAGAGTAGCTTTGGCTCTGAAGTAAAAAGATTAAATCTAATAAAATAGACTCATGATATGTAAGTTGAATTATTGTAAACACTCTGTAGCTGTAGAAACAATCGCTTAAACGCCGCACAAATATGTCGTTTTAAGCTGCTATTTCAGGTTATTAATAATTTCACAAAGAAAGGCTTGTTCAACATGATTTATTATACACTTTACTAATAATTACCTTTATAAATTTTTGCAGTTTGTTTGCAGACATCAATTTACATCTTCAAATTTGTCTTTTATACTAATTTTCATACCTGTCCAAAACTGATGAGGTGAAAGTGGTTCTTTTTTCTTTCCTTATCATTCCACCCTGGAAGGGGAAATACATTGTGTGTGGACCAAAAAATATAGGGAAAAAATTGTTTTTCGAAATTATTTTTGGCTTGGAGCAAGAAAGTTGTGTCTTGAGTATATTATTTTATATAATTTTTTTATTGAAATTCTTTTATATCTTCTGGTAACAAAAGCGCCTCAAAAATGGTTAAAAATTGTTTTTTTAATGAAAATGTACAATTTTTTGTTCTGCTTTTTTGAAATTAATTTTGGCTCGGGTTGGAAAAGTTGTTTCTTAGGTATATTAGTTTACATATATTTTTTTATTTAAATCCATTTATATCTTCCAGTGCCCCAAAAAATATTTAAAAATGACATTTTTTTGGAAATTTATAACAAAAATGTTTTCAAAATTTCTTTTAGCGCCGGATAAGAAAGTTTTGTTTTGAGTATATTAGTTCACGTTTTTTTATTATTATTATTAAAATTCTTTATATATTCTGGTGGCCCAAGCGCCCCGAAAAAGTTAAAGATTGCCTTTTTTACTAATATCCATTAAAAATTGTGAATTAATGAAAAATATTTGAAAAATGGGCCGATTATTCAAGTATTAAAGTATAAACTTATAAATAATTTTATAATAATTCATGAAGTTTAAATTTAATATTCAAAGCAATAAATCACAGAACTTACAAAAAGTGAACTTACATCATAGATTTTTTAATTCTATTAGTTTGAAGATTTACATATTTCTAAAGTTTGTAATCCTTTTTGTTATTATAATTCTTGATAAGACTTCTTTATTGTATCCTATTCAATATGGAGCCATGTCTCTTGTCTTCCCCATATATATTTTCCGACGCTTCAGACATTAAGCGAATACATCTTTCTACAGCTTGAGTACGACATGGATATTTTGACCATTCCTCCGTTTTTCTAACTTTTACCATGACCTCAAGATCTTTAAATGGCACATTCATTAAAAGAGGTGGTTCAAAACGTCCAACTCGTTGCCAGTTAATAAGTGAAAAATAATCCTTTGCTTTAAAGTCCATTTTTGCTATAAGAAAAATTCTTACTTCTGATTATCCTCTGTTTTCATTTCTAGCACAAATTAGTTTTCGTAGTGCTGAAGACATTATATTCTCTCTGTTATCTGCGAGCACTGGCAATAGCAAATTTTCAGGATGACAAAAGAAGCTATTTCGTTGAATAACAGTGTCTACTATATTTCTTAAATTGGGTTCCAAATATCTAGAAAATGAGACAGGCCTGTAAATATGTTGCTCTCCTTCTGTTATGGAGGGCTTTGTCTTGAAATTGAATCATACAGGTGAATATACTTTCATAATATATGTTGCAAGAATAATAAGATTGTCAGCTGGTTTTTCTGTAGCCACATACAAGCTTAAAATTCAACCTGCAATTGCTAGTCACCTTGAGTGAGCAACTGGACCAAGCTTCCTTAATTCCAGGTCAGAATAACATTCACCACAAGATATCTCTAGGTTAATATCATATAGATATTGCTGAGAACCATTCTATCTGTATTATCTGGCATATTCTCCACACTTATTCAAGAAAAAGAACCTACAGGTAGCTCCTCGCATATTCTGATTGCTTTACCAATTGGTCCACAAAATTCTGTAGGGCCAGTTGTTGCACCATCCAAAGAGTTTAGTAGATGACGGAGAGGTAACTCATTTGTATGAAGCAAACAAATGTACCACTGTAATGGTCTATTGAGGTCTAGTTCCATCAAGTGAATAATACTTCCCTTGTTCCCAGTATTAACAGTTGTTCCATCGCATCCAATAACTTTTAGCCCATTTAATTGCATATTATTTGATACAAAAAATTGAGTATTGCTTCTTTTATGGCTTTAGCTCCTCCTGTTGCAGTAGTTACATGTCCGATATACACAGAGTTAGGTTCGTTTACAAGAGTATAATGCTCCTACTTCGTGGTCTTTGGAAAGTACTTTGTGTCCTTTTTAATTAGGACTTTTGTTTTGTCTTTTATCCCGTCGAAATATAATACGGTTAAAAGAGAACAAGACACTGTTAACTTAGTAGACTCTGCAACTGCATTTTGAAGCTGCTTACAAATTTTATTGCGATCTACCAAATGCGAAGTCTCTCCTTCGTGTACAATTCCAATGTCTTGTAAAGCAGCACTAGCATTTGAAGCAGATGCTCTAACTGAAATTCCGTATGGATCACATTCCCTTGCTAAGGTAGGGAAATCTAAACGATTTTGTGATTCATATTCCAAGGTAATTACATCCGTATCTGTATACGAGGGCGAAAACATAGAGTTGAGCTCAAGTACCTCCATTGATTGCGGAAGAGCAGCATCAGCATCAGTTTTAACCATTTTACGTTTCATTCTTTTTTCTTCCATCTATTTTCTTTTTTCCCTTTTCCTCTCTTTTTTACAGTCGCAATTATGTCCACTCTCCCAATAACCATTTCCCTTTCTAATCTTTGATCTTTTCAAAACAATCGCTGAGCAAGTGGAATTTTTATGTCTTTTTGGCATTTACATGTATCGAAATTTGTACATTTACAAAATATGATATCGAACAAACACGATATTTTTTCATTACTATAATTTTCCAACTTTTGTTGGTATTTTTTATCATTCCTTCGCCCTCTCCTATACGTTTTTCCCTGTAAAATCGTTTCTTTAACACATTTTCTATTTTTTAATTTTAATTCGAAATGTTCATAAAAATCGTGTTTTGCAAATATTTAAGTATGTTGGGGCACTGGAAGATATTAAACAAAGTTGAAAAAATTTTGCATGTTTGCTAGTACACTTTTGCACCCCATGCCGATTATTTTATACACACTTTGAATTTTCGATCCACCCTGCTCATCAGAAAAGCTTTGGAATAAATTCAACTAGGTTATTATGCGATTGTAAATTTGTATTCCATTTATTCTGTTTTATGAATTTTTTCGCGTGTTTCTTGTTCTTTCATCTAAATCTCTGACAGATGATTCTTGTAGCGAGTTCCATTTGTATTTCCAACTCTATGCTCTTTTGCGAAAATGACTTATTTCTGTATTCCTGACCTACCATTTAAATGGGCAAGCAAAAATTCAGAACACACTAAGAGAGAGTGTGTTTCACAAACGTATCAAAGAGTATAACTGCCTCAAATATCAAAACTTCAATTGCACAAAAGTTTTAAACATTCAGCTAAATACGTGTTTATTTTCTAGAAGATAAAATTGCAAATTTTGCTTTTCATATTTGATAGGACTCTTTTCTTTTACTCTTGTATTTTCCCATCATTTATGATTTCAGTAGATAGATTCATGTTCTCGTGACTTCCAGAAGCTTCTTCATGCCTTTTTAGGTAAAGAAAAACATTTTCTGTTGAAGTTCATATCATTATCATGGATCAAATGTGGCACTTTGATTCAGACTGAAATCGCGAGCCTTCATTATTTACTGCGTATCCGTCCGGTATTAAACTATGCATAAATTAAATTTATATCCCGAAAGGGAATACATTTTTTCTTTATTTTCAAGAGTCTCGAAAATTATTTTTATTTCGACTTAGAAACAAAGGAAGAATGATATATAAAACCCAATGCTCAAAATTTTGTTCTCGCCTTTCCCTTTTGTGAAAGTTTGGAACTAATTACGAAACGAAATTTGAATCAGCGTGAAAATCAACTGTTTTAAAACAAATAAAATAGGAAAAGTTAATTAGATTAAAAATTACTCAGATCTTTATAGGACAGCACATTTAATTCTTCATTAAAAAGAGTAAATGCAAGCTACAACTACGGAATACGGAAAAATTCAAATTTAAATTAAAGTTTAAAAGTGTTTTGTTAATTGAGATCCCTCAGCTGTTGAACGCTCAATGAAACGTCAAGCAGTAGAAACATGTCATGTTCAGCTGCGATTTCGAGTTATTAGTAATGTCACGTAGGAAAGTTTATTCAACCTGTGTATTATACACTTTATTTTTATAATTATTTTTTTTAAATTATTGCAGTTTGCTTGTGACTGCATTTTACATTTTTTTTTGTTTTTATATGAATTTTCATATATGCTATAAATTAATGAGGCCAAAGCTCTTCTTGTTCCTTTCATAAAATTCCACCGTACGAAAAAATATGTCGTCATACGTTGATTGTCCTCGCATGGCTTATAAAAGGGTGTTATTATAAGTCTTAACCATCAGATTAAGGTTAAGAAAAATCAATGATTTCGTTTTAGGATGGGGATTTTAGTGAGGAGATTGTAATGCGTATTCAACGTCTTCATGCCTTAAGAAGTGCTGTGTTCCCTTTAGACTTCCACTCATTTTGATTGACTTTCCCATTACAAATCACAATGTTCATCACGCAAAACGTAAGGAATTAAGATAAGGGAGTAGTTATATACACAGGGTTATTAAAGATCCAGCTGATCAGGCTACGACGAGCTTAAAATTCTAATTCCCACTACTTTTCTACAAGCATGTACACGCCCGTGCTTAAATAATCTAGTCCGCACACAAATCCAAATTCATCGAATGGTTCAGCTTCTTCTTTCTTAAGATTTGATACGTTACAGAATTTTTTTTAAATAGCGCTTTTTTATTATGTTTTCAGCATTTTGTTAAAACAACAAAATAACACTATAAATGAATTTAGAAATGAATATTCAATTATTTTTAATATTTCGTATATGTTACAGAGATAAGAAAGCAGAACAAAATGTTTTTCATTACTTAATAAACATTTGTCTCTTCCTCTATTGAATTGATACAAAATTGCTGCATTGTTTCTGTCTTTCCCCTTTCTATTTTTCCAACAGGAAACGTCGGTTCCATAATTGAATCACTTTTTTCGAATGAACAGATCGTTTTTTCTGATTTATAAAGTTATTCCGTGCTCTATCAATTACATTTTCCGATTGATAAGACTTTAAAGGTAAGGAAAAGGAATAAATGAAAAATCATGAAGGGAAATTTTGATGACCACTGAGTATCCTTTTCCTTAAATAGATTTTCACTGGAAATGGAGTCTTCAAAACACACCAGAATAAATTATTTAGTAAGATTGAGGAAGTGTAACTGCGGATCAGACAACGGGGTTGCTAAACATCTTCTTTTGGACTGTCGAATATTAGAAACATGAAAGAGAAGCCCTGTAACTTGATTGGAAGGTTAAGATCCTTGAGGCGGACGGCTTCAGGCTCAAAACGCGATTCTACCAAAGACGCGGGGAATCGGGCTTCGTCGCCAATCATACACTAAATCATACGTAGAGGGCCAAACGCTTGTGTAGTGCGGAAGCATCGCGTTTTAAGGTACACGCCTTCAGACGAGAGGCTCTCATAAATAAACTAAAGCAGCCGTATATAATCTAAAGGATCGTTGTCTTAATTTTCCTGGCATATTCTAGGAAGTGGATGGGAATCTGTTACGAAATGTTACGAAAACATTCGAGTGAACACTGAATATTAACTTCGCTTGGAACTGAAGTCTTCTATTTGCAAAGTCTTCATTTCGAATACTACTTTGGCGCTAATAGAATTTAAATTCAGACTCATTTAATTATGAAGTATTTATTCCTTAATCTGAACACAGATTGAAAAAAAATCTATTGAAATTTGTTTCTGCCTTTGCAATTCTAGACTGACGACGCCGCATACGTGGTCCATCTGCAAGAGAAATCAAACAAAGTTGCTGCTAAACTGACTTTTAGATAGTTCAGGCATCCTGCGTGAGACAGCCTTCTAAAACATAGATTGGCACCATATTGCATGAATCCGTCAGGTCGGTATTGAGAGTCTTCCTAAAAAGTATTTTCATTGTAGTTCTGACTGGTAAAAATCAAAATTGTTTGGAAAACTTTTCTGAATTGAGCAATAAAAGTTCCTCCTAAAACTTTTTAGAAAACTTAGTTATTAACTCAGCTAAAGAAATCAATTAATATATAATGAAAAATTTCAAAATTTTCAAAACATTTTTTAACCCAAAATAGAAATAGCAAATGATTCTGGTTTGTTTGCGTTTTATTAAGTTTCCCCTTATAATTTTTGCAGAAGGAATTCGAGCTAAGTCTCAAGATATACTAACATCAAAATGTTGGCGGACAATTGGTGAATTGGAAGCGGCCGCATCTTCGACGGTTCTCAAAGTGTAAGTATGCCGAATTGGCGAACAATTCCGACCTAGTGGAGATATTTGTACAATTAGGTACTGTCATGTTAAGGTTATCTATTTGTCCTCCGAAAAATTGCATTACATTTTTTTATTAAGAATCAAATATTTTTATCATTTATGCAAAAACATATGTGTATCAGTGAAAAAAATGTAGAAAAGATTATGAAGATTACATTAAATAATCATGATTCATAAACGCAGAAAAAATAGATGAAATATCTCCGTAAACATATAAATTGCTTTTAAAATTATAAAGGATTTCTTAGTATTTTTTCTTAGAAGCTAAATACCTTCGAATGGAAAGTTATTTAATTTTAGTTAACTCTTTCATGAGTAATTTCTTCTAGGTATACTTGGGTACGCTTATGAAACAATTGTTAGTTTATTATCCTTTTTTATCAAATATGAATATTTAAGTTAAACTTCATAATATTTTAAGTTAATTTCAAAAGCAATATTATTAAGTTAAACTTAATAATATAACCTCGAAGAATGTAAAAGCGATGACATGCACGACGAACGAGATCCACGTTTGATTCAGTCACAGTTGGCCTACCAATTCCTGGACTGTCGCAAACGCCTGCAAGTGTTTTAAAATTTTGCATACCATTTTTTAATTTACTTCACGTCTGGAGGTTTTCGTCCATAACGCTGTCGAAACTGACTTTGCACATTAATGGCCGATTTGGATTGATTGGAACCAAAGAACTCATTGATCTTTTCCTTCGCAACTTCGATAACATTTGAATGTCAAATACTATTTCCATTTTACAAAAAAAAAAAAATTAAGCACACGATTATTCAATTGAAAAAAAAATTACAGTCATTTTACAATGGTTCTTTCGTTATACTATTTTTGTAATCGGGAAAAGACTTTGTGAACACCCTGTACAACTTTGTTATATACAATTTTATTATTAGTATTTTATTTCGTAATTTTAAAATTATTTTACCTGTTAAATTAACATTAACAAAAAGAAGTGGGTACTATTGCATGTCCTTGAAAAAAAAGGAAGAAACACTTGAATATAAAATTCCTTTTCTTATCTTATTTTAAACAAAGTTAAATATAGTAAATTATCAATAAATAATGGTGTTTTAAATTTTGTAAAAATGTAGAAAAGATTATGAAGATTACATTAAATAATCATGATTCATAAACGCAGAAAAAATAGATGAAATTTATCCGTAAACATATAAATTGCTTTTAAAATTATAAAGGATTTCTTAGT
>BGPR01001891.1:94938-147723 GCA_013235015.1 Araneus ventricosus | reverse complement strand
TTAAGTTAATTTCAAAAGCAATATTATTAAGTTAAACTTAATAATATTAGCTTTGAAAGTGCCCACATATGGCGGGATATGACTTGACTCTTCCCCTCAGTTATCGCACACGTATGTCCGACTGATTCAAAAAATGTTTCTACGAGTCAAGATTCTTTATTGTTTATTCTAGTTAGCTGCTTTTTTGTAGATTTTGATCACGGAACGCTCTTTGTAAGAGGCAATTAATTCAATCTGTTCCTGTCTTGTGTGTTGTGAATATCATGTCAATAAAAGGATAAAATAACCATTTAGAGGGATCTTTGACTCCAGCACGACGCCTAAGCCAAAACAAATATTGCCAGGATTATAGTTTGTAAACGACCATCCTCAACGACCACTGATGAATTCATTTGGCATTTCACACAATTTAGACTTAAAGACTTGCATGACAGAATCTGATCGAAGGGTGTCTGGACACAATGTATAGGGTATCCCTACAGTCTTCCACAAACTTCAAGCCAAGCAGTTATGAAGAAACCAATCATATTTACAATAAAACTTGAGGTCGTACATTCAAAGCGCCACGGGCATTTTGTCAGTCAAATAAATATGAACTAGCTAAAGCGTACAACACAGGTTTAAAAGAAAGTAAATCCACAATATTACAACAATCCATTTGCTTGAATAACAACATTACTAGTCATACTCAGCATGATAAATACAATGAGAAGTATATCTCATTATTAACAACAAACTTTCGATTATAAAAAGTAAGTGCTCAAAGATCTTGCCATCCATAGCCATACACGCCTCGCATTTTTCTATATATACAATCTTGTTGCACACTTTATCTTATGCACAACATTTTATCTATCCAATTCACTGAGAAATAATCCCCTGTAACAATTGCCCTTTGAGTTTGTGGCCTCAAGTTGTTTTGTAAAAATAATAAAATAATTATTTAAGAAAAACATTATATGTCATGACAGCATGACATATAGAATGGGAAGTAGAACGAAGTATTTACAACGAAATTTGGAGTACTTAAAGTAAGTGTTCAAAGAACTTGCTTTTCGAAGCCATACACGCTTCGCTTGTGGTTATCATACAATTTTGTTCCACACTTTATCTTATTTATCCCTTTGATTCACTGGGAAATAACACTTTGTAGCAGTCGTTCTTTGAGTTTGTGAACCCAAGTTTTTTTTTGTAAAATGATTTGATTCTGCATGACTGAACTACCCTATAATTTTAAAAACTAACTTTTGGAACACCCTGCAGATGTAAAGGGGTCCCACTTAAGGGGACACCTCAAATATGAGGATTAGACCCTGTCGTATAAGTAAGCTTAGTATTAAGATCAGGTGTGGGGTCCAGTTCACCCCCCCCCTCCAATGACGGAGGGTACTTCTTTCTGATAGGTCTTTGTATGATCAGCTCATAATGGGGCTATTGTACGGGGCCCTCAGTGTCCGATTTTTTTTGTGGCGGTGGGGTCATTCATGTTTGCCACGCATGCTAAGGCTGTTCGGAGTAGGTCTTTTGTGTGTGTTACATGTGTAGATGTACAGGTTCCCCGATTAATCACTATTCCTAAGAGAAGGAAATATTCATTTTCGGCACACGGCCCCTTTCCAATTGTATGATTTTACTTGGACAGAGTCGGTTTTCCAGAACCCGCAAAAAATCCGCTCTTCTGAACAGAGGTGTATTCCAGCTTCTTTAAAAATAAACACGAAGTTGAAAAATATTGAAATCCATATTAAATAGCCTGATACCCGTAAAAGATATTTTCCCGGATTCATAGAGGCATTCATTTATCTTTAAAATTTTTTTTAAATCCTCAATTAATACTTTATTAGACTCCATTATAACTAGAGTGTAATGAAGCATCTTCCGATATGTTTCATAATTCTAGAAATACATTACATTTATAGAAATTTTTAAGCTTTTTATATTAAAGAACTCTACCATGAAGGAAATACAGGTTGTCAGGAAAAGATCACAAATATTCTAAAAATTAATAACAGAAATACGAAAAGGTGAAATGAAATGCAGTTTCCTGCAAATGAAGGAAGAAATCCAACAGTTTTTTGCAGTATCATTGGTCTCCGGTATATGTATCTAATTAATTAGCAGCTATAATAAGAAAAGGCAGGCACTCGGGAGAAAGCGCGTTTGTGCTTAGCGGAAAAATAACCACAGAACACCGTGATTGTCAAAGAATGTTTCATCTGATGTGCCGTAGAAGTCAACCAATTGTGCCTTCAATTTATGCATGGATGCAGAAGCTCAAACAGACCGGAAACGTTGTAAAACATTTGGTTGGAAATCGATTACACCCTGGACATTCTTCGAACTACTAAAGGAGTGTACTCTCAATGTACTGTTAAATAAACAGACCTCTTCCTTCTTTAATTAATTGATTAATTATAAATAACTATTTTAATTATTATAAAGTAATGTATTAGTAATAATCATAATAAATAAATTTATTACTAATATAATTTATTAATTAATATTTATTTACAAATTAAGAAATTATATAAATACCAAAAACTGCATTTCATTTCGACTTCGCGTATTTTGTTTATTAATTTTTGGAATAATAGAGATATTTCTTGGACACCCTATTTATTTGGTGTTGTTTTTGCTGCAAAAATGAATCAGAAGAAAGTCATGTTTTTTTCCAACAGTGTTTGAAATATCCATAAACGGCAAAGAGTTACAAAATTCTAAGACTGTAGTAAACAACATAAATACTCAACGTTCAAGACTGCATACAAAAGAAATGCATTATCCCAATCTAGGGTTTATTTAGGAGAATTAGTTTGGCTGAGTTGGAAGTATTTTCGTTTCTCCAATCCACGATATTGAAATACAGTTATGTAGAGGTACAAAAGAAGTCTTAAACGTTACTGTTAATGAATCTTTAAGAAAGTAATATCAGTACAAGATCAGTAAATAAAAAGAAAATATGTGTCCAAAAATCAGAATTAATGATTTTTCAGAAAAAAATAGTACAAGAAATTTTTATTTGAAATTAAAAAACGTGTGAAAAACAATTTAAAAAACATTTATGTGCAATCAGAATAGGAAAAAATTGCAGAAGATGCAAAACATTAATCCTACAGAATTACAAAAAAAATAAATACGTACATTTCTAGGCTTAAGATACCGCAAAATTACTTCGGTTTTAAGAAATAAAAGATCTTTTGAAATACGCTTCACGTTTTAAGTACAAAAGTCATTTCTACCGGAACGCCTTCATTTTGTGATCGCCCATGTGCCCTTCAATAATCTTCCTGAAAATAATTTTTTTGGAGTCTAAAACGGTGTGTCACCAGAAAAATCAGGTTTATTCAATGTAGTGCTCCATAACTTTTTACTCAACATTTTGAAGATCTTTCTCTATCATATAAAGAAACATATTTTACTCAAAATATTTAACGGCGTGAGATGCTTCAAATTTTGTTAACGCAAGCACTCCATGTTTCTGTGCCGTTTCACTGAGCAGCCATGTGTTTCTTCGTGAGAGAGTCATTATTATTGAGTATTACTGTATAGAAGAATATTCCCCTCGAAAGCATATACACTTTAAAATATATTAATTTCATATATTCTATAATATTAAAGGTCATAGAAAATTTCATCATTTGTAATATTTTGAGGAGCAAGGAATTCAAAAAGGATAGTATTTATGTATATCAAACAGTATTTGTGTATGTCAAACAGGATAGCATGAATATTGGTCAAAAGAGATAGTATGTATGTTTGTCAAAGAAATTAGTATGTATACAAAGTAAGTTGCTTAAAATAATAAATAAATTATTTTTAAAAAATCCCAGGATTATATAGTTGACATACATACCTCGTTGAACTACCGATTTAAAAGTTGAAACACTCATTCACACTCTGTAATGTCAATTTTGAGCAGGAGATTTTGAATAAGGAACAGAAAAGTCATTTTTTTCCGTTCTGAACCCACACCGGGATCACCACGAGTGCGTGGGTGAAAAGTTGCCCGATGATTAAGCGGGTTGTCGCTTCCCTGGTAAGCATCGTAATGGTGTGGGATTGAGATATCCCACACCGTTGTCGGATCATACCTCTGCAGGAGAAGTGGTGCCGTGATCAGTGATCTCTTAAGAACTCCGACTTCAGTATCAGAGATGTCGTAGTGGCTGTTCTTCACTATACCCGGGTGGCAAGGCAGGTCGGGGGCAATTCAGTTTACAATCACAGTTTTTTAAGTCATTCAGATTTAATATTTTTGTTCTTTTTGGATCAGGTTCGAAATGGCATCTGGTTTTCTACACGCATCAGCAATATATCGAGCTCAGTACTTTGGGGATATATTAGAACATATTGGTTAAATTACTGACAGGATAATTTGATGAGTAACAGGTTATTTCCGTGGAAGATAATGAAATTCTCGTATCAACGAGATACGACCTTTTCAGCACCATTCTACGAAGAGGAATATAAGCCATTTTTATTACCGGATCTAATAATTTCTGAAGAGCAGCTGACGTTCAGATAGCCCGTGCCCAATGTAACAAAATTGTAGAGTTACGTCTCTTGACTTACAAACCGCCAATTACAAATAACTCATGGAAATATAGAGCTGGAACAAATGTCTCTTCCCAAAATAGCCCTCGTGCTGCTTTAAAATGGGACTCATCAGAGGCAATGCCAGGAGAAATATCCGTCTAAGAAAATGAGGCATTTCAAGATTCTGCTATTAAAACTCAAACTGATAAGACAGATCCATTTATTGACTCTTTATTGTTACTGTCTTAATAAAAACATACACATGACAGTATTCCTATGAACAAAAGTGTGATAAAAACGTATTGTTTTTACGATACACATGCTAGTCTTCATAAATTGAAGAAATTAAATATGTATTTCGTCAAATTTCATTATAAAACCGTTTCCGAAACGTAACAAGTGACCTACCACTAAAAAAGGAAACATAATTGGTTTATAGAAGATTCTGAATGCTTTGCTAGCAAGCCTTTGTTCTGTCGATAGTTTATATTTCTTGAAAAGATGTCCTGAAAGGGTCGTCTCAAGAATAAAAAATTGAATGAAATTTGTAGCCGTGATTGTCTAGGAACACCAAAAGACGCGAAATATATTAACTTGTATCCGTCTAAATCTTAAAAGGGCTTGATGATCCCAAAGATGAAAGAGTGGTTGAAACTCTGCTTAAATATTCCATATTTTTAACATTATGACACTAAAAAGAGAGACTAAAGTAATCCAAAAGGCTTTTAAAGAATTCTGTTCCGAGCAGATTCATAACTCGGTGTTTAATCGAATGCTTATTAAAAAGTGGGAAAAATAATTCCAGTTGTCGATTATACAGAAAAAGGCCTATTGAGAATCTAATTAAGTTCAGTTATTACTACATGTTCCTGAAATAGATTCAATTTACTTTTAACTACGTTTCAGATATGTGATTTAAATTAAGAGTGTGATTATAATATATAGTTATACGGGGTGGATACAAAGTCTTTCCCTGAGTACAAAAAAATATTGTAAAAAACTATTATAATTTGGTATATGGTTGTTTCGACATATTGTAAAGACATGTATAAGGTTTTTAATAAAACCACTTATGTCATTAAATTTGAATGTGAGCACCACTGGTACCTCGAAAAATGTCAAAGCGATGATATGCACGACGAATGAGATTCACTTTTCATTCATTCACAGTTGGCCTACCAATTCCTGGACTGTCGCAAACGTCTGCAAGTGTTTTAAAATTTTGCATAGCATTCTTTTATTTACTTCACGTCTGGAGGTTTTCGTCCATAAGACTGTCGAAACTGACTTTGCACATTAATGGCAGATTTGGATTGATTGGAACCAAAGAACTCATTGATCTTTTCCTTCGCAACTTCGATAACAAATGAATGTCAAATCACTATTTCCATTTTACGAAAAAAAATTAAGCACACGACTTTCAATTTAAAAAAATTTACAGTCATTTTTCAATGGTTCTTTCGTTATACTATTTTTGTAATCGGGTAAAGGCTTTGTGAACACCCTGTACAACTTTGTTATATACAAGTTTATTATTAGGATTTTATTTCGTAATTTAAAAATTATTTTACCTGATAAATTAACATTAATAAACAGAAGTGGGTAATATTGCATGTCCTTGAAAAAATAGGAAGAAACACCTGAATATAGAATCCTTTTTCTTATCTTATTTTAAACAAAGTTAAATATAGTAAATTATCAATGAATAATGGTGTTTTTAATTTTGTTATAGTAAGGGGTCCTATCCTCACTTATATATATAAGTGAAGTATGTATTATTTTTAATCTGTGTCTTATGTATTCGGATTTTTTGCTTTCGAATTTTAAATCATCTTCATTATGTTTGTCTTTTATTCCAGAATTTTTCCATTTTTAATTGTCCTTTGCTTTTTGAGGGTATAGCGACACATTTTTTTACGTTTTTTCTTATGAATTGTTATCTTACGTTTGCAGAAAAAATCACTTATTAATATCATAGTCGGGCTTCTTCCTGACGAGCGGCTCGACATGATATTTTTCAATTAATAAATTTTTGTCTTCTTTTTTTGTCCTTTGTATCTTGTATGTATGTTTTTGAATTTTTGTCTTTTGTTTCTTGTTTGTTTTGACACACACACACACACACACACACACATATATATATATAAACATAGAAACCAACAGAATTAATATTCAATGTCATTACAATAGAGAAGAATATAAAAATTATATAAATTCTTTTCATAAACACATTTTTACTGAAGACCTAAATATTGTTCCCAACGGAGAATTAAGGTCACTAATGAATAAAGGGGCTAAATTTCGTTCTATTTGCAAAATTTCCTTAAAATTCATTTTAAAAAGTTTTCTCAATGACCTAGACAATTTTTGTCTGAAAGTATCTACTAAATTTGACACACCTGAGCAGTTTTTCACAGAATGGAAATGGAATATTTATTTTAGTTTTAACCATTACATAAGAAACAATTACAAACAAGTTAATTCAATTAATGAAGGATACGAATTCCGTAGTATCAAGGATAACATCCAAACTCTGCAACATTATATAATTATAACCCGTACAGACAAATAGGTTGATAACTAAGCAATAATTTGCAAGAAATTGTATATCGATCTATTAGATAAAGAACTTAAGTCATCAGATACCTATAAACTGAATAAATCTAATGTTATAACTATTAAGAAAAGAAAACAAAAAATTGGATGACACAGTGTCAATATCAGCCTGCCTTATATTGTTATCTATTCTAAATTCCATAAACAGCCTATAAAATTTCGATACATAACTTGCGGTACAAATACCTATATGAAAATACCCGGTCATATATTCTCAAAATATATTAGCATAATCCTCAAGTTTATTGAAGACGAAAATTTTACATGGATTATAAAAAACAAAAATAAAGTTATCGAATTTATTAAAAATAATAAAATATATACAATAGAACCTATGATTTCCAAGATCTCTTCACAAGCATCCCCCTTTATATACTACAAGAAGCGTTAATGAATTATTTCTACGACCTAAAAACTTGCTGAATATCCCAATAATCTTCTGGAAAGATATTACGAATTAATGTATTTATAATAACTTTATTTTTAATGGCGTAAATATCTTCTAGCAAATTAAATGCATACTACAAGGAACCAGTTTTTCATGTCTACAGGCCTATTTGTTTCCGCACTTTTTTGAACGTAATATCGCTATTGATTCGAATTCAGCTTATAGATTCATTGATGACCTTATTATATTCAACCATAAAGATTTCAATGCAACTTATAATAATCTGTATCTAAATGAGCTTAAATTAATCCAAACCAATAACTGTCAAGAACCAGGTATTTTTCTGGTATAATCTATTTTCTAATTATTAATTGCCAAGATACTTTAAAAATAGATATTAATGACAAAAGAAACGAATTTAAATTCAACGTTAATACATATACTTTCTGGAATTAAAATATCTCTTCTAAAATTTATAAAAAAACTGTCATAAATAAACTCATTATGATTAATAAAACATGCAACTATAGAGATTCTATTAAAAAACAAATTCAGCACCCAAGAAATAACCTTAATAGAAATAAAATTCCTACCTCCTTCTACGAAACTTTAATTAATGGCTTTAAGATGCAAGTAAAGGATTGCTTATTAGACGCAGTTTTAAACTGCGCCGAACGGTTCTGAAAATATCAGTTGTCATGCACTGTCCCAATTTCGAATCCTCTTATGTTATTAAAAGAAACTTTATGGCGAAGATTTCAATATATATGTATTCAGTCCTTTAGCCAAACACATAGTTTCACACAGTTGTTTCGAATAAAAACCCTACAAAATCTTTTGTTTTCTTACGCATTTGTATGCTTACGTTGCTCCTCACTTATTTCCCAGGTACAAGGAATAAGAGAGCTGTTAACCATTTGAGGACGGCAGGACGGAAAACGTGCGGTTACATTTGGTCGACGTTTCTCAACGCGCATGGCTGCTTCGGGGCGGTACACGTTTCCTTGTTAAGCCGGTGTCGCGTGTATGTGAATGTCGGTAGCTAAAAGCCACAAGAGGAGGCATGTGTCTGAGACAGAAAGGATTGGGTGTGTCAAGCAAATGGCACGTCCGCGTGGCATTCGCCTTTGAAGGATTTAGGTTTGTCTCACTTTCAAACACAAAGGGCATTCTCTCCGGAACGCCTTTTCAAGAAGTTCGCATCTAAACACTATTCTTCTGCCTGCTTGGCCTTAATTACCTCCTTAAAAGGCATTTTTGGTGGAGTTCAGAGTGGTAGGTCATCAGACTAACTTCAGCTTGATTTCATGCAGTAAATGGTGGGTTCAACATTATCAATAATATTTTTAATATAGGATATATTTTACAATTCACTTATAAAAAGAATAATTACTTCAAATATCAATAACGCAGCCATTGTGTGTTTCTTTGGCGTTTAACTGAACATCTGTGTGTTTTTCGTGCTAGTAATGTTTAATCTCGTAACAAACTAAACAAAATATCTGAATTTTTCAAAGTTTCAATGAGAAAAAAGCCGATAACGAACACAGCGAATAATACAGATGTATTTATTTGCTGTTCATTGCTAATGCCTTAACCCAGGAGGACGCGCGCTATAAAATGTAACACGAGAACGTGCATGGGGTGTCAGCACACTCCTAACTATTTGATAAGATAAATACGAATTATATTTTTACAATTCTAACAGGTCATGGAATTTGTGATGATAGCAACGTTTATTATGTTTTAAATAATTTAAAAATAATGATAAATTAAAAAATAATAGCAAATAAATTAAACGCATTCCTTTTTGGCAAAATGCTCGGAATATTGAATTTGAAATGAGAAATTTATCTTTAATTCATTTTTAAACGTGTTTATAATCAAAATTATACAATATTGATAATAAGAATACTGAGTTATATAATTAATTTTATAAATAATTAGAATATACATGGATCAGAAGCATTATATTTTTTTCAGTTTTCGCATACAGGCAATATTTCACAGCGCTTTTATAATATTTTGGGATGGTATGCGTCTCTGCAGCCGAAAATGTTTTAATTTTCCCATCAAATTACTAGTTTGATCACTAGCACCATTTGCTGAAGAGATGTAGTATTTCTCTGATTCGGACGGATGATCACTAAATATGCCTTCAACATCTGAAACTCATAATTCTTTCTGATAGCCTCTTCATCTCGAAATTTTATCTAACAATTTTTGATGAGTCATAGGAGGAAAACATTGTTCTGAAAGTCTTGAAAACGCCACGTTTCAATCTGAAAAATAGTAGCACAAAAGAGCGCTCTTGGTGTCAGGTGACCCCAAATCGTTCTACAAAACAGAAAAATGATCTAAATTTATCATCTTTATGTCGTATAACAAGACTTAGGAGGAAGGTACTGATGAACCCAATCATTTCAACTTATTATAGTCGACAACAGATGACTTTTTTCGAGCGTGAGTAGTCAAAACACTCCGCGTCTCTTTATACAAGGCCTACATTTTAGCTCAATGTTACTCGGGATTACACTGAAATAAAGATAGCTTCTGAACTTTGCATCTGTTAGTCATTATAAATAGAAGGCAATTAGATATTGCGTCTGCCCGTTCATTATAAAAAAATAAAATAACACAAATTTTACTTTTCCGACCTTTCAGAAGTACAACGGAATTGATTTATGATTATGATATTTCCTCGGCAGAAAATCTATTATAATTTTGAATCTGCATGGACAGAGGCCTCTCATGACATCAGCCATCAGATTCATCTTCCGCCTAGTTCTTTTCATTCGTTCTCTGTTAATATTATTGTATTTTAACCTCTATCGCAGTTCAAACTTCCCTTAATTTGTATTTATATCTTTGATTTATGAAAAGCACTGCGGACCTTAGAGTGTCAGATCTTCGCATTTCCTATGTTTTTGTTACACTTTGGTTGCAGCAGCAATTGAGACTGAGCAAAAATGTTAGCACTGGTAATAACGTATACAAACTAATCATGATAGAGTGGCAGCCATTTTGAGTATGAAATGAATTACTTTCTTAAAAAGGCGTCCGAAGGAGGTCGGTCTTTTAAATGAAAAAGTTGAATTATATATACATGTAGTATGGGAGCCTAGATCCCTTGTGTGGTGATACGAAGTCAGAAGAAACACACTTGGGCTATTTTAGAAATTTAATGACGACGACACAAACAATTAAGATGGCACACACATTTAAAAGACAAGAGTAAAAAAAATAAAACGCAAGAATCAGGAGGGCGGCCACTGCCCTGTACATCAAGACATGTGAAATCGTTCAGGCGTAAATTCCGTCGCTCGCCATCGCACTTCTTCTTCTCTCTATGGTTCGCACAACAATATTTGTCACTTTTAAGAGCAAGATCAAGTGACTTGACGTCAGCTAGTAGAGAGAAAGTGTACGAGCTCCTCCTGCCGGAATACTACATACATAGTTCTGACGTTAACTGCAATCCAAATAAATGCATGGCCTTGTTAATCTAGAAATACTAAAGTAATCCAAAATATTCGACTGTCGGCTTAAAGTAATTATTTCACTTATTATTCAAATTCACCCTTAGCTGTCCCATAGTACAGGTATATGATAGCCACGGCCGGTACTAGAATCCTTCATTCAAGAAACAAACATCTGTTTTGGAGCCCACCCAAATCTCTCCCCCTTCTGTCACATTGTTTATAAATAATAATCCATCCTTTAAAATAAAGTTATGAATATAAAAGGGAATGCAATCCAAGTGTTGAATACATTTTTAATAAACAAACATAACATTTTTTCTTTATTTGCGAATATCGAAATATTTTCTTATATTTTCTTATCTGTTCGTTATACAGAAATTGAATTACGAAAATTTTAATTATCATACGACTCAATAGTAGAACATAATAAGTTTCTAGAAGGCACTGCAACCTTTCTTGTGATAAAACGCAGCCTCATGCCCTTGTTACCACAACCATAACAGTTGCTGCATCAGTTGGATGGGCATGGGAAGCTTTCCAGCTTCAGCAGTGTCAGTTCAGTCAGTTTCCAGTGTCAGTATTTCTTCTGCAAGCAATTATTTCTTAAAACGATATCGTATAGTCACATCTTATGAATTAAAAAAATAAAAGGTAGTTTCATTAATTCTCTGAAATGAATTATAATCCGAAAAATTTCGTGTCCAAGGTTGTGTAGAAAATAAAGGAAGTCGAAACATTCAATTATCCTTTTTTCTTCGTTGGAAAGATCTTTCATATTTCCGTAGATGTATGAGTTACTAAAAGTTGATTACATATGAAATTAAGGCCGAAATAAACAGAATATATAAAATATAACATAATATAATGGGCGTTCTTAGAATTCTGTTCCCACCACATACTAAGCTCACTATTTAATCGAATGCCTTTTCAAAGGTGGGACCAAAATATCTATTTCCTTGATTAAATAAAAAGGACAAATTCTAATTTGTTGCAGCTGATTTTAATCGCATTGTCTGAACATTAGGGTGGATCGAAAATTTAAAGTGTGGATAAAATAATCGGCATAGGGTGCAAAAGTTGTCTTTTAAGTGTACTAGCATATATTCAAAATTTTTTCAACTTTGTTTAATATATTCCAGTGCCCCAAGACGCTTAAATATTTGCAAAAAAACGTTTTTTTATGCAAATTTCGAATTAAAAATGTGTTAAAGAAACGATTTTACAGGGAGAAACGTAGAGGAAAGGGCGAAGGAATGAGAAAAAATATTAACAAAAATTGTAAAATTAACGTACTGAAAAAATATCATGTTTGTGCGATATCAAATTTTGTAAGTGTACAAATTTCGATACACGTAAATTCCAAAAAGACATGAAAATTCCACTTGCTGAGCGATTGTTTATAAAAGATCGAATATTAGAAAGGAAAATGGTTATTGGAGAAGTGGAAGTAATTACTACTGAAAAAAAGAGAAATGGGAAAAGAAAACAGATGGAAGACAAAAGAATAAAGCGTAAAATGGTTAAAACTGATGCTGATGCAGCTCATGCTCAATCAATGGAGCTACTTGAACTCAACACTATGTCTTCGTCCTTGTATACAGATACGGATGTAATTACCTTGGAATAACAATCATAAAATCGTTTAGATTTCTCTACCTTAGCAATGGATGTGATCAATACGGAATTTCAGATAGAACAGCTACTTCATTTGCCAGTGCTGTTCTACAAGACGTTGGAATTCTACACGAAGGAGACGCTTCGCATGTGGTAGATCGCAATAAAATTCGTAGACAGCGTAAAAAGCTTTAAAATGCAGTTGCAAAGTCTACTAAGTTAACAGTGTCTCGGTCTCTTTTAACCAGATTATATTTTGATGGAAGAAAAGACAACACAAAAGTGCTAATTAAGAAGGACACAAAGTATTACCCAAAGACCACGAAGGAGGAGCTTTATACTTTTGTACACGAACCTACCTTTGTATATCGGACATGTTACTGCTACAACAGGAGGAGCTAAAGCCATAAAAGACGCAATACTCAATTTTTTGGAACACATAATATGCAATTAAATGGGCTAACAGTAATTGGATGCGATGGAACAAATGTTAATATTGGGCACAAGGGAGGTATTATTCGCTTGATGGAACTGGCCTCAATAGACCATTACAATGGTGAAATTGTTTGCTTCAAACAAATGAGTTACCTCTCCGTCATCTACTAAATTCTTTGGATGGTGCAACAACTGGTCCTAAAGAATTTTGTCCACCACTTGGTAAAGCAATCAAAACCTTCGAAGCTACCTGTAGCTCCTTTTTCTTCAATAAATGTGGAGAATATGCCACATAATATAGATAGAATGGTTCTCAGCAATGATCAGCAGTATCTATATGATATTTGCCTACCGATATCACGCGGTGAATGTTATTCTGACCTGGCATTAAGAAAGCCTGGTCCAGTTGTTCACTCAAGGTGGCTAAAAATTGCAGGGAGAATTTTAAAGTTATATGCGGTCACAGAAAAACTATCTGGCAATCTTATTATTCTTGCAACATATATTATGAAGGTATATGCAACCGGTATGGTTCCATGTCAAGACAAAGCCCTCCATAACAGAAGGAGCGCTGCATATTTGGAGACTTATTTCATTTTTTAGATATTTGAAACCCAATTTAAGAAATATGGTACACACTTTTATTCAACGAAATAGCTATTTTTGTCATCCAGAAAATTTGCTATTGTCAATTCTCACAGATAACAGAGAGAATATAAAGTCTATAGCACTACGAAAACTAATTTCTGCTAGAAATGAAAACAGAGGATCATCAGAATAAGAATTTTTCAAGTACCAAAAATAGACTTTAAAGCAAAGGATGTTTTTGCACTTATTAACTGGCAACGAGTGGGACATTTGAACCACCTCTTTTGATTTAAAGAAATATAGAACATGGTAAAAGTTATATGGAGGAATGGTCAAAATATCCATGCTATACCCAAGCTGTAGAAAGATGTTTTCGCATAGTGTCTGAAGCGTCCGAAAGTGTATATGGAGAAGAGAAGAGACACGGCTTCATATTGAATAGGATACAATCAAGAAGTCTTATCAAGCATTATAATACCAAAAAGGATTACATACTTTAGAAATATGTAAATCTTCAAACTAATAGAATTAAAAAATCTATGATTCAGTTCACTTTTTATAAATTTGTGATTTATTGCTTTGACTATTAAATTTATATTTCATGTATTATTATAAAATTATAATTATTTATAAGTTTATACTTTAATACTTGAATAACCTGTCAATTTTTCAAATATTTTTCATTAATTCACAATTTTTATTAGATTTTGTAAAAATGTCAATTTTTAACTTTTTGGAGGGCTTTCGGGCCACCAGAAGATATGAATGAACTTTAATAATAATAAAAAAACGTAAACTAATATACCCAAAACGAAACTTTCCTACCCGGTGCTAAAGGAAATTTTGAAAATATTTTTTCATAAATTTCCCTCAAAAAATGTCATTTTTAACTATTTTTGGGGCACTTGGGGCACTGGAAGATATGAATGGATTTCAATAAAAATGTATATGTAAACTAATATACCTAAGACACAACTTTCCCACCCCATGCCAAAAATTATTTCAAAACAAAACAAAAAAATTATAAATTTTCATAAAAAATTCAATTTTTACCTATTTTTGAGGCGCTTGGGGCACCGGAAGATATAAATGAATTTCAATAAAAAAAATTATATAAACTAATATACTTAAGACACAACTTTTCCGCCCCATGCCAAAAAGAATTTCAAAAATAATTTTTTTTCCTATACTTTTCGATCCACCCTACTGAACATGTGTATAAGACGATGGATTATGGAAAAAAAATGTGCTTCTTCTAAAATTTCTCATACAATTTTGATCTCAGTGTTTTATGTAGCAATTTTAAAATCGGAATATACGGTAAGGACAAATTATTAGTAAAAAGAAGATCGTAATGTAAATGGTATTAATGAACGAGAAGAAACACGAGAATATAGAATATCTTTTCCATCTTATTTTAAACAATGATAAATATATAAGAATAAAAAATTTTTCAAAGTAGTGAATACAGTATTTTGTATTGTATTATACATAGAAAATGCCTCCCATTTTATTAAGAATGTTTATTCATTAAATAAGCAGATTAATGTTTGCAGGAGAAAAACTCTTTATTAAGTAAACTGATAGTACAAGAAAAATTTCTTTTACTTGAAAACAAAGTCAAAAACATTCAATATATTTTCGACCAAAAAGAATGAAAAACAAAAAAACTGCATAAAATGCAAAGATAAAAATTCATTCTACAGGTTTTGAAAATTAAATTTTAGACCATATTTTTAACCTTAATTTACGAAGGTGAAACGAATAAATTTTCAAAAACACATTGAATCCGACCATAATATATCGAATCAAAATTATCTCACTGTCTCAAAATCAGAATCTATCCTTGTATCCTGACACTCTGAATTGCAAACAAGCAGATATTTAAGAAGACACTGAATCTGCTACGAGCGGTTTTCTGTATAGTCTTTAGTTCGCAGTAATTCAGGTATTAAAATGATATCTTAAAAAGGCATCCCAAAGGAAGTTGCCTTATTCGTTACCAATGTAAAATAGTTACAGTATATTTAATGCATGAACGTCCCATAAAATATTATACAAGAAAAAGGTGAATAAGATTTGAGTTTTATAATGGAGTAATGTCAGTAGGATTGCAGTTGTTTATTCTCAAGCGGAAAGCCTTCGATTGTTTGGAGTCGTCCCTTGAATACCGGTATCCATGTTATAGAAGCGATACGAAATCGTAAGTACCAGCAACAGGTCGGTCCAAAAAGAACTGTGACTCCTGAAAATGTTTGATACGGGTCATTAAATGCCATACAGAGCTGACGAATGAAGAAATGTCTTAAAACATTGCTGATGCGGATGGACCAGTAATTTATAGGCAGAATTCCGACAAATGCTTAAATGAGGAGGCCTTTTCGCCTGGCGAGGTTCCCATCCTTCCGTAGCCGAAATATTCTAAAAATCTCAGACGTTATGTTCACACCATTTTAAGTATCATTTTTTCTATTTGAATGTCATTATATTATCTTTACTATGTTATTTATTTTGTTATGTTATTCCTAGCTGTCCCATATTATAGAGCAAGTATTTGCTAAATTTCATATTATTATTCGAGATTTCGCATTTATTATATTTGCAACCAAAATTCTAGACACCACTGCATTTCGTGTCCTCTCATGATATTAAATAAAATTTTATTTCTAATATTTTAATAGATAATTACCCAATCTGAAACCGTATTGCATACTAATGATGTTAAGCCCTATCGGTACCAGGGTCTCCAGAGAGAAACGTCCACCACAGCCGAAGATGATTTTTGATTCAGTTTAAATAGATTTTCCGTCTGTCACATATATGTGACGCCGGGCGCTTTTAAGAAACAGCTGTGTTACTTATATGTGACTTTTGGTAGCGAAAGGGTTAAGAAAAATCCCAACAAGGCCGGCCTCCTCGCGCACTTCCAGCTTACATTGCTCACACTTATTGGTAGGATGCGCGAAATGCCAAAGCTTCTCCAGATAGTCTCACTTGTTTAAATGTACAGGCCATTCATTTAGGATGACCCTTTCATGAAAGCTCTAACAGTAGAGATTTATGCATTTGCTTGTGGCTGTCCTTAACTTCTTTTAAAGCATTTTTATTGGAGTTTAGTGTGGTTGGTTACCAGAATAACTTTGGTTTGGTTTAAAGCAGTGAAATTTGAGCAAAGTATAACTCAACCTCTTTTAAACTTTTGCAAAATTCGAACCATGTTTTTGACAAGCGATTCAATGAGGATAGTTGTTTTAATTCTTATTTAAGGTATCCGACTACGTTCGGAGCCTTTTTTTTTAAATAATGATATTTGAAGCAATATTTTTGTATTTTTATATGACATTTATGTTAAAACTTAATAAATCATAGAAAAAAGTTAAATGAATTAAATATATTTTTTAAAAATTTGAAAAAAACTTAGATTTTTTTGCACTAAATTTGACTTTTTTTTCAAATACCCTTGTTCAAAAAGAAATGATCAGAATGATAAATCCTTTAGCATACATAATCCTTCAACTATTGTCTAGGTCCTGACGCAAAAGTTTTGCAATGTATCTAAAAACATGTAAATTTTAGAGTTTTAGTGTGAAATCATGAATTTTTAAAGAATTTTGGCCTTTTTCAAACCTTAAAAGATACATAACTTTGTAATGGAGCATTATTTCACTTAAATTTTGGTTCATTACCTAGACAATATAATAAATAATATGTATGCCAAATTTGAGACGGATATTTTAAGTTGAATTTTAGTTATCGTGTTTGAAAAATGAAAATTTTGCAAAAAATCACATTTCGAGAAAAATGAGTTTAAAGTTTATGTTTTTAATTTACAATGAGAAGAAAAAATAATTTTTCTTCAATACTCCCCGGTTTTGTAGGCTAGTCCTTAGCTTTTGCCAGCTTAGCACATTTTTAAAAATTTTCTGATTGGAAATTTTTTTTAGTCGTTTTCTTGAGCCTTATGTGTCATTATCGTTTTCTATCATTCAGCTGCCATCGATAGATTTGAATATTGTTTTTCTGTCAAATAACTTTATAATGCCTATTAGTTGATCTAGAGATATTTTTAGTGATTGATATTGATCATAAGTACAATTAATGTACTTTTCCTACGTTTATTACCAAAAATTACATCATTAACGGAGAATCAAGATACTGCAATGATTCAAAATTACCTAAATTTGCAACAATGTCATAGAAAACAAAGAAATTCACACTGAAAATCTTTCAAAATAATACCTGGTATATGTAAAATAGTATAAAACAAAAATAAACAATAAAATTTAAATATCTTAAGTAAAAACAATGAAAAATGCTTCTTTATAGTATTATTTACCACTCCATTTTCAACTGTCAAGTTCTACTAAAATGTCTCTAATTTCACTTCTGATCATCATAGATGTAAAATAAAAACTGTTTTGAAAACTAAAAACAATAGGCTTTCAGATAAAACATTTAAAAAAATTATGATTTTCGGTCAAAAATGAGTTTTCGAACGTATGCGGATACCTTAACACAACCAAACACATGTTGCTTTGGCATTTGACTGAACAACCGTTGTTTTTTTTCACTCACCCACCTTTTTTTTCACTAAATATCCTTGTTTTTGTATGAAACAATCGTGTTTTTATGACATTATTTTTACTGTATTCTAGAAAAATCTTTCTCTCAGAAACATATGCAAATTTAAATATATTAATTTTTTCTCTGCTCTCTAATAGCAAATGTCTTTGAAAATTTCATCTTTCCAAATTCTTTGGAGTGAATAGAGATCAGAGATGATACATATCTTTTGCACACTTTTATGTCTTATAACAATATTCTTCTGTCTCTTCATAGTACAAACGATCTATAATTAAACCTAAGAATACCAGGATTGTATGAAATCTTACATGGTGGATTTAATATTGATACAACTTTTAAAATTTTTGTGTATTCTTAAATTTAGAAGAAAACTATAACAAACTTTTAATTTGGAAACTATTTAGACTTTTTTTAACTTTTGCGAATTTTTTAAATACATTTTTACTCAAATTTTGCCCGAAAATTGTTTTCACACTATACTTAAAATAATATTTTCTTACCTGTGCAACCACTTTACTCAACAAGCACATTTTGTTCTAATATAAAAACTTTTAAGAGTTTACCATATAACCTAAAGAGTCGTGTGTGATCGTGCTCTGATTGCAGTTATATCGCAATCGCATTAACTATCATTTGAAAATTCTACTGCCAATAAAGTAAATCAGTCGTAACTAATCTAAAGTTTCCTTATCTAAATTTTTACTGTCATAATCAAGAAAATGGATTGGAACGTCTTTGGAAAACTTCCGAATGAACTTTGAACATTAAGTTCGGTTAGAGCAGAAGTCTTTAACACGCCTATTTACAAAGCCTTTATTTCAAATACGACCTTGGCACTGATTGAAATTTAATTGGGATTCACATTCAGTAATCAGTTATTTATTTATAACCCGCGCCGAACTGTCACCCATAGAGTAAAGAGCGTTTTCACGGTCAGCTGGGAACAGTACTAAATAAAAATGATACATTGTATACACATTCAAAAATTCAGAACAAATACAGAATAAAAATGCAATCATCCATAGTAATTATATATAATACATAAAATAAACATATATTCATTTAATGTGATATACAGTGACATAAATTCTGATTATTAGTGGGAGGACCAGAACCAAAAAAATTACCCAAAGTATAAATAAGCAAATATACAAATGTTAATTTATAAAAGAAAGGTAATGCTTATTTAAAAAGAATTTATTTTCCAAAAGGCAGTGCCTCCTTGAAAAAGTCTTAATCGCCGTAGTGAAAAAAGCCTATATATATATATATATATATATATGTATATATATATGTAATAAATTAACACTTTTCTCAATTTAAAAAACGCTACTCAAAATTTAATCCGTAAAATTATTTCTACTTAAACTCTATCACATAATTAACTGTCACTTTAACTAGCTGAGAGATCCAATTTCAACCGCTCTCTAACGAACGGGAATTCCCTTCAATTCCGATACTACTTAATCTCGCTGCTATGGTGCAACTTTCTCTTTTTAAAATCATGTAACCTTCGTACCAGACGATAAACAAGCTAACAGTGCTTCCTTATCCTTGGTGTTTAATTTCAGCTGAGAACTAAATAACGAGAGTTTTAGGAAATAAATTGCTCGGGTCATCCATCTAGCTTGGTGCATGGCACCTTGAGGTCTGATTTTAAATTTTTTTCTGCGTCTCCACCTAAATATACGATAGAAAGTTCGATCAACTATCAACTCTCGATAATCATCTCTGACTATAACGCTTTTTAAAGTTCAGCGCGGTAAAAGTCAAGTAAATTTTCAAGTTCGGGTACGGTTCGGAACAATTCCACTGTTTCTCTATAGCACTGTATTTTAGTGGGACCGATGTTTTTCCAATTATCTTTGAGCTTCTTAAAGTGTGGAATGTCGGGGCCTGCTGTCACTTGTTTAATTTTCACTTCGAATACGGCCTTTAATACCAGTTCGTATACATGATGGCGGGAAGAGAAATAAAGCATTTCACTATCAAATTTTTGCTCGAGGAGGGCACAAGCACCATTAAAACGACATGTATTCGAAGTCGTAGTATCACAACAGAGAATCTGTACTTTGTGTTCGAGATTGCAATCTAAGATCGCCTTCCAAACAGGCTGTGCCTGTTCTCTGCCTGTAGAATTATCCAGTCTCGGAACAGCAATAAGTTGTTTTTTAAGTCCATATCAAATAACTGTAGGCAAGCGTTCTTTTTTCGATTTTCGAGCACTCAAAGCAGAGAACAGTTTGCCGACCCAATGTAAGGTCACTACATCCGGTACCTCGTTTTGGAAATCAATTTTTATGTTTTCCGCGTGTTCCTTCCGTTTTTCTGTTCAGATTTTTTGAATTCAAGACTTGCTTATCGGAAATTCGTTAATGTTACATCCAAGTGCATTAATAGTAGCTTCAAGAATAAACACAGAATCTCGCGTACTTAACTGACACCTGTCTAATGCAGCAACTAACTTTGGAGTAATAAAATCTTTCCTCATTACTGATTTACTTGTTCCAGATTCTGATCTTTCGATCAGTGTTGGGAAATTTTCGGAATCTATATTTTCACTAGAATTCGAAGAGGAATCTTCTTGTGCAATGGTTCGTACGATGCCTAGGAGTTTGAAGAGGAAACATATTTGATTCGCCGATTTTCTTCTTTGACAACTCAAAGTCGCGCCCTTTCCTCTTCGTCGGTCAGTTTTTTATCCACTCCACCTAAGTGAGCAGGTCGGACCGGCTGTCTTTGGCGCTGCGAGAACATCCTATCTTCCTCTATTTTCATTAACTGAAGTGCATCAGCGTGTGCAATGTCGAACAAATTGTCTAAATTACTTACAAATTCTTGTTGTCGCGGCTTGAATACGTCTTGTAATTTCTTTGCATTTTTTTGTAAGTCTCTCCAAACTTGATACACTTTAAAAAATTTCCTCACATAATTTCGCAACGATTTGGTAGGCATGCGAGCCTCTTCCCAAAAGATAATACATTCGCGAATAGCCAGATTTGCACTTTCATTAACAGTTAAATTCACTTCTCGAATATTGTAGAACAAAACTGCGAGAACTTGTCCATTAGAGGGAAGTTTTGAACCCGTTATTTGATGTTTTATGTCCCCTATTAAAAATATCACTTTTTTAGAACTACGCAATTCAACTGTAATGTTCTCTTCACTGATTAAAAATTTTGAAACATTTAGTAACAAAATAACTTGGAATTATAAGCACATTTACATGTGGATGTGCGCTGTCCTGAGTAAACTGGTACTGACACATTTCATGGGTTGCGCATTGCAACTGTCGAAGCTTTCCAAAAACTTTTTTTCTGTTTTGTTTTGTCTTTACCATTTGCAGCTGCTGTGTGCTCCGCAACAGACATGTCAGGCTGAAGCGTGTCAGCGTTCGCTCGTTTCAGTACACAAGTTCTGACTGACATATTTAGATGCAATTCGGCACGGGTTGCCGTGGTTCAAATTACATGAAACTTTATTTTCAATTGTTTTGACATGAATAAGAGAAAAATGGGGAGATGGAGAAAAAAACGACACGGGACACACACATATATATATATATATATATATATATATATATATATATATATATATATATATATATATATATATCTCTCTCATATATATATATTAAATTAGAAAATTCTGCATTTTAAGCTACGAAGCTTGCATCTTTTCTAAATTGTCTCTCGTACCTTTACTCTAAGATTCGAAGCATTCTTTCTTTAAGATTTTCACGTCATTTCTTTAAACTAATGACTTCACTTGACATCTATATCAATCAGCTATTTAATCGGAATCGTATGACGTTGTCTATCCGATTCCCGCAGATGATATGTAGATCTGATTATTAGCAGAGTATATATACTTGTCCCTACTGTGTCATTTAGAAAGAGGAAGAAGTTGGTACGGTCTGCAGGTTCTCTAAGCATTCTCTCCTCGGAGAGACTTCAGTGCCATGTAAGCTGTTGCCGTACCTATAAGATGTAGGACAAGTATCAACCTCGTTAAATGGAAATGTGATCTGAAAATATGTTCTTAAAAATGTCTCTTTTAACTTATACGATTCGTCATTTCTAAAATGCTCTATCTCATAGAAATTCCACTGCATGCATTAAGCCAGGACACTTTTATCTTTTTATCCAGCAGCTCTTCATAACTAGTGTTTCTCAAGCTGCCTGTCTCTACTTTACGAGACTAACAAGTGATATTGGCAAACTCGCTTCCTGTGCCTAATATATATATATATATATATATATTAGTATAAACCTAAATATAACTTGTTATATGCGAACATACAGAAACAAAGTAAACAAGACATATCAAGAAGCAAATCCTATACTAAAAATTCATTATTTAAACAATACAACCAAATCTAAAACAAACTATAAAGACTTGAAAATACAATAGATACCATGAACAAAAAGTAAGTTTAAACATTTATATGTTAACATGTAAAAGAACTCTGTTGCTATCAAAAATATTGAAAAAGACAATGAAATTATATGGAGTTATCAACAATTAAGTTAGTAGCTTGGCTAATATATATATATATATATATATATATATATATATATAGAGAGAGAGAGAGAGAGAGAGAGTAGAAATCGTAAAATGAAAGAGTATAAAACGTGAAATGAAAAGTACAATAGCGTTTCTTCAGGGGATGAAGTTATTGTGAATTGCTAAATATAAAAAGTTTGACATTTTCTTGCAATCAGTTACGCCGTAAGGTCTAAAACACTGATTTTCATCCCTAATGCCAAACCAAATGAAAAACAGAGAAAGGAGTTTTGAATACTTAAAACAAAAGTACGATGTGATAACATTAGATAAAATTAAGAATATATATTTTACGTATCAGAAGGACGGGTGTTGGCGTGGCAGTGTTTGCGGGGGGTCACGGTACCGACTGGCGTTGAAGGGGTGTGAACAGAGTTTCTAATTACAAGTTTCGCGCTTAACTTTGTCTGTTGCCAGGGAAGTATGGTATGTTGGGAACGATGAAGATTAAATGGAAGAGCGAAAACGATAGAAAGCGTAGAGAAATAGTGAAAGAAACTAGTAAAATATGAAAAACCAGTGAAAAATATCTAAAAGATGCGTTTTCTATGCAAAATATCAGTCATCATCGACTTGAGTGACCCTACCGAGCAGATTATACTTCGCGTCGACATCTCTCTGATAAGTAATCCTTTACTTACATATTAAATCCATTAATCAGAGGTCGTAAAGTGAGGGGGGAATTTTATTAATGTTGACGCTATTTCTTAAGTGTATGATTTTCTTTTTGGCAGAATTAGTGTTATTGCAAATTTTGTTGATTATTATAAGTTGATTGATAATTGTGTTTTTGTAGATTTTATATGCGATATTAGAGTTCCAAAAAATAAGTTTATTGACGTTAAATTTAAAATCATTTATTTTTTCGTGAATGTCAATTTGTGTTTGTGGTCTAAGCATAAATCAAGGAAGGTCGCTGGAGATTGATTGCTGCTTTTTTTAATTAGTTTGAGTTCTGGGTAGATGGTATTACAAATAGAGCTGAATTCTTGAAAATTAAAGATTATAATATCGTCAATAAATCGGAAGGCAGAGTGGAGGTTTAAAACGAAATTTCTTTCGAAGAAATAAGGAAAGAGGTCGGCTAGTAAAGATGAGAAATTTGTTCCTTGTGGGATGCCTTTTCATGGGATGCGCATTCATTGTGTATGCGATATATTTATATATATATTTCCATCTGTTACTATTTGCATTTTTGTCTTTACTTGGATATACTTTCAATTCGTTTTCATATCCTTTGGAAGTTGATATAAATGTTTATTATTTTATTTTATTTTATTGTTTTTCTAATTATGTTTTGCCTCTTTTATATATATATATATATATATATAACAAAATGACAGCAATTATAGTACTAAAAAATTAGAAATTGTACTGACTGTTAAAGGAGTTGTAGTATGGCCACACTGGAATAGACGCCGGACGCTTGCATAAAGACTAACGATACCCTTCGACACAAGTGCATTGGATATTTAAGATATTTATGGATTTGATTCAACAAAGAGTTCATGTAAAATTTGGGATGTTTATAGATTCACTTTTTTAGTGATTATTCTTGAACCTGAATAATGAAAACAGTGTCATGCGAAAACCGAAATATTGTACTTTAACAATAGTTTATTCATTCCCATGACAATGACAGATTTAGATAAGGTAACGCATACAAGACAAATGAAGTGAACACCGATTCGACTCGGACGAACTAGTCAAGAAGTAAAACCAACATTGCCAATTTTAACACAGCAGGCTATATAATTACTATATTTGTAGAAAAACAAATGAAAAATGACATTTGAAAAAATTTGAATCTTTAGAAACGCTGGGTTATCAGCTAGTTTAAGTATAAAAGAAGGCAAAACAGTTAGTCAAGGTTTGCGCACAAAACTGGAGTATCAAACAGGCAAAGTAGGCAGCTGCCTAACGTTCCCGAACTTTGAGGGAGCCTCAATGCTTCGTTGTCATTCTTTCTTTGCAGTATTTTCAAGGTATTTAAATTTATTGCTTTCACGAAATTTTACAAAATCCGTGTAGTAGAATTTATTCAAATTAAAATTAAGCATCGCTTCAATCTAAGAACATAGTTGTTTGGACATTTTCATGTTTACCAGTACGCTTGCAGTTCAGTTGGGTGTAAATTGATTTGCAATACGCTGACAGACATTGCAGCCCTGTCATACTTTAGAGTATTTAGATTGCATAATTTTTTTTAAAAAATTATTCTCAATTTTGTTTAAATTTTAAATTCCAGTTTCAATTTTTGTTGCGAGGAACTGAAATTAATTCTTCTGAAGGTGATTCGAAACTCAACTCTTTGTTATATCAGTCATTCTTAATATTAGTTACATAAAAACTGCGTGAATAAATATTACATGAAATGGAATAAAAAAATGTTTCGTTTTGAAAGGTGGGCTGAGGAAAGGGGAAGGGGTAAGTTTGAAATGCATTCCGATCGTCGATTTTCCCCTAGCGACCATTATTTATAAAAAAAATATGTTTCATTTTACTACTAATTTTTAAAATTTATAAATGTTTAATCTAATGTTTGTCAAGATGGAAATTTCTGTCAAATAACGGGCGAGAACGATTTCGGGACATCTGTCTGTCTGTCATTTCGCGTTAATGTGAATACGATAAACAAATCGACGAGCCACTGAGATTAAATTTAGTCACAAGTTTTATTATAAGAATTGTAAATTTGTTTCATATATTGGACAAAATCCATTGACCGATTGATAAGCAGTTTTTTTTTTATCATCAGGAGCATATGGTGTGGGTGAAGTTTGTAATGTCTATTGTCTCTATACGGCTTAGACCGACCCATTTTGCTTATTCATTTTAGAGATATTATTAAAATCTCAATATATGACGACTCTCTCATTAATATCCCTAAAAGTAAAATTCATAGTGTGAATGGAAACGGGGTTAGTTTATGTTCATATGATACACGTATAATGAGCTGTATTAGTTCAAATTTTGACTGTATCACGCATTGTGAAATATAAGTGTGGTTTGCTCCTGGAGCCTTTCGCTCAAATATTCTTTTGTTCACCGTAAATTTTCACATTTTTCTCCTTCATTTTATTTTTATTCTTAGATTAGATTTTTAGTTAACTTTCTTTGGTTTTTTGTCAATTATCACATTTTAATTCATTAATTAATATTTATATTATAAGAAAGGAAACATTCTTTTGTTTAGCTTTGTTTTGTAATATAAACGTCCTATTTTGAAGGAACACAAAGGCTAGATTGGGACTGACCTGGTCATTTTGAACCACGTTCAGATGACGATGATTACACCTGAGCTCGCACTCTCTAGACTTTCGCATCATAAAAGATTCTCCTCCGGCTCTTTAATGTTTAAATCTAGTATTGTAGGCGGATTTAGGTGGGTTGTGCCTCATACCATCCGGATGACGTTCTACCCACAACTTATGATTTAACGTACATCACACCCACAGGCACGCCGTATGTCGAGTGGAATCAAGTTTCGAACCAGGTATCCTCTGACGCCGAGACCTTAACATTAGGCCACCGCATCCCACAGAAGAAACATTGCATGCGTAGTAATTAATCAAAATGCATTTTTCAACCTTTTTAAAAGTGAAAAGCATTCTGCATAGCATTAGAATGATCGAAATTTTGGGGTTCGAATGTAAGACATAACGATGAATTTTTCTTTTCACTTTATCACAGTGCTTTTAAACGAGAACACTTTCTTTCAAGATTAAGAGCGAAGAAATTAATCAGCATAATAACCCCGACAGTATCATCTTTCACATTTAACCTAGTTAGTTCTAATTTATTAGTGGTAATATCAAATAAATTAGAGATATTTTAACTACTTCGACTGGATATTTATATTATATCCAGTCCTTCAACTGGATACTTATATTATTATATCCAGTCGAACCAGTTCAAATTTTGGCTGTATTAGAAATTTTAACGTTTTATATACCATCTTTATAGTTTGCCAAGGAAGATGCTGAAACTATTGAAGGGGATGTTTGTGGCTGCCTCTTAGAAGCGGTAATTAGAAAAGCGTTTGAAATAAGAATTCGTGCAATTTTGATTTGTCACAGATTTCTATAAAATATTTAGCAACCATAACATCATATAATCAGTAAGATGAGGTTTCTTCTGTTTTTCTCACAGCGTTCTCTAATGAGAACACTTTGTTTCCAGAAATATTGAAAAAAACCCGCAACATAGGCGAACGACGTAACGTTCCTACCTATATATCTTTGTTTGATCTACTTTTAATAGTGGTAACAAGAACGAACTTTGACTTACGAGATATTTTAAAAACGCATACGGCCGGATTACCGGTTTTTGCTAGTTTTCTAAAGAAGCTATCGTCACGGCTGCGTATTTCAAGCTCGCATTCGAAGCAAATCAGACATACGAATTTGTGCAATTAGGATTTGTTACTTAAAAAATGGTGTCAGCATTCCTGTACTATCTTCAGTAACCACTACATCCAGGTATTCTACTACATTTGAATTTTACATTTATACAAATGTTCTCAAATAACTTCAGGTATCAGAATTTTAATATATCGCATATATTATAGAATTTATTCTTGTAATTAATTATTTATCGTACTTATTATAGAAACTTGAATCATATTTTTTCTCAAATATGCTGACAGGTGGTTCAGCACGTCTTGGTTCAAAATTTAATTAATAAAACCGTTTAAATGTTAAGTTCTGATAATATTGAAACTGTGTATTTTCATCTGCAATACATAAGAGTACAGTTTTGACCTCGAGGAGATCGGGAAGTGGGGCGAAAATCTATTGCGATATTCCATCTTTATAAATGTAAAAACAGCCAAGTTAAATGAAAGATTTTAATAAGGCGAAAGAAACAGTTTCGCGCAATTGCGTTACAACTATTACCTCATCATTAATATGTAAGCAGATCTATCCTGAAGATGCATAAATACAGTATTCAAATTGCCCAGATTTCTTAGGCCTGACGCTAGGAGGATTAAGAGGGATGGTTAACGGCCGCCTCCTGAAAACGCTGATTCGAAATAGGTTTGAACTGTGAATTTGTGAAATTGTGAATTCTTTCGTATGAAATGATGGCAGCATTACAACATTAACATTGCAATCTTCATGCATTCAAAACGAGAATGTTTGTTCTATATTTCTCACAGCGTTCTCCAGCCAGAACGCTTTCAAAGATTAATTCTAAGAACTTTTTTACTCAAAACGAGCAGCGTTTTCTACCGATATAACTGTGTTTGATCAACTTTGTTTAGTGGTAACAACAACGAACTTACGTATGAGATATTTTAAGGATGCATATCGATGGGTTACCAGTTCTTATTAACTTTCCAGGGAAGCTATTGACAAGGATGAAGTCTTCAGCTTAGAAATATGAATTTGTGCAATTTGGATTAGTTGCAAATGAAATGACGTCAGCATTTTTATTATATCTTCAGCAACCACAACACCCAGGTGTTCCATTGCATTTGAATTGTATTCCGATACTGGTGCTCAGACAAATTCTGGCATCAGAATTTTAGTGACCTCTAAGCAGCAAAGCAGATTCTGTAATTTGCAGTTTTTCAAACTGGAACAAAATTGAAGAATAATTTTTAATGACATGAAAAATATACTCACAAAAATTAAATACAAATAGTTTTTTAAAACCACCGTTTTCTAACGCTTTAAGAGTTGACATTTAAGAAATTTTCCACTTTTTATTCACTAATTCTAAATTCAGTACGCAAATATTGAAGAAATTTAATTGTTTTTTTTCAAATAACTGATAGGTAGTACTTCATGTCTAGAATCAGAATTTAATTCAATGAAACTGTTTAACTGTAAAATTCTGAAAATATTAAGACAGTGTATTGTACAATACACAATACACAAGTTTTACAAAATGTCTAAACTCCAGCTCATATGCAAATGAGTCGAAAATTAACTGCCAAATTTCATCTTTACAAACACGAAACCAGCCAAGTTATATAAAATGGTTTTAAGAAGGCTTTAAAAACAAAATTTGCTAAATTGCTTTACAACTATTATCTCAACATTAATGTGTACGCGAATCTTTCATGAATGTCCATAAATGAAATATTCAGAATTTAGCGTAATAATTCAAATAATTGTTTCGGAGATTAGAAGACACTTCCAATGAAGCCCCTAACAATTTTCAAGTGAAGGCAATGCAGCAAGCCCTAAATAGCTTATAACTGTGTCTTCTGAGTTTCATTTGTTTAATACGCGTCAGTCACACGGTTAAAACATGGTATGTGGCGTTGGTTCAAATGACCTGGAATAGGCTTACAACAAAAGGAAGCTTAACGGACTCTTCAAGCAAACGTCTGTCTTTTCCGCTCTTCAGTTTACTTGTCAGTTTTCATTCTGCATTGAAATCATTGTAAATATATGTGCATTTAATGAAGAAATAAAACAGGATTGTAATGATCAACATGAAAAGAGATCTTCTCTTCCATTTCAAATTATAGCCGCGATGAAGTATTCTGTATGTGGTTAAGGCGAATGAAGTGTAAGAGGTTAGAGATAAACGAGAAAGAAAGGTTTTCTTTTGCGTTCCTTAAGCGTTCTCTCATGAAAACCAATTCTTTAAAATAAATTATAGAACTACATCTGAATACGCGAAAAATGTATCTTTTTCTTCTTTTATAACAGTGTTTGATCTATTTTATTGACTTGTCCCGCTAAGTGGAGTGTAGATTTTACTACTATTATTTGATTATTTATAAATCTGCTGACCTCATGTTAGTCAGCTTAAAACTTGGGGCGAAATTTGATTTTGGGACGTCTGTTAGTTCGTTCGTTTTAATTGAATTAACGAAGCGAGCTCTAAGTTCTAACTCAAGCATTTAGGACTTGTCTGTCTGTAGATTTGTTTGTTGCGAAATGAAATTCTTCAAAATGCCCCGTACAAGTTTTTACCTTAATGTTTTGTGTAGCGCATTAAAATTGAATTGTTTGGTAAAGTAAAATTATTAATAAAAGGAAGTGCTTGAATTTAATTGAAATTAATGAATGAGGGAAAACTTCTGATTATAGAACGTGTCTTCCCATCTTATTTAACAAACTGACATACATAAAACTAAGTCTATTTAATTCAGAAAAAGGTCACAGCAGACTGTCAACAGACTTTCTTGCCTTACTCCAATAGGTAACTAAGGCGAAATAAATTGGTGTAAAACTGGACAACAGGCTCAGTCTTTGGGGGCATATATCAATTGAAGTTTTCGGAGAAAACTCTTTTGAGTTTAACACTTATTGGTAGATATTCCAATTCGTCATTTAAAAATAAAGGGTTTTTGTATAAACAAGTATCAAGGCCATTCTGATGTGCGTAGCTCCCATCTGGGGATTGGTAGCTAAGACTAACCGCAACAAGGTTCAAGTAATTCATATTAAAGTTCTTCTCATATTAACAAACGCGCCCTTGTACATAAGAAACTCCGTAAGTCACACTGACATGAGAAAAAAAAGAAATGACCACGCCTAAAAACTGGCTGGAAACTTTCTAAAGGCATTTTAAATCATCCAAATCCGCGCAATCGTTTTCAGCTTCTATTTGCTGACAACGATTCTCATTACAGTTTTCTCCATAAAACTGCAAAATAGTCCCTTCCTTTCAAACCCTCATAATAAATTTGTTGCATAATGTCATACGGACTCCCTTCGTTGGTTATAAAAATTTTGACAAAATACATGTTACTCACATGACATGGGTATTATTGACATTCACAGTAAATCTTTTATATAAAGTTGTTTCTCTTTTTAAATTCCTATTTATTTCAGATCAAATCTCGGTGTCTCAGATGTGTTTTTTAAACTTTAGATTAAGCAGCAAATGAGACTGAGTAAAAGTGCCAGCTGTGTATTTTATTATACCAAGAAAACACTTCTCCACATATTACTGTTCAAATTATAAAATAAATTAATTTTTTCTCGAGAAAAACTCTTGACTGAGCAAATTGATTGCACAAAATTTTTTTTAACCTACAGATAGAGTCAAACATATTTTCATACATTTGCGTGTAAATAGAATGAACAGTTTATTACCTTTTCGTAACCTTTCGACATTTTGTACTTTAACCTTTTCGAGTTATTCTCATAGGCGTCGATAGCAGATCTTCTAAATATTATATGAAAAATAATTATTTAAGATGAAAGAAGAGCATCAGTTTAGCAAATATTGCCGGTATTGGTAGAAAAAAAGAAGAAAATAAGTTTTATTCGAAGGAACAGAATTCTAAATGAAATATTAGCTTTTTAATACCCAATTTCTTTCAGAATCTATGCATATAAAAGGCAATGTTTGTGTGCGTGCTTGAGCGCGATGTCCAAACGAATCTATCGCACTTACAGCCTTGAAATTTGGCAAACAGGTAGTCTTAATGGTGACTCAATGCACCTCGTATCCGGAATTTTAAAATTTAATCTAGAAAATATTTTTATTTCATGTTTTGTGTTGTTTTGGGTCATTTTCGGCTCGTTTATGACTGTAGTATATGTTATAATGATAGTTGGAAAACAATCAATACACCATCGGATAGAACAAATAATTTATGTTCTAATGAAATTTGTTTGAACTTCTAACATAATTTACTGAATTTTGAGAAATTTTGGAAAAATAGTCAGTTTTGACGACGAAATTTTGTTTTCGTATTCAAATTTACTGCATCAGCCGTTCTAAGAACGTTAATTTTTTTAATTTTTTTCGAGGTAATGAATTGAATATTCCCTCCGATTTAAAGCAAGAACAGATAAAATTGAACTGTTGGTTGAATTTTAATTAAATGTTTCCGAAGTGTTAAAAAAATTTCGCGTCATAATTTTCTCCTCATTGTTCTTCGTAATAAGGTCGCGTGACGTATTAACCCAACATGCATTTCGTCGAAACCACAGAGACGCCATAATCCTTTGTTTTCAACGCGTCGACAGAACATTCTTTTAATTAGTGTTTTACATAAAGTGGCTTCAAAGTTGAAACATGAAGTGGAAGATTCCATCTCTTTTTTTTTTCCTTCTTCGCTGATTCATTTCGGATGTATTTAAATACCACAGAAATTATATTTGTCGTATTCTTTCATTTAAAATCGTTTAAAACTTTATTTGGTTTTCATTCTTAGCGTTTTCATAGTTTATAGGAATCAATCTTTTAAATTCTAAAAAAAAAAAAAATAGAAAATATCGGTTTATTTGGTACCGTAAGTTTAATTTGAAATCATTTCGTTGAATTGCTAATGTAATTGTTGAAGTATCTAATGTCACCAATTAACTATTTAAAACAGGATCCAAAGATTTTAAGGCGTCAGCTTGACCGAATTATAACTCCATTATAGCAAGCGAACCAGTTGGTTGTTTCTACGCATTTTGAATTCTATTATTTATGATTTCATTGTCGCTTTAAAAAAAACGTATCTTCAGTTAATGTCATTGTTGCGAAGAAAAATAAGCGGAAAAAATAAAAAATATACGCATTTTTTGTATTGATTTTGTTTTCCAAAAATTTATTTAATGTCATTGTGGGCTTCTACAAAAATTCATGATGCCACGGGCAACGTCGTGCGGGTACTGCTAGTTATTTATAAAGACTTTCCTTGCCTGAAAACAGAAATCTTTAAACTACAAGCGGTGCAATAGTCTCTAATTTAATTAATTCTTTTAGAAGTAATTTATTGATTCAAAGCCTGATTTACCACTCAATTCTTAACCTTGAAACATTAATTCAAACAATGAAAGAAACTTTGACAGAGTGAAATGAAGTAGAAATTCATTTGAAATAGCGGAGAAAATTCCTATCCACTCTATTCAAAGTCATTCGCAGATTAGATAAATGTATGGGAAAATACATTAATAATTAAATATGGGAATAAGCTAAAATAATTCCATTTTTCTAAGTGTTTTTAACCTGAAACATTCCGTATCTACTTGAACTCATTAAGTATTATAGGATCGGATCTACAAATGTAACATCTTTCTGAAAATATTAAATCGGGAAATAATTAAAACTTTTTCATACAAAGCAATAATCAGCTTACAATATATTAAAAAGACTACTTAAGAGATGTTACAACATGATCTTCACTTCTTTATATTATTTATCATTATTATTGCTACAGTTTGACTTTTCTTACATTTAGAAAGGCTGAGACAATTGTCAGCAAATCGAAGACGTATTTTTCAGCATTTGAAAGTGAACACATCAAGATAAAAGACACTTATAAACGTTTTTGCTGAGATGCTGTAGAGAAGGAGAAATACATAGAAAAAGAGCAGTTCGGGTCCACCCCGTAGATTTTTCATGAAATCGTCGGGATAAAATCATAAAACAAGTATTTCGTAAAAATATGTAATTTAATTATCACAATCTCTTTAATACAATATTTACACGGAATAGTATTACAGTAACAGAATAGATAAATGTTTATCGCATGTAGCAAGGGTCTGTGGTAGCTTGAGATTTATCTATTATGTAAGTATTATACTATTCTGTGTAAATATTTTATTAAAGAGATTGATAGATAAATTACATATTAATACGAAATACTTGTTTTATGACTTTATCCCGACTTTCTCACGAAAAATCTACGGCGCGGACCGAGCTGTGTTTTTATTTTTCAGATTCATAAGGCATTCCACACCTTTCCCGAAACCTCTTAATAAAATTTAAAAAATTGCAATATCTTTGTTTTTCACAATCTTTTTAAGAAGCATTTCCGTTGCAGTTCCGAGTGGTAGGAAAAAAATTTGGAAATATTTTCTGATTTAATGTTGCGGAAAGATTTTCTAAAATTGAAAGGGAACAATAATAATGCAGGAATATATATATATTTCTTTTTGGGACACTGAAACAAAAAATTGTTATCAAAATGTCTGTGCATTTTTTATTCCTTTGAAAACATTTTCGGAGCTCGAAAACGTACAAAGGAACCTAAAAATAATCAATGACACATTTAAAAAGTTCAAATAATTTTATTAATAAAATGTGTCACAATGTTTATTTTACGTATTGTCAAGTATTCTGTAAGTTTCGTACAATTCGAAAGAAAACTCTGTATGTTATAACAGAAAACACATGCGGAGTTTGCAATTTTCAATTTAATATCGATTTTTAATTATATTCTGTTAAGTATTTTTATTCTCTCACTTTGGGTCCTAGTAATACTCCTCAAGCTCTTCAAAATGACACTAGAATTGACCTCCTAGCTAAAAGCGGTTCCATGCTACACTTATTTATAACCTTACATAAAGATAATTTATAACAATCATACGCGTTCGCCTGCAATGGTACGATGACGTCACAGGCAAAATATATACTATTCAGCAAACTCTTACAGATATGATCTATCCGTTGTGGGGTCAACCATTCTTTTCGCAGGATTAGTCTCGTAATTAATAGCGATTCAAATCTGACGGTATTTTGTGACACACGAAAATTTTACCGACTATCACTGTATCGAGCGTAAAGACGTTTCCACGTCAAAGAGAAGGTACTGAAAGGAATTTATCCACCATTTTAATCAATATGGAAATCTAATTCTGCACAGAAACTGAAAATATTAATCCATTCAGTTACTATTTATCAATAAAGCCAAAAGTAATGCATTTACGAAAAATTAATCCTCGCAATTAACATGAAATGAAACCGTATTTTCTCAGTTTTACCTATGCTCAGCTTTAAAAAAAGTGAAACGAATAAAATATCGCTGAGCTATGCCTTATAAACAAGTTTCCAAAGTTCTTCCTGAAAACTACCACTTAGAACGAAAATTTATTTTTCTGAAAATATTCAAACCTGCTCTAGCGTTCTATCATAATCGCTACTGAGGAATAACTTGTTGGTGAAAAAGCCTAGTAAAGAGTACGCGTTACGATTACGAAGTCATTTAAATAATTTTTTAATGTTTATACAATGTAATACTTTTTAACAGTAGGTACTCATCCCCGCTGAACTTTAAAACGTTTTATACACTAAGGGTGAGTGGGTTGGAGTTGTTAAACGTATAAACAAATGTTATTTACGTACGTGTCGGTAATAATACCGTGTCAACGAAATTCTTGAAAAACAGGATGGTAATAAATTAATAAAAAGACAAACTAATACTAAAAGTCTTAGGCTTTTTCTAAATCAGAGAGCAATCAAAAAGTTTTTTCAAGATAAATGGCGAACCATTACAGCTTTCTAAATTTGCTACAGCTTGAGATTTCTATACGCAATGACTACCATTATGCAGAAGCCGATGCGCGTTTTCTGGTTTCCTTTCTTTAGTTCTTCTTTAATATCTCGAAAACTATTTAGTTTTAGAATTTCATGTGATTTAACAAATTAAACAGGGTAAAATTCCTTAATAATTCCAGTTTTTATTTTACTTTTTGCTTTAATAGTTTCACCGATAATTTCTCTAAAAAAAGTTATTTCCAATAATTTTCGACCATCGTAAATGTGCGTTAGCTGTCCGAAAAAGTCCGCCGAAGGAGGGTTCGTAACAACCTTCTGAAAGGACTGAAACAAGCTGGTAATGAAAGCTTGGGGAAATCTTACTGGAAAGCTTACACAGAACCTTGTTTCCTGTTGACTAGCGAACCTTTCCACTACATTGCCGAAAGATTCAACCCTTGTTATGGAAATGTTTGTGACAAACGTTTACCCTTGCCCACGACAAGGTTTCCAAAACCTTTTAGACAAGCTTCCTTTGCTATCTGGGAGTGAATTAAAGGCACTAAGTGGCTATTTTTCCGCAATGATCCGGCCTGAATTCCTAAAGAAGTTCTTTTTCAGCCCACCGTAGTGTTTGATGCCTTCTTGGATACAGAAATAGATGAATTCTACTCAGAAACAGAGAACTACAAATTTTACTTCAGAGAACTATACTTGCAATGATATTCAAACCGTTTCCAATTGCCTATCACAAATTGAAATTCAAAATCACTTTGTTAAGGAAAAAATGAATATCAATTTATGCATAAGAAATTTTATTCAAGGCGAATGTTGTAGTCGCCGAAAGCGTCTAGTTAACAGTAAATCATTGTCATATGCCAGGAATGGAGAAACTTTTTGCACTGAAAAACCTCATTAAGCTTCAGCAGCTGGGCAAGTGGCCATACGAGGAGATACTTTAAGTTTATTGTTCGTTAGTTATTATTATATTACAGGCAAGTATATTACTTCAATGCAAATTGTAAATAGCGTGTAAGATCGCATCAGAAACTCAAAAAGGCTGCATGCGGCCTAACGTCGGCGGGTTCCCTACTCCCGCCATATGCACTGTTTTCTGCTATTTAAGGAGTCCTTTATCCTTTCGAGTGATAACATTTTGCCGAAAGCAATCATATTACAGTAAAGAAAATTGTATATGATGAAAACTGCATACAATTCCGAAGGAGAATTTTTCATATTTATCAGTCAACACACTCTCTAAGCTAAACAATCGGAGCTGAAATCATAAAATATAGATTGGAAGACAACGGAACACGTAAAACGGAAACTGCACAGTAAAATTAAATTTTCAAAATTTGGTATAAATTCGTTTGTTAATTCTTTTCTGAAAAAATGTCTTTGTGTATCATAAAAGATCCAAAAAAATCCTCACAGGGCGTCGTATTTATTTGAATACTTTACAATCAAAAATGATTCCCCAATTTATTCTTGTTTCTTAAAAAACAGACTTTCAAAGCTAATTCTGTATAATATACTGAGGCCTGCACAAGTGGCATCTTAATTATCTTCTTTAGTATGTAATAATGGAATTTGTGAAATTTGCCATAGGAAAGAGGTTTCAACAGTGTGTATTATTAATGCCAATTTTATTGCTATAGTCCCACATCGGTTATCATAAAATATAATTGAGAGAATTGAATCCTCTGCTTCAATTAAAATTGAACGCAGTTTATTTAAAACTGTATATCTATTATAAAAGCAATATTCAAAGATTTTTATTCCGAAAAATCCGTTTATGGGCCTCAATTTTATCAAACTGTTAATCATAAATGTTTTTTTAAAGTATAAGGACAGAATTTGTATTTATTTTTGACCAATTTTTGGGAATTCATTCCACTTTGCAATCATAATTCATTATTTACACATTAATTTTATCAAGCAGGACAGCTTCGAAAATAGTTAATAAGAAGTGATGTTGAAATTTTATGTTTTTCGAATGTATTTTGAAGGAGAGCATTTCATTATAACCTACAAAGTGCAACCTCTCATAATTGTACAGTCGCGGGAAAAAAATCATCCACCCCATATTATTCCGCCGTTAATCATTGCTTCTTAAAACTAAAGACACCGTTTTATAGGAAATAACGTATACCAAAAGATTCTAAACTTAAATTTCTCATAATGGCTCATCTTGATACATAAAAGGACACTAAATTCAAAATCCTCAATGGTCAATCTTTTTTGATGAAATAAATAGATTTCTTATGAAAAAATACCAGAGGATATTAATTTTGGTTAATATAACATTAATAGATTGGAAGATATTTAAAGTTTTGTGTTCTCGACATAAAAGGGGTCGTCTCCGCATTTATTTACTAAAGTTCTCTACTTGCCATTAAATGTGGGTAGTAGCATTCTAAAATATTTAGCACTTTGAATCGTATTTTCAAAGTAATCACCTACATTTTACAATCGGTAAAAGTTGATACGTAAAAAATAAATCGATTATTATTACGCCACTTGATTTAATAAAGTTTTAGCATTATATATAAATAGTTAAAATCTTTATATATTTGAGTTTGAAAAAAAAGTGGTGGAATGATTATACTTAATAATGAAAACGTTTTCGAAATACTATAAGACGCCTCCTTAAGTGCATCGTTTTACAGCGAAAATTGAAAATTTTATGTAACTTCAAAACGGCTCGTACGAATATGCTGATGTTTTGCATAGGCTTCTCAAATGGCCTGCTTCGATTACTGTTAAAATTTATAAATATTGCTATTCAAAAGTTTATTAACATCAAATTTGATAAAATATTTCATGTACTCAAAATTATTTGAAAATAAAAATTAAAAGTCTAAAATATGCAGAATAATTCATACTACTACATAAAATTTCTAAGTAAATAGTTACATTATTTCTAAGGATATCAATAAAAATTCAAAATTTTACTTTAACATACGAAACTCAAAATTCCATTTCCTTATAATTTAGAAACCAAAAATGCTGGGGTGATGACACTTGGTATTCCAGAATAAATTCTTAAGTGGATTCAAAATATTTTAAGAAAAACATGTCTTTCCATCAGAAATTTTGCAGTTAGTGCAATTATAAATATGTAGACGACCCCTTTTGAACTTTTTAGGCATGGAAACTATTAGTAAGCGTAATATCCTGAAAATTTGAATCTTCTGTTTTAAGATAAAATAATTAGCGGCAGAATAATGCTGGGTGGATCTTTTTTTTCCGCGACTGTACATGCCTAGAGATTAGCCTGAATTCTATTATATTCATGAACTTGGTGTTCTCGTTTCTCGTTGTTTTCATTTATTAATTCGAAGGAAATGCGGGAAAAAACTGAACATCGCTTGCAATTTGAACTTAAATGACTGCCCGATATCGTTGATGAGTATTTTTATTACAGGTAGCTAAGGAATTCCCCCTAATGAATGAATGGAATTTCAAGTATAGCGTTTTAATCACTAAAGGAGGATTAAATTAATGGCGCCTCAAATAATTATGGACGTAAGCGAAATTACACACAGACCAGCTACAGTTCACTACATATTTATTAAATGAAAGGCAACCCTTGCTGGCCACCTTTTCGGGAAATAATAGACATAAGCAACATTTTGCCGACAGCGAAGTACTTGCATTCTTCTTAAAAAGCATTTCCGTTGTATTTCTTTGTGGTAAGGCACAAAAATTGCTTCGGAAGCATTTTATCAGTGAATACAGTTAAAGATCCGTAACTCTTTGATGAGATTTTCAGGGGGCTTCGGTTATACAAATTGCCAAAAAGAAAAGGAAATCCCTTATTTTCTTGAATTACTGTCGTCTATCCAGCAAAAAATCTACTTTTTGCTTGTGAAATTTAATTAACGATCTTTTAAACGGAATGACATGAAATTTAGAACAGAGTTTGTTGCGATTAGTACATTCAACACACAATTTAGTGGTAAGGTGATTCGTATGCATACTTTTGGAACAAGACATCGCAAGTGACCTGAGGTCATACGGATGGACCAGTTTTTGACTGGTTTATTAAGTTAAAAGAGAGTTGGGCGAGACACAGATGGAAACCCACGTCCTGGTTGACAGAGATATACAGTTGTTTCTGAAGTCAAAAGTTATTTTGCACACTGAATAAGTACTTTAAATTATAACAGCCAACCAGAAATATAAAAGAGGTATACTTAGTATTCTACATGAATGTCTAAGCAGAAAACGGCGTTTTCTGAAAATCAAAGCATGATTTATTCGCCATTATTAATCCTCCAACTCACAATTCAATACGGTTTTGTTCAACCGGTATATTTATCGTTGAACATCTATGGTATTAACCTGATCTAGCCCCATATGACTTCCCTTATTTCTCAAGAACAAACCAGAGGTAGAACGAACTATACATGAGATTACAAATACAGTGAAAGCAGAAGCGAAAGAGAGAATGAAAGGACTTTCAAAAAATGACCCGTTGCCCTGATCAGATAATTAGAAAATACAGGGATCTAGAAAGGGAGTACAATAAAGTTGATAATATCAAAATTTAAAGTTTAAAAATAAAAAGTTTTATGGCATACGACAGGTTATTTCTAGCGACAACCCCGTATGCTTTGCGTGAAATGAATGGAGAGGTTTACAGCTAAAACTAAATGTTGTGGTTATGCTTTTGATACTTGAAACAGTTTTTGCGCTCATTGTTTCGCTGAAATTTAATTTCTATATAAAGCCCAAGGGGAAAGGCTGCGGAAAGAATTCCGAATCTTTTAAAGCATTCCTATTCAAGTATCCTACCAATATTTTTAAGAGGTTACTGAAACATGCATTGCCAATGTTTAGTAATTATTTTGCGTGCAGTATTTAAAATTTTAAAAATATTTATTGGAAAGATATTTCAACATACAGATAGACCTCACGATTTCCAAATTTGAAGTTAATTTTGGAGAATTTCATGTCAGTTATTACGATTCAAAAAATATTATCAATAACCAAATTCACTGTTTCTTAGAGCGTTATTTGAATTGAATGTTGTTGTGACCAGAGAAAGTACATCTGCACACTAATTTTTAATTAAATTTCAAAGCTGTCGTTATGCTACCCTAAAATCTGTTTACGACTCGAAGTGTTATCATATTTTTAAACGTATATCTTATTTTTTTGTAAAGAGATATATTATGCGTTTGATAAAAATTAAGATCTGCCTTTTACTTTATTAAATAAAGAAGCTTTAAAAGTTGAAGTTAACAGTGAAGTCAATTCCGTATGATTCTGGCAGACATATTTTTGTTTAAAGGTACAACCTTGATCTATATATCGTAATGATCTACTCTAATTGATTTACAAATTTCGAGAAAGTGTTTAAACCATTATATAGCCAATTAAGTTACCAGAAATCTTTTCATTTTACCCTATCTGGTTAACGCGAAATTAAGAACTTCTTTTTCTCATGTTCTTTATTCTTTATATTTTAACTTTATCAAATGAAGCAGTTTTAAAATAAGTTTAAAGAACAGTCAAGCACATAGATGATATATATTTTATGATAATCTACTTTAACTCATATATATGTTTCGAGAATATGTTTAACCCTTTATATAATGAATTTATTTACCAGAAAAGTTTCAATTTTATTTTCCACCAATAAATGAATTTCAATGTTTAATAAATCATGAAAAGAGGAAGAATTGTTTAATTAATTAATATAAATGTCTTCTGCCATCAGCTGCCTTCTATTTCTCTTTTCCAGTATTATATTATTCGTTCTATTATGAGAACCATGTGGAAAGATGGTCGTATTCCAAAGATAGAAATGTGATTAAATCTGTGATTTTAAGTTCCCTTCAGAAATAAAGTATTAAAGTCAATTGTGGACAGCAGTACAAATATTGATGTAACTGGGTCTACGTAATTCGTAATAAACAGGCTTGCGTATTCGTTTATGAAAATAATACCTTTCTTTGTTATGGAGGCTTCTTGGAAAGGATTCGCAAGGTTCCTGTTTGACAGCTTTAAACCCAGACAGGAGTTCCATAATATATCTTTTGTCTTATCGCCCATTCAGGCAAATGGAACGCTCTGGAGAAAGATAGCGAAGTCGGCATGGCTATATTCTGTACCTTGTTCAACTTGCAATAAAAGAAAATTTGAAAATATTCATTAGAATATTGCTTTCAGCATTCAAAATGTGAAGACCATTACAGTAGATTTCACATTCATTACTTACCAAAAATAATTGCTACAGCATAAATTCTAAATTTCAGTAATGATGAATGTAATACGAATTTATTTAAAAGCAATGAAATTAAAATTGCCTATTAATTTTAAAATTAATTTTCAAATATTATTGTTAATAACAGAAAGATCTAATTATTAACGTACTTTTCATCAAATTACTGTTCAAATGTCATCAGCCTCGTTGCGGAAAACATTAACAACAGAATTGCAACATTTGTTTGACCAAATTTTTGGACATGATTTTAATTCCACTCTTTATTTATAATTTGCATTTCAACTTAAACAATCAAAGCAGCTTTAAAATTAGTTTATCAAACATTAAATCTGAGCTTTAAGATTTCTAAAGGTATGGGGAAGATTTAGACTGATTCAAGCACATGCAAAAAGAATCTCTATCAAATCTAAAGAAGTCATCCAATGGTCCTCCTTAGGCAACATCCGGGAGGCCACGGTTGCCTCCTGGCAGAATCTGGGTTTGGGATGGGATGTTCAGCGTTTCAAAACTGGATTCCATGAAAATCCATGGTATATAACAGCCTGGGAAACGTTAAAATACGTTTTGAGTAAAACTGTGGAAGTTTCAATATGGAAGCATTGCCGCCTCAAGTGTCGTCCTCCTCATCCAAGTTTGGGGCGGAACTCGAAATTACGATGTCCGTCCAAAAATAGAATTTGTGTTGCTTCCACCAGAACTTTATTAAAACTGAACTAAATAAACAGATTCTAATATGAAGGTTCCTTTTCTAATTTTTCTTTGCATTATCTAAGAAATGGATTGTGTTTCCTACTCTTTCGAAAGCATTTGTGTAGACATATAACGCCGAATTCGCTTGAGGCAAAAGTCATTATTAAGCATATTTGTAAATTCTTTATTTCGAATATAACTATGGTAATAAAAAAAATTTAATCGGGGTAAATGCAACATTCAAAAATATACTTTTTCCATCCCAAGGCAAATTGAAATCGTTCGTTACATTGTAATTCTAGACTCAGACATCACAAACGATGGAATGAAGCTAAATTCACTTTTAAGATTGTTTAGGCATCCCGCTCGGGACACCTTTTAAAATATCTTCTCTTACCAAATCCAACTTTTTCATCTCTGAGGGAACCTCAATGGCCTTTTAAAAAAGACATTCTGTTGGGGTTCTGAGTGGTATATAAAAAATATTTTGGAACCCCTTTCATTCATGCAATAAAGGATATTTAAAGCTTTACTGACACATTTTAGGGAACTTAATAAGCTGCAAGGATCATCACCCCGCCCTGCCGTAGCATCCGGGTAACACATGAAAGACCGGCCGCCGCGACAGCATAGTCAGACAATGTTGCCTTCGATTAATAACCCCCATTACGAGCGGTTTAATGCAACGACCCCCCGTTTTATCGGAGTACGACCTGTATTCTTAGATGGGCCCAACGAGCCACACCACCATTGCTGTACCTTCTAGATAAAAAAGTGTTAAGTGGTTAACATAATAATTTATAAAAGCAGGAAACTAACCTTAAAAATGGAAATTATCTTTCAAAAGAAGAATAATTTCCTATATCTTGCATTTTAAAATAATTTTTTTTTCAAATGAAAGATACCTTTCACACATCATCTATAAAAATTCTCTCAATTCCAGATTCTCTAGAAAATTCATTGACTAAAACAAAACAGAATTTTCTAAGGTATTGAATGAAGGAGAGGGAAAATATTCTCTTATTAGGTCTTTGTAGAAATAAATACACAAAACAAATTGTCATATTGGAAAATCGATTTAAAAGTAAAACGCACATTCACACACTAAAATATCAATTTAAAAGGAAAATCCTAATCGACGACACGACACTTCATTATAAATTAAAAAGTGTCGGATGAGACAATTTAATATAAACCAATTTCTGAAACTTTTCTTTTGTCCTACTCCTGAGAACTACAATGGAAATGCTTATTACAGGTGTGGTGAAGAAATCATTATCTGTAAAATATATAATATTTGAAACACCTGTTAGAAAGGTGTCCAAATGGCAGCGCCTTATTGTATGAGAAATGTCGAATTCATTAGTACAATTCTAACCACATGAATCAATATCTCACGTGTTGCTTCAAAACAGGACGTTAATCTAACTAAACTAAACTAAATTGCGTGATGTATCATTTAAAATTTCGGGGAAACGGATATCTAAGAAATGTGTAGAAAGATGTAAGTTCTCTACCTGATCTCATCCTTAACTTTTTCCGTCCAGAAATAGCATTCGTACAAAAACGGGAATTAATTGCATTTAAACTAAAATCATTAAACGTTTAGTGTTTGCTTACATAATTAATAGGCAGGAGCTAATTTACCAAGCGATGCGACGCTGGCGTCCTATCTTAACTCGAACATTCCGGCATTTCGTTTGTTTGGTGTGTAAATATGTTACACAACCTCGATCAGACGCTTTGTTCAATTTTCTTCGAATTTGGCGTGAATATTCCGTGAAGTCTTTTAATGCGACCTATGTATAAGTATTAGATTTTTAAGTCTCAATTTCAGGATGGTTGCCGTTTTTGTGCTTGGTGAGTCAATGGCGAGTTTCGAAATATAAAAGCATTTGAGTTATTTTGGTAATGGCGAGATATTTATTTGTATTATTGTCAAGGTTGATAGAAGCAGAGATTAAATTGGAATTTTATAAATACTTTTGAAGCAGAGACTTATTAAAATAATTGGCATTCGAATAAAAGAACTAAAATTTATAGAGTGTGATGAAGATATTTGATTTTTTGGAACGCGATATTTCCCAGAACAACTGTTTAAAAGATACAACTTAATAATATGATTATATCAAAAAAGAACTTGAAAAAAATATTATACATAAGGCTTTCTAAATAGTTCTCGTTTCCAGAAATTTGAACTTCAGGTTTTATTTTAACATTGTTTAAATAATTAGGGGCTCATTTCGATTCACTCGATTATACGAAAAGAAATGCAACAGGAACGTTTAAAAAGAGATGACATAAAAATGCACAACAAATGACAATAGGGTATGTTTCTGTGCAGGGTGCTGCTGAGATACAGTTCTTTAATATTGTGTCATACAGCATCATCTTCTCTGCTTTGTTAAGGAAAGTTAGTACTACTTCATTTGAGATAATAAATTCGTTTTGGACTTTAATCTAATTTTCAGACGTCATTAATTATTGTTATTTTAACTTTATCAAATGAAAAGACTTTCAAATTATTTAATTAATTAGCAAATAAAAAAAATTATGATTTATTGAATAACTATTTCTAATAATAATCTATTCTCTCTGACACTCGTGATTAGAGACTGATATTCGAATCCACTGCTCTCTTGCCCTGTGCCAGTAAGGGAGTTATTCATCTTTATAATCGTTAGGACTGTCTGATTCTTATGCTTAAACATATAATACATAACCATTCTGATGGAAATTATTTCGAATGTTGCAACATATACCTTCTCAGAATTTAGATTATTATTGCAATGAAACTGAAATGAATCCATGGTTCCGATATCGTATGGCAGCTTGATATAAACTAGATTATGAATTACTCTTGTGTGCTACCACTTAGAATATCAGTAGAGCTGCATTATAAGAAGGCACTGAAGGATACGCTGACAGTCTAAGATTCGGTTTGCTCTGAATATGTTGTTAAATAGGTATACCAGAAGTGATGCCTTAATTCCTTCAAAAATAAGTTTACTGCGGCATGTTTGACGGTGGGTAAAGCACAAACAACTTGATGGCAACGCAAATCAATCAATGAATGCAACAGAAACAGTCATCAATTATGTGGTTGGATATTTGAATAGGTAAAATTTTATAAAATGATCTTTCATTATTTAGTTTCTGGTGAAGCAAAGGAAGGTCTTGACATATAAAATTATTCGAAACCTTTCAAATTACTCCGATCCTAGCAGAATCAGATCTCTGAGTTTTCTCGAATGACTTTTGAAAAGTAGAAGTTCAGATATATTTCCTGGATTGCACGCGACGAAAGACAACAGGAAACATTTAATTAGAGATTTCTAAAACGCGTATAGATAGCAGAATAGAATAAGTTAATTTTCTATACATGTGCATTTGATAGTATATGTTGTTATGAGACGTTATTCTTCGATATTATCAAGTGCAAGGCCAAACTTAACATTCTATTTCATAACTTTAAAATGAACTGACTTGATAAAGTTAAGATATTAATAAAAAAATACGTATTTTAAGTTATATGTTGTTAATATTTGCTCTAAAGAAAAAGAATATAGAAGCTCACTTTTTCAGTCTTTTTAAACATATTTAAAAAATGTACAATTCATAATTTGATAAAATGTGAATATAGACCCAAAGAAAAAAAAGTTTTTTTTAGTTTTTAAAATTGTTTTTAAAAAATTCTCTTTTTTTCAGAGCAAACACCTCTTTTGATTAATGCGATAAAACTGGAAATTAACTTTTCATTATTTAAGTATAGATTGGGATCTATTATCCAGTAACATTTGGCCCTGCATTAAAAGAAATTATTGCGTAAATAATATTCCGAAACTTCCTGCATTAAAGCTCAAACTACAATTTGAAACTGTTCCTCAATTATGAATACCTCTATAGTATTTCTGTACGGTATATCTAGGAACAAATATGCATCTTTTACAATGTCAGACATACAAATAATTATTTTTAATATTGCTAGAATTAAAATAATCTATATATTAATATGTAAAAATTGATAATTTTTTATATTTAAACAGGGGTGCGGAAGCAGGCGGTTCTTTGTGATTACCTTTTTCGGCGGTAAACACAAAGGGGAGCATCACGAGTATGTGAATGAGAAGCCGCAGGATAAGTAACCGATTTTAGTTCTTCTTGGCGGTACAGCAATTGGGGACGTGAGCACTCACCTATAGTGATAGTACGCACCTCCTACGTGAGGGGATGGGCCGTGGCCAGAGAAGGCAATTAGGACTTCGGCTACAGTACTCCAGCTATTGCACCGGCTAACATTCAGATTACATGGAGGCTTCGGCAGGGCGATTTGACTCGACTTATGGTCATCCTTTCCAGCGCCCCCAAGAAGGGGGTACCACGAGTACGTGGATGAGAAGTCGCCGGATAAGTAAGGATGTCCTAGTAGTTCTTCTAGTAGCTTCCTTGGTGGGCATAGTAGTGTTGTTGGTTGAGTTACCCTACTTCGATGAAGGAATCTGCCAAGGCTAGTGATGGCTAATAGGACTCAGACCTCAGTATCCGAGATGTCGTGGCGGTCGTTCTTCAACTAACCTGGATGTCTAGCTAGGGCGGGAGTAGCTCGACCTGTGCATAATATTTTTTGTGATGTCAATCTACTAAAATTTGTCTTTTTAGAGAACATCAATTATAAATTTTAAGCTGTATATGTTTAGGAAATAGATATTTCCAATACAGCTGCTACTGTCTCAGAACATAGTCATTTACAGCGTTAATTACAATGCGAAGAATAATTAAAAAAGTAAAGACTCGCTCACTTTCTGGAAAAAAATACCATGTATATCATTTAACTTAAGTGAGAAAATTTAGAGTTTATGGTCGTATGCAGTCCTAGTAGTATGATGCAGTAGCATTGGTCAGTGACATTATTTTTTCAATACATAAAAGGATGTTCTACGCATTGGAGGGGATTTCAATTTTTGGAAGTAAAAATTTTTTTAAAAAATTATTTTTGAATTTCATGCGATTTCTATAGGACGTGTGCTCGCAAATAACAGCTGAGATCGATGAACACCTATTTGCCTTAGTATTTACAAAATGTTTCTGCAGATTCTGAGACACCATCTCCTTTTTTCATGTAAAGACAATCTAGGTTTCGTAATATCAAAGAGACTTACGCTGAACAATAACCTCTTTCCATCCACGATCATTAATTTCAGGTCGGATGATTCCGACCTGACCATTCCAACCTGATTTTCTTATACGCGGTAACGTGCTCCAAAAGACAACAATAAGAGATCTATATTATTGAGGAATGTCGTCCATGAAAATAAACGTTTCGCCGATTTCTCCTACAAACTAAAAAAAGAACATTTTAAGTATAAAGTCAACCTGCGCATATTCCTTTCAAAACTGGGGTCCAATTTATTTTCAGTTTATTCTTTGAAAAAAAATTGTTTTGTGGTATGTGTATGGATGCAGTGTCATGTTCGGTTGCTGTCTTTCTTTGAAAGCAACTGTCATTGGATGATTGTGAGATTATGAGGTATTATTTGCCGAAGGGAATTTATATGAACATAATTTTATTCGTGAATTATAATATAACAACGTAACTAACACCTGATTTGGGTGAATTCTATATTTTAGCCGCCATTATCCAGCTAGCTCACAGAGAGTGAAAATGACGGTTAAAATAACGTTAGGCAAAGTTGAATTAAATGAAATTTATTCGTTCACTCATCTTCCACATACAATTATTCTGGGTTAACTAATATTACATTACATATATACAACTCGCTAAGCATAGCGAGATTTGTTCGTCCCGTGAGAGGAAAACCAGCCAGCCTTCTCGCACGAAGGCTCAAGTCACACTGTCTCTCGTTCTTCTCCGGAAAGTCAAAGGTCTTTACAGCACCATCCATCAGCAGGAGGGCGAGACAAAATATCATTTTCACAGACTCCCCCTCTGGTTACGACGTCTACCAGACCGTCTCGGTGAGGAACCTGAAGTAAAAGTCTTTCGTGGTCTTCCACGTTTTCTAAGGAGATGCACCGGTGTTGCACTTTCGTCCTGTTTGAACACTTTCAGTGCTGATACGTGTTATGTTCCCACGGATTCATTTGGATTGTCTGGGCTGGCGATTACATAAGAAGTGGGTGATTTTTGGGTGAGGATGATGTAGGGTCCATCTCTTTTTGGCATAAACTTGGAACAACACTCCTTTGCGTCGTTATTCAAATGATGAGTAGTGATAAACACCCGGTCTCCAGGAAAATAATTTGGATCTCTCCGTCGCTATCTATCACCACATTCCTTACGCAAATCTTGTTGCATCTCAGCAACTTCTTTGGCCTCAGCCATAACTTTTGAGAATTTTTTTAGATAAGGTTTAATTTCTGGTACAAATGTATCTTTTAAGATAACACTTCGTACGCCATTTTGAACCTCGTCGACTGTGCGAAGTTCTCTGCCAAAAGTTAGGAAGGAAGCAGTTTGACCAGTTGATGAACACTTGGTTGTGTTCATTGCAAATCTGATGGAGGGGAGTTTTTCACACCAAGAGTCATGTTGGTCTTCCACCAGGATAGCAAAATGCGGTTTTAAATCACGGCTTTTTCTTTCTACAGGATTTGCTTGTGGATGGTATAAAGGAATAAATGACTGGCGGATTTTCAGAAGGTAGAACATTTTTTGCATAACAGCGGATACAAATTGGGTACCGTTGTCGCTGATGACTCTTCTGGGTAACCCGAATCTGAGGAAAATTTCTTCCATAAGGACAGTTGCACAATCTCTTGCAGTTGCATTTATCAGAGCAAAAAGTTCTACCCATCTAGTGGCAACGTCTTCAACAATGAAGATCCACTTTTTCTTAATTTTGCTCTCTGGGAGAGGCCTGAAGAAATCTATTGCTATGGTTTCGAATCTTTGTGCTTGCACTGGACTTTGTAGCAAACCCAGCAGGTTTTTGGTTTGGGGCTTTGAAACGGACACAAACAAGACAGTTTTTGACATAGTTGGTTATGAACTTCCTCATACCGATCCAGAAATAGCGTTTTGCTACTCTTTGGTAAGTTCCATCTGAACCATAATGTGCAGCATTAGGAGAGTCATGGTGTTCCTTCAAGATCTTGTCCCTTTCATGGGTAGGAACAACCAACTGAGCTTCTTCACTTTCGGATTCATGGGAATATGTATACAGTACGCCCTGATTCATGAGACACCCTCTTTCTAACCAATTAGCATGGTAAACGTCTTTATCGTCATTCTCGAAAAAATAGATGATTTTTCGGAGGTCTTCATCTTTTAGCTGTTCTTCTCTTATCTCCATGGGCGATCTTGCAGGGATGTCTATGGAAATTGTATTCTCTTCACAGGAAAATATTTCTTGATCATAGTCCAGCCGAGACAGCATGTCTGCGACTACATTGGATTTTCCAGGTATGTACTCCAGATTCAGATCAAAGGATTGCAGTTGTAATGCCCAACGAGCTAACCATCCAGAGGGTGATTTCAATTTCATTAGCCACTTGAGGGGCTGGTGGTCAGATGCTACGGTGATTTTGGAACCTTCTATATAACCTCTAAATTCATTCAAAGCCCAGAGGACCGCAAGGGCTTCACGTTCTGTAGTTGAATAATTTCTTTCAGCAGAATTGAACAGTTTCCTGGCATATTATATAGGATGCTCTTCCATGTCAGCACATTGGAGAAGAACAGCGCCAAGGGCATAGCTACTAGCATCCACCCGGAGTCCGCTTCGCTCAAAATGGGAGGTGAGACCAGGCAATTCTTCAGAGTGGTGGAAGCATTTTGTTCACTTTCAGTCCAAGTCCAAACTGTTTCTTTCTTTGTAAGCGTACTCAGAGGGCGAGCAATTTCTGAGAAGTTAGGTATGAATTTTCGATACCAAGAATATGTTTGCAAAAGGGATTGTACTTGCTTCACATTTCTAGCAGGTGGAATTTTCTGAACCGCTGATACTTTATCAGGGTCGACTTCAATTCCACGTGACGTGATCCAAAGTCCAAGATACTTCACACGATAACAAGCAAAGTGGCACTTGCTGCGGTTGGCCCGAAGCTTATAGTCTTTCAGTTTCAGGAAAACTGTCTCCAAATCCAGGAGGTGTTGATCAAAGGTGGGTGATAACACAATGATTTCGTCTAGATATGCCATGGCAGGCAGGTTTCGGCAGAACATGTCCATTAGCCTCTTGAACGTAGCAGGACCATTCCGGTGACCAAAAGGCATTCTCTTAAATCGGAATGTTCCATAGGCACAAACAAAAGCAGTTTTGTCCCTATCAGCAGGATGCACATTGATCTGGTGGTATCCTGACTTTAAAACGATAGTTGACATAAAGGTAGTGTGCTTGTCACTTTGCAGTAGATCATTCACTCTGGGGAGTGGATATGAATCAGGGATTGTGATTTCGTTTAGCTTTCGATAGTCGATACATAGACGTGTTTTTCCATCCGGGTTTGGAATCAAAACCACATCAGCCCCATAGGCGGACTCGCATTCTTCAATCACATCTTTTTCTAGAAGGTCTTCTATCTCCTTCCTTAAGAGTTCCTTTTTCATAGGCGTCATTATGTAAGGGGGTACAGAAATTGGTGGATGCTTTTCAGTATTTATGTGGTGTTCCGCATAAGGGGTAGGGTCCCCCCTGGCTTGAAGATACTGCCAAATTTTTCGAGCAAGTAGCTCATCTTCTCTCTTTGCTCTGGGGTCAGAGGTGTACCTTCATCTTCACGAAGGTGGCAACTGTTGGCTATAATACTTCCAGCAGCCTGTAGCGAATTTACATCAAGGTCTTCCTTGAAACATATCTTGTGATGAGGCTTGCCACTAAAATACCATCTTTTGTTCTTGAACAATCTAGAACAATACCAGATTTTCCAAAAAGTCAGTGCCTAAGAGTGTTCGGTTGCCTTTTGCTTTTGGTAAAGCCAGCATCTCAATGGGCACAGTTCTTCCTTCAATGTCAATGGACGCCGGGGCGGTGTAAGCTTCCATGGTAGTTCGGCTGCCATCTGCCAAAGCCATCGTAACTTCCATCTTCTGGAAATCAACTCCTCGTTCTCGCAGCGAGTTGAACATTAACTCACCAGCAATGGATCGAGTAGCACCAGTGTCAGCACATGCTCTTCCATGGATATCACCTATTCGGATATCTAATAGAGTTGTTGGTGAAGCAAAAGCATGACAAGTATAAAGGGTTGAACTATTGGAACTGCTCTTCTCTCTGGGCTTACATGACGGACACTTGGCTTTTATGTATCCTGGCTTTCCACAGCCATAACATGTCAAGGTTGATAGATTTTCTTTTTTCTCAGGCTTAGGATTCTCCGAGAATTTCGGATTCTGTTCTGGAAACCTCTTCTAGTTAAGAGTAGGGTATGCTCTGTTTTCAGCTCCTTTTAGGGGTGTCGAGGTATGGAAATCTCTCTTGGTTCGAATTGCATCAAAGTCGTCTAACTTGCTAGTTAGTTTTTCAACATTATTGAGTTGGCTCCATTCATCGATATAGTGCTCACGAACTTCGGGGGAACTCTACGCTTGATTTAATCTACGATGATTAGTTCCTTTAGCTGGTCAAAAGTGGAAATATCTAAACCTCTGATCCATCCATGAAAATAATTCCTGACTTCATATGAGAAGTCCTTCCAGGTAGCATTAGGGGACTTGCAGTGTTTGGAGAACAGCTGCCTGAATTTCTCAACTGTAAGCTTATATCTTTTCAGTAGAGGGTTCCTCACCTTTTCAAAATACTGTGACATCCTTACGTCTTCTCTGGCAACAAACTGTGCTATTTCATAGGGTAGCAGATTGAGCAAGTGTGAAGCCCAAAATTCCTTCTGAACGTCTGCGGCTTGAGCTTGGCGCTCAAATAGGATTAAATATAAGCTTATATCATTGTTTACTTGATCAAATTTAGGAATCATAGACATGAAATCTATTTTTGGACGGGAAGACCCACTTACAGCTGAATTGAACGATTCATTTTGAAGTTTCAGCTTTTCGAGTTGGAATTTCCTTTCTTCTCTTTTCCTTTCTTCTCTTTTCCTTCTCTCTTCAATTTCGATCTTAAATTTTCTTTGTTCAGCCTTTTCGGTTCGTTGTGATATAACTGTGTTCAGTAGTTCTTTAACAAACTCCGTCTCATAATTTGTGCTTGCCACGATCAATTTCCCGAGATCTATTATCTTGAGATCCGGAGTGACCTCTTCTCCTAACTCTCTGACGAGAATAATCAGATCTTCTTTACGGGCTTTGCCGAGGAAAGCCATGCTTGAACTTTTGGCGGAATCGACTGATTCACACACAAAATTTTATTAGCACTTGAATCGACCGATTCACTGTAACGCTTCAATATTTGATATCACCCACTTCAAATGTAAAATTTCATTGTAACGCGCACAAATACACTTTTGATTCCGATGGAAGTAGATTATGAACACATTATACATACAATCAATGAAATCTTAATCTTACAAAAATTTGTACAAAATAACAGTATTTTTCTAACAATTAAATTCAATACGTAAACACACAGAGAATAGGTTCTTAAGTTACTTTAAACAAATGAAGTGAAAATGGATAGTTATCAATTATAAATTCGCAGTCATCAGAACAATTAAATTGGAGATAATAATTAATTTACTATTAACCAATTATTAGACAATCAACTGTTAACAAGCATAATACAATTAAATTAAATCTAATATTTATGTTACTTTTAATAACTGCATCTTCAAGCATAATAATCAATAACTGCATACAATAATTATTTCAATAATTTGAATACTGTTAAAAATATAAAACACCAAAATTAATTGCTTTAATTAATGAAAATATATAGCATTCGATACACACAACAAAATAAGAGCTTTGTTTT
>BGPR01001891.1:58683-89938 GCA_013235015.1 Araneus ventricosus | reverse complement strand
CCAGGGGATATGCATCACTATTCCTCGAGTCTTTTTTTTTTTTTTTTGATACCCACGCCGGAACCGCCCACCCAAAGGGTTTAGGGCCAAAGGAACCGGCGGGGAAATGGGACCCCCAGGCACGCCGAAGGAACGACGGGCCCCGGCCCCAACGGGACAGATTTATTGAGTCTTGTTAAGCATTACAGACATTACCCATAACATGGGTAGTAATTAATTACAATAAAATATGCTAAAGGCAACACAAACTGCGCCAAATGGCTGAAAAAACAAAAAGTCCGTCGGACATGATGTACATTTCCAAGTTACATAATAATGGCTGTATACAGGCTAAAGTCGTAACAAATTGGAATAACAGGATCAATGAAAGCGTTGCGCAAAAGACGTAACAAATTCTTACAAGAAGGATCAAATTGAAAGCAGTTCACATATAATTTATATAAGTGGATAAATATGAATTCAAATCATCGAATTCTGTTAAAGGATCAATAAGTCGTAACAAAATTTATAACAGAGAAGGATCAATCAGCATTAATGCTGTATATATACAATTGTACTGGTTGATGGCAAATAAACATACAATTATGTGACATGGTATTCAAAACTAGGAAAGGCTGGAAAAAATATACAATTACAAATTGTGCCCAAATTGGGCAGCAATTGATACAACAGTAGTGAAAAAGTACACATAGCAAAAATTAATTAAAGTTCACTCCCACAGGTCATGGTGGAGTCTGATTTATGGCAAAGTCTGGTTGATGGCAATGAAGTCTAAAAAGATGATGGCTAAAAAGATGATAGCTAAAAATATGACCCAGATGAAATGAAAAGGAGGTGAAAGGTGAATGCATAAGGACAATCAAAAATTAAGAATTTAAAAATTGAGGAGCAAAAGTCCATGTTACTATTTTATTCCAACTCCAAGTTTTTATTTTATTAAAATACTATAATCACCTATATGGTCGTTATTTAAATAAAAGATGAAACCCAAGAGGGTACCAGACAGCCAGGACTCCACCAGACCAGGTGACCCTAAAAGAAAACAACATGCCCGACAGACGGAAAAGACAACACAAACACACACACACAACATGAAGCAAAAGTTTAAAAATCTAGTCCGAGTCAATAAAAGATTGATCGAACAAGAACTAAAAGCCAAAATTCGAAAAGTAGCAAGCGCAACAGCGCAGAAACTCCAAATAACTTTCCCATACCACATAAAACGTGTAAAACGATAAAATTTTGGTGTTAAAAGATATATTAAAATAATTAAAATCCGAAAACCCCAAAGGGCATCCGGGCAGATCAAGCAACCACGGGCCATGTCATGGCACACCACCCAGATGAGCAAAGAGGGGGATCAAAGAGGAGCTATCAGAAATAGAGGAGTCGAGTTGTCTGGACGGAGAGGACTGATTCAAATGGGCAGGGGTGATACGATAAAATTGGAGAGCGGCAGTCAAGTTTAAAATACAAAAATATAAAAATATTACAGTATATAGATTTTAAAAACTCAATTTTAAATTTCAACAACCAATTAGAATAAAACATTAAAATCCAAAAATAAAATGAGAAAGTGAATTGTGACGATGAAAGTGAATGCCATTTCTCTGCATATATATGCTATGAGTAAATTACATGTATGATGAATTGGTGAATTTAAAATACTAAGTCAAGCAGGGAGAGATGGAGTGGCCTTCACGCCTTGGGTGACCCTAACAGGAGTATACACTCCCGACGTACTTCGCCCACTCCTTGATGAAACTCTCCCCCGCCATAAGTCAGGGTATAAGAGAAGAAACATGAAGTCACAGAATCATAATTTATTTACAACAAATAAACCAACGAAATTATAAAAGTTTAAGAGTAAAAAATTTAAAAATAGAGAATTTAAAGGTCCCCAGAGCTTGTCAGTGTGTTACACAAATCAAGGCTGATCCTAAATGATTCGGACATCTTCCCGATAGCCTGTTTATTATTAATTAAATTTAAAAACCATGCTCTTTTATGGGCGTCTGCGGGTTTTAAAATATGATATTCTTTGGTGAGCGAGCATTCAAAAGTGTAATGATCCGCATCGCCCACAAATCCGCAGACGCAGAGCGGGGAGTCAAGCTTTTTAAAACGATTTAAGAAATAGGGAAAAGGACCATGCCCACTTAAAAAATAGATTAAAATCTTGTTTTTGATTAAAAATCGGGGACTAACCGTACCAATAAATTCTCTTACCCTAATCCCCGAGACCGAGTTGTAGTTGTTCCAATATGTGAGCCAGTTATGTAAAATATAGGACTTAATTTTGAGATTTAAATACGAACGAGGAGCCGGAATCTCCAACTCCTCTCCAACAGAAATAGCGAGTTTTGCGTGTTGGTCGGCCCATTCATTCCCTGGGATGCCCACATGGGCCTTAACCCAGGAAAGGCCGACCAGATCCCTGGCTGTAGATAAAATATGTTTAGTGGTATTGACAAACTGTGATCTGGAGTGGGCACTCTTCAAGGCCATGATGGACGAAAGACTACCTGTAAAAATGTTGATCTTATGGTTGTTACTGGCTGCCCAATTAGCTGCAAGGTGTGGCTCGTTGGGCCCATCTAAGATTACAGGTCGTACTCCGATAAAATGGGGGGTCATTGCATGAACCACTCATAAGGGGGGTTATTAAGCGAAGGCCACAGTGCCTGACTATGATGTCGCGGCGGCCGGTCTTTCATGTGTTACCCGGATGCTACGGCAGGGCGGGGTGATGATCCTTGTAGCTTATTAAGTTCCCTAAAATGTGTGAGTAATGCTTTAAATATCCTTTATTGCATGAATGAAAAGGTTTCTGAAATACTTTTTACTTACCTCTCAGAAATCCAATAGAATGTCTTTTTGAGAAGGCCATTGAGGTTACCTCAGAGATGTAAAAGTTGGATTTCCTAAGCGAAGATCTTTTAAAAGGTGTCCCAAACGGGATGCCTAAACAATCTTAAAAGTGAATTTAACTACATTCCATCGTTTGTGATGTCTGGGACGGAAGAAATATATTTTTGATTGTTGCATTTACCCTGATTAAGTTTCTTTTATTACCATAGTTATATTCCAAACTAAGACTTTAAAAATATGCGTAACAATGACTTTTGCCTTAAGCGAAGTCGGTGTTACATGTCTACACAAATGCTATCGAAAAGGTAGCAAATCCAATCCATATCCTAGATAATGCCGGAAAAAATTAGAAAAGGAACCTTCATATTAGAATCTGCTTATTTAGTTTAGTTATAATAAAGTCCTGCTGGAAGCTACACGAATTCTATATTGGGACGGACATCGTAATTTTGAGTTCCGCCGCAAACTTGGATGAGGAGGACGACACTTGAGGCGGCAATGCTTCCATTTTGAAACTTCCACCGTTTTACTCAAAACGGATTTTAATGTTCCCCAGGCCGTTATATGCCACAGGTTTTCATGGAATCTAGTGTTGAACCCCTGAACCTCCCATTCAAAACCCAGATTCTGCCAAGAGGCCACCGGGGCCTCCCGTGTATTTGATAGAGATTCTTTCTGCATGTGCTTGAATCAGGCTAAATCTTCCCCATACCTTTAGAAATCTTAAAGCACAGATTTAATGTTTGATAAACAAATTTTAAAGCCGCTTCAATTGTTTAAGTTGAAATGCAAATTATAAATAAGGAGTGGAATTAAAATCATATCCGAAATTTTGGTCAAATAAATGTTGCAATTCTGTTGTTAAAATTTTCCGAAACAAAGCTGATGATATTTGAACAGTAATTTGATGAAAAGTACGTCAATAATTAGATCTTTCTATTATTAAAAATAATATTTGAAAATTAATTTTAAAATTAATAGACATTTTTGATTTCATTGTTTTTAAATAAATTCGTATTACATTCATCATTACTGAAATTTAGAATTTTAGCTGTAACAATTATTTTTGGTAAGTAATCGATGTGAAATCTACTGTAATGGTCTTCACATTTTGAATGCTGAAAGCAATATTCTAATGTATATTTTCAAATTTTCTTTCATTGCAAGTTGAACAAGGTACAGAATATAGCCATGCCGACTTCGCTATCTTTCTCCAGAGCGTCCCATTTGCCTGAATGGGTGATAAGACCAAATATATATTATGGAACTCCTGTCTGGGTTTAAAGCTGTCAAACAGGAACCTTGCGAATCCTTTCCAAGAAGCCTCCATAACAAAGAAAGGTATTATTTTCATAAAAGAATACGCAAGCCTGTTTATTACGAATTACGTAGACCCAGTTACATCAATATTTGTACTGCTGTCCACAATTGACTTTAATACTTTATTTCTGAAGGTAACTTAAAATCACAGATTTAATCACATTTCTATCTTTGGAATACGACCATCTTTCCACATGGTTCTCATAATAGAACGAATAATATAATACTGGAAAAAAGAAATAGAAGGCAGCTGATGGCAGAAGACATTTATATTAATTAATTAAACAATTCTTCATCTTTTCATGATTTATTAAACATTAAAATTCATTTATTGGTGGAAAATAAAATTGAAACTTTTCTGGTAAATAAATTCATTATATAAAGGGTTAAACATATTCTCGAAACATATATATCAGTTAAAGTAGATCATCATAAAATATATATCATCTATGTGCTTGACTGTTCTTTAAACTTATTTTAAAACTGCTTCATTTGATAAAGTTAAAATATAAAGAATAAAGAACATGAGAAAAAGAAGTTCTTAATTTCGCGTTAACCAGATAGGGTAAAATGAAAAGATTTCTGGTAACTTAATTGGCTATATAATGGTTTAAACACTTTCTCGAATTTGTAAATCAATTAGAGTAGATCATTACAATATATGGATCAAGGTTGTACCTTTAAACAAAAATATGTCTGCCAGAATCATACGGAATTGACTTCAATGTTTCATTGAAAACTTTTAAAGCTTCTTTATTTAATAAAGTAAAGAAAAGAATGAAGAAGATGCGAAATGAGAAGGCAGATCTTACTTTTTATCAAACGCATAATATATCTCTTTACAAAAAAATAAGATATACGTTTAAAAATATGATAACACTTCGAGTCGTAAACAGATTTTAGGGTAACATAACGACAGCTTTGAATTTTAATTAAAAATTAGTATGCAGATGTACTTTCTCTGGTCACAACAACATTCAGTTCAAATAACGCTCTAAGAAACAGTGAATTTGGTTATTGATCATATTTTTTGAATCGTAATAACTGACATGAAATTCTCCAAAATTAACTTTAAATTTGGAAATCGTGAGGTCTATCTGTATGCTGAAATATCTTTCCAATAAATATTTTTAGAATTTTAAATACTGCACGCAAAAGAATTACTAAACATTGGCAATGCATGTTTCAGTAGCCTCTTAAAAATATTGGTAGGATACTTGAATAGGAATGCTTTAAAAGATTCGGGATTCTTTCTGCAGCCTTTCCTGTAGACTTTTGTTAATATAGAAATTAAATTTCAGCGAAACAATGAGCGAAAAAACTGTTTCAAGTATCAAAAGCATAACCACAACATTTAGTTTTAGCTGTAAACCTCTCCATTCATTTCACGCATAGCATACGGGGTTGTCGCTAGAAATAACCTGTCGTATGCCATAAAACTTTTTATTATTAAACTTTAAATTTTGATATTATCAACTTTATTGTACTCCCTTTCTAGATCCCTGTGTTTTCTAATTATCTGATCAGGGCAACGGGTCATTTCTTGAAAGTCCTTTCATTCTCTCTTTCGCTTCTGCTTTCACTGTATTTGTAATCTCATGTATAGTTCGTTCTACCTCTGGTTTGCTCTTGAGAAATAAAGAAAGTCATATGGGGCTAGATCAGGTTAATACCTTAGATGTTCAACGATAAATATACCGGTTGAACAAAACCGTATTGAATTGTGAGTTGGAGGATTAATAATGGCGAATAAATCATGCTTTGATTTTCAGAAAACGCCGTTTTCTGCTTAGACATTCATGTAGAATAGTAAGCATACCTCTTTTATATTTCTGGTTGGCTGTTATAATTTAAAGTACTTATTCAGTGTGCAAAATAACTTTTGACTTCAGAAACAACTGTATATCTCTGTCAACCAGGACGTGGGTTTCCATCTGTGTCTCGCCCAACTCTCTTTTAACTTAATAAACCAGTCAAAAACTGGTCCATCCGTATGACCTCAGGTCACTTGGGATGTCTTGTTCCTAAAGTATGCATACGAATCATCTTACCACTAAATTGTGTGTTGAATGTACTAATCGCAACAAACTCTGTTCTAAATTCCATGTCATTCCGTTTAAAAGATCGTTAATTAAATTTCACAAGCAAAAAGTAGATTTTTTGCTGGATAGACGACAGAAATTCAAGAAAATAAGGGATTTCCTTTTCTTTTTTGGCAATTTGCATAACCGAAGCCCCCTGAAAGTCTGATCAAAGAGTTACGGATCTTTAACTGTATTCACTGATAAAATGCTTCCGAAGTAATTTTTGTGCCTTACCACAAAGAAATACATCGGAAATGCTTTTTAAGAAGAATGCAGATACTTCACTGTCGGCAAAATGTTCCTTATGTCTATTATTTCCCGAAAAGGTGGCCAGAAAGGGTTGCCTTTCGTATAATAAATATGTTGTCAACTGTAGCTGGTCTGTGTGTGATTTCGCTTACGTCCCTAATTATTTGCGGCGCCGTTAATTTAACCCTCTTTTAGTGATTAAAATGCGACACTTTAAATTCCATTCATTCATTAGGGGCCAAACCTTCGCTACCTGTAATCGAAATACTCATCAACGATATCGGGCAGTCATTTAAGTTCAAATTGCAAGCGATGTTCAGTTTTTTTACTGCATTTCCTTCGAATTAATAAATGAAAACAACGAGAATGAAACGATTTATGTAGATATCAATTGCTCTAAGAACACCAAGTTCATGAATATAATAAAATTCAGGCTAATCTCTAAGCATGTACAGTCGCGGAAAAAAAAGATCCACCAAGCATTATTCCGCAGCTTATCATTTTATCTTAAAACAGAAGATACAAATTTTCAGGATATAACGCTTACTAATAGTTGCCATGCCTAAAAAGTTCAAAAGGTGTCGTCTACATATTTATAATTGCACTAACTGCAAAATTTCTGATGGAAAGACATATTTTTCTTAAAATATTTTGAATCCACTTAAGAATTTATTCTGGAATACCAAGTTTCATCACCCCAGCATTTTTGGTTTCTAAATTATAAGGAAATGGAATTTTGAGTTTCTTATGTTAAAGTAAAATTTTGAATTTTTATTCATATCTTTAGAAATAATGTAATTATTTACTTAGAAATTTTATGTAGTAGTTTGAATTATTTTGCATATTTTAGACTTTTAATTTTTATTTTCAAATAATTTTGAGTACATGAAATATTTTATCAAATTTGATGTTAATAAACTTTTGAATAGCAATATTTATAAATTTTAACAGTAATCGAAGCAGGCCTTTTGAGAAGCCTATGCAAAATATCAGCATATTCGTACGAGCCGTTTTGAAGTTACATAAAATTTTCAATTTTCGCTGTAAAACGATGCACTTCAGGAGGTGTCTTATAGTATTTCGAAAACGTTTTCATTATTAAGTATAATCATTCCACCACTTTTTTTTTCAAACTCAAATATATAAAGATTTTAACTATTTATATATAATACTAAAACTTTATTAAATCAAGTGGCGTAATGATAATCGATTTATTTTTTACGTATCAACTTTTACCGATTGCAAAATGTAGATGATTACTTTGAAAATACGATTCAAAGTGCTAAATATTTTAGAATGCTACTACCCACATTTAATGGCAAGTAGAGAACTTTAGTAAATAAATGCGGAGACGACCCCTTTTATGTAAAGAACACAAAACTTTAAATATCTTCTAATCTATTAATGTTATATTAACCAAAATTAATATCCTGGGGTATTTTTTCATAAGAAATTTATTTATTTCATCAAAAAAGGGTGTTGCCATTGAGAATTTTGAAGTTAGTGCCCTTTTATGTATCAAGATGAGCCATTATGAGAAATTTAAGTTTAGAATCTTTTGGTATACGTTATTTCCTATAAAACGGTATCTTTAGTTTTAAGAAGCAATGATTAACGGCGGAATAATATGGGGTGGATGATTTTTTCCCGCGGCTGTATAATTATGAGAGGTTGCACTTTGTAGGTTATAATGAAATGCTCTCCTTCAAAATACATTCGAAAAACATAAAATTTCAACATCACTTCTTATTAACTACTTTCGAAGCTGTCCTGCTTGATGAAATTAATGTGTAAATAATGAATTATGATTGCAAAGTGGAATGAATTCCCAAAAATTGGTCAAAAATAAATACAAATTCTGTCCTTATACTTTAAAAAACATTTATGATTAACAGTTTGATAAAATTGAGGCCCATAAACGGATTTTTCGGAATAAAAATCTTTGAATATTGCTTTTAAAATAGATATACAGTTTCGCATTTTGTGTTTTAAATAAACTGCGTTCAATTTTAATTGAAGCAGAGGATTCAATTCTCTCAATTATATTTTATGATAACCGATGTGGAGCTATAGCAATAAAATTGGCATTAATAATACACACTGTTGAAACCTCTTTCCTATGGCAAATTTCACAAATTCCATTATTACATACTAAAGAAGATAATTAAGATGCCACTTGTGCAGGCCTCAGTATATTATACAGAATTAGCTTTGAAAGTCTGTCTTTTAAGAAACAAGAATAAATTGGGGAATCATTTTTGATTGTAAAGTATTCAAATAAATACGACGCCCTGTGAGGATTTTTTTGGATGTTTTATGATACACAAAGACATTTTTTCAGAAAAGAATTAACAAACGAATTTATACCAAATTTTGAAAATTTAATTTTACTGTGCAGTTTCCGTTTTACGTGTTCCGTTGTCTTCCAATCTATATTTTATGATTTCAGCTCCGATTGTTTAGCTTAGAGAGTGTGTTGACTGATAAATATAAAAAATTCTCCTTCGGAATTGTATGCAGTTTTCATCATATACAATTTTCTTTACTGTAATATGATTGCTTTCGGCAAAATGTTATCACTCGAAAGGATAAAGGACTCCTTAAATAGCAGAAAACAGTGCATATGGCGGGAGTAGGGAACCCGCCGACGTTAGGCCGCATGCAGTCTTTTTGAGTTTCTGATGCGATCTTACACGCTATTTACAATTTGCATTGAAGTAATATACTTGCCTGTAATATAATAATAACTAACGAACAATAAACTTAAAGTATCTCCTCGTATGGCCACTTGCCCAGCTGCTGAAGCTTAATGAGGTTTTACAGTGCAAAAAGTTTCTCCATTCCTGGCATATGACAATGATTTACTGTTAACTAGCCGCTTTCGGCGACTACAACATTCGCCTTGAATAAAATTTCTTATGCATAAATTGATATTCATTTTTTCCTTAACAAAGTGATTTTGAATTTCAATTTGTGATAGGCAATTGGAAACGGTTTGAATATCATTGAAAGTATAGTTCTCTGAAGTAAAATTTCCTTCCTAAACTGTGATTCATAATTTTAAAATGACCTGCGCCCTTTTTTATGTTTATGTGTAAAAGGAAAATGATAACAATTAAAAAATTGCATAAGTTCTCAATTTTTACGCGCGCTGAGGTACCACAAGTTTATTTAAAATTTTTGAGATCGAAATCTTACTACAAATATCATGCAAGATTTCATCATGTCTTCCATCTGCAGAATTTCAGAAAGAAATTTCGGGTTCAGGGGGTTGCCATAATTTCCGAAGCGCATCCAAAGCTACAATACTTCGGTGCCAGCTCAGGTTTCGTCCTCGTCATCTGACCGCGGTTTACTATTACGAGGTCCCTTCCAAAATAGGCCTCGTGTTGCTTCAGAACGGGGAGTTACTATAACTTAACTTAACTAGATGAGTAATTGTTTGTGTCCTTTTTACTTGCATATTTAGATAATGGTCCTCAAAATATTTTTTACCCAAAAGGTGGTCCACACAACAAAAAAGGTTGGAAACCGCTGTCCTAGAAGATTCCTTTTTCCGCCAAAGTCGCCAAAATGGATAAGTTTGTAGACAAGGCCGCCAAATTTGTCGCCAAGTTTCGCATGTCAGGGAAACAACTGTCCCGCTTCGTAACACATGTCTCGCAGTTGCTTGCAATTAATTGTATCGAGAGGTCTAGTTGTAAGAAAGTTGTGCACTTTTTCACTAATGATGATAAATGTCATGAAGAAGTGAAGTTTTTGTCCTGATTTCTCCGTCGAGTCTTCTGATTGAACTGCTTACGTGTCCCTTTCCACGGATTCTTATTTATAATTTAGGAACGTGCAATTACTTTCAGAAACTTGAAATATTTATAACATTTTGCTTTAAATTACTTCTGTTTAAAAATATTTGAAAGAATTAAGGAGTGTAAATGAAGAGCAATATATCAGAATCTTACTGTCATGTATCATACTTTTATCTGTTACGTTTAATTAAAAGTTCCTGTTACGTTTCTTCTTGTATAATCCCGTGAAAAGATTTGAGACTCTACGTCTTTAATCGGTATTCAAATAAAACTCGAGATTCGAATCTTCTGTGAAAAAGAATTATTTAGAAAGCCTAATGAAAAATCTTTTATTTCAAGTCCTTTTTTGAATAATAAGAATTTTAACACGTTTCTTTTAATAAAAAAACTACCCATTCCTACATCGAAGCCAAATTTGAAGTAGCTTAGAGCGAGATAAAGGTAATGAATTTACATTCCTGCGATTATCCGGATAATAAGCTGCCGTCAGTAACAAATTTCTCATTACAATTTAACTAAGGCTTTCCCACTGGGACGCGTTTTTAACAAACGATTTAAAATATTACCATCACAATGCAAATTGCTTGTTGTATTCTTACATGGCATTTCTATTGCCGTTCTGAGTGGTAGGACAAAATAATAGTTTCAGTTTAGTTTTGTTATATCAACGTCGCGTTTTGAAGCACCTTCCGAACGGGAGGATGTTTGACCCCTTTCATATGATTTTGTGTGCAACAGTGCCAATAGACTACGCATCTTCGATGGAATCGGATTTCGATCCTGGAAACCCTCCAGCCACAAAGCCGAAACCTTACCCTATAACTCTTTTCGCAACAGCCAACCATATATTATTATATAACGTTTCCCTTGTTTTTCATCCAGGCAGCCATTTTATTTCATATTCCAGTGTGCGAATGTGTGTTTCAAGTTTAAATAGATACTTCACTATGACAATTTCTTTTGTGCATTTAATCTTCTGATAAGCTGAATAGGCCTAATTTGATCCGTTTCCTTCATCCAAATTTCTTAGAAAATATATTTTTGGAACAATTAATTAATTTTCTAGAGATACTTGAATGTAAAGAATTTTCTTTAGCTCATGCTTTAAAGAAAAGAAGAATAAAAAATTATTTTAAAGGCTAGATATAGTTAATTATTTTTCTCTTGAAAGATAATATTTATTTTCTTTCCACGGGTTTTCACAATTCATTAATATGTTAAAGCGTATACATTTTATGCTACATCTTTTACACACGATACGAATTGCGATAGAGGCAAAATAAAATTTTTATTATTGCATTGAAAGCCTGCGTTGAGCTGATAGATTAACACCCCCCTTTATTTAATTTAGTAATTCAGATTTGTAAGTTGAACCACATATTGATAAAGAAATTAAACTTAGATAGCTGTAGCTTACTTTCCAATTTCTTATACCGCAGATACAAAGGTTAAAGCGTTACCCAATAGCCACTTTCTAAAGTCTAGAAATGGAAAGGGTGCAACGAAATTCAATTGCTTTTTCTCGAATTTTCGGCAATGTATACTTGGATAAAGCAGCAGATGTTTGATTAATGAATAAATCGATCCGAATCATTTGTAGTCCAGAAAAATTAAGATTTTTCTTCGGAAAAATTTTAATCCAAGGTTTTCCTAAACAGAAACCTTCATTATGTCATTCTAAAATGTATCTCAAAAGTCCCCGACATTCTACTGCACGCTTCCCATGTTTTTGGGGGGCGATGGGAAGAAAATTGTGTCTTCGAAATCTGGTCATTTTCTTCGGAAAAACATTCAAACCAAGCTCTTTTTTTACGTAGATAACTTTTTTTATCTCATTCTAAATAATATCTGAAAAGTTCTCGATACTCTGCAGTGCGCTTCTCATTTTTCTTTTGGGATGGTGGAGTGTGCATGGGGGGAAATTGCACCTTAGTAATTTGAGCAAGTTGGGGTATCCTTTCATATGCATTTTTAACGCTGAAGTAAATGAAACAGGTTGTATATTGATATGAAGAGTATTTTGAAAGTTGCAAGGGTTTTTTTGCTGCATGAAAACGTACAAAGATACACTTTTTCATATTGTATTTATAATAGGTTTGTATTAAAAATTTATTTAACAGACATGAAAAATTGTATATAGATATAGAAGTAAAGACTGATAAGTAATTGTATCAGGTGTATCGGGTTTGTCACATCTATTTCTTCGGTTCACATGTTATTTCTCATTTAAGGATTTGCTCTATTGGTGCGGCGTTTAAACAGGATTGACCGTGACTATTTACACAAGCAATAGAGCAATGGAACCGCAACTTTCTATATCCACACGCACTGCCACAACCTTTATTACAGAGACAGTAAATCATGTTTAAAAGAGAACCTGGAGCAGGTGGCTTCGTCGTTCTAATGAAAACTAAAAAATTATCAGTCATATTTCCAACCCCATTCCTCGGGATTAAGTTTATTTCCATACCATGTTTGCACATAGTAATAAACTCTAAATAAATGTTGTTGTGGTGCTGTTGAAGTGAGTGGTAAATAATTAGATTAACCACTTTTTTGTCATTGTTTTTTTAAAGTATCGATAGTGGTAATCATTCAATGAAGTTTTATTTCTAGTTCTATTCACATTTTTCCCCCATTACAATTGCTCCAATGTTCAGTACATCGAAGCAGTTTATCTTTTCCACATTGCCTGTAACTCCATTTGCTAGAAAGAAGATCACAATCCTTTTTCCATTGGAAAAGTATTGTGAGCTAAAAACCACTTTTATAATTTCTTGTCGTCTTCTTGGTCCAGTTTGACTCGAGATTCCCGTGCATCCATATGTTGTTCCCATTTATAAAGAAAACAGTACAAAAGTTTTCAAATTCTTCAGAAATGTCTTGCACTTAACAAACAACAACGGACTTAGTTAAAATACTCTCTTTCTATAATTTTATTTCTGAAATGCAAGTGCACAAAGCCTCTTTACATCTTTGAAGCTCTCATGAGCAACTTTCTATTACCATATCTCTTAATGTTCCACTAAAACCGTTTTCTGCTAGCTTAACAGTAAAGAAATCCGCAGTAATTTTTTAAATGTGTCTGCATCCATTGTGTTTTCGAAATTTTCCATATCTCATACGAACAGCTAGTCACTTTTGGCGTACAAAAAGATGTCCTGTGGCGTGGGAAAAGGGAATCATCCTCTTTATTGCAGACAAATATGCCGTTTATCCCCCCCTTCTCTGTGTTCTAATAAACTCTTTAAGGATTAACACCATGTCCAAATACTAGACCTATAATTTCAAAGTTGGAACTCTCTCTTCTAATTCGAAACATTTATTTTCAGTGTTGAAAATGAAGGCGTTTCTTCATTCAAGCTATTAGGGTAAGCGTCCAAGAATTGTTGCTCCTCACTAGACATATTTTTTTACTGAATATTATTTTACACAGAGGCTATTAGCAGAAGTGTATGGCCTCTGACAGCTCGAGAGTAAGTATGGTCTGTCAACATTAAGAATGAGAAGCGCAAATAGTACTCAATACTGCTTTGAGGCCACTACTCCGACCATGATTAAGCCAATCGATCCATGAAACGACATGCACATATGAAATCCTCCTAGTCTCACTACTATTTTCGTTACGCCATTGTTTTCAGCGCATGAAGCAACGATTTAATTCGCTTTGATATAAAGGGCTTCATCAAATGATACAACGCAAGTAGCGTGGCCATATTTGAGACTATATTCGAGAACATATAACAACTTAGTTTAAATGGTATTAACCAGTTATAGGACTATTTATAAAAGGTCAGGAACACGACGCTTGACTTGCAGTGTTCTTCATGTTGTGTCAACAGATCCATGCATCCACTCCATCCAGGAAATTGCAGTACTTACTTATATTTAGCATAAAACCACATGACATCTGAAATCCGCAGACTGAAGATAATTTGTTGGGCTGCAATCATGCCGTTCCACAATAATCTTTTTTCAGTCCTTAAAGACTCCGATTACCGGAAATTTTGATCGGTATTTGTATATTTTTGATTAGCTCTAAGGCACCTGGTGCCTCTTTCAGCCTTGGTAGCGTTTGTACCCAATAATTTACTTTATCATGTGGAGCAACAATTCTGCTTATTCTCGATAAACAATTGTTGAAACATTATGAGAAACGAGATAGAACTGATGTAATAATTTATCAATCTTTACTTCTTATTGGATGGGGTAGCTGGGATTAAATTAAAACGTTAAAAAACAAAACTGGTACACAAAGTTAAAATTTAGTCTATTTAATATCTATATATAGATATCAATTATCAAATCAATTTTGGGTACTGAAAAAAATAACACGATAATAAGCAATTCAAGCTATACTAATATAATTCACCTACCTTTTCAGACCTGAAAAAACTAGCTACTATTAAAAGTCAATTTGCATATAGTGGTAGTACAATGCACATTGTGATATCTAAATAGAAGAATTAAAACAGAATCGAACTAGAATTTTAAAATTTTTTTGTTTATTTAATAATTGTAAAGATTTAGATTAAACTGCCATGATTTTATAAATGAAATATTTTGATAAAAATGCACACAAAATGACTAAAGAACAATTCACATAAAATCACAAATTGAAATAGCTGCAGATTTTTTTAAAAAGAAACAAAAGACAATAGCGCTACCATCAAGAACTAAATTTTTTTATAAAAAGAAATTTTTAGCTCCATAAATTTTTAGAGCTAGAATGAAAAAACAGTTGAAGTCGTATTTCTCCGTCTGACCAGAAGTTACAACGTGAAATCAATTATATGAAGTATACATAATAGGCCTTATGTTGCCCAATAATACTGAAGATTAGGACGCACTGATATTTAGCCAGTTTGTTGGCTGTCATGATTCTTACATCAATATTTTGCACAATAACATTATTGGCGGCGATCCATGTCGTAAAGAAACACTGAAGAAAAACGTTGAAGGCTTACACGCCTGTATTTATTTCTTTTATCACATATATTTGCTGACGTCCCATACCGCACAAGAATTCAGTTGCGAATTTTCTCGCCAGAATTTTTTATGGCTGATCTTTCAAAGAACACGACTTGTAGGAAAATTTCTTTTTTCAAATAAAAAATGACGTTGCAGATTACCACCACACCATTCCATCTTCATAATACAAAATGAACTAAAAAGGCCCTCAAAGCCCTAAAAGGCCCGCAGCCGCTACAACACCAACGCACTTTCAGCCCATCACACAAGAAATTCAAATCGTAACGGAAAATGATTCCAGATACAGACGCCCAAAACCTGATTACGCCAAAAACCTACGCGAACCAAGATGGCGAAGAAATAATCCCGTTGCAAAATTTGAATTTAAAAATTAATAAAGTTGAAACCTTAATGGAAACAACAACAAAAGTTAAGACAAATACTATTTAAATCGAAAACAAAGTAAATAATTAGGAAAACTTTAGAAATTAAATGAAACGGCTAAAATTTTCGTTTGAATTTCAAAATTTGCCAAAGTTGCCACAAGAGAAGAAAGAAACTTTAGTGGCGAAGAATTAAATTAATTAAAAATACTGACAAAACCGAAAAAAGATGTCGATGCAATATTTGCAATCTAACACTTCTATATCTGCATACATTTTTATATCTGTAAATATATTAGTTTTAATAATAATATATAATAAAAAGAATGTGAAAAAGTGCGTATTTTGTGTATTTTTCTTCAACAAAACACCCTTGATACTTGGAAAATACTCATCATAGCAATGAAGTTGCTGTTTCATTCAATTCAGCGTTAAAAAAACATATAAAACGATACCCCATTTGCCAAGACTACTAAGATACAATTTTCTCCCCCCCCCACCACCACTATTTACTCCCCACAAATGAAAAATGAGAAGAGCACTGCTGAATGTCGAGAACTTTTCAGATATTATTTAGAATGAGATAAAAAGTTCTCTACGTGAAAAAAGAGCCTGGTTTGAAAGTATTTCCGAAGAAAATTCCCTGATTTCGAGGACACAGTTTTCTTCCCATCGCGCCCCCTGAAAATATGGTAAGCGTACAGTAGAATGTCGGGGACTTTTGAGATATCATTTAGAAGGACATAAAGAAGCATTCTGCTTAGAAAAACCTTGGATTAAAATGTTTCCGAAGAAACACCCATTTTTGTGGCTACTGGATTAAATAGTGAGTGCCTGTGATCGATTGGCAGAAAGAAGATCGGATTAATTAAGTACTAAAAGATTCAAAACATTCTGTAGCAATCCAGGATATCTGTCAAATTCATGAAAGCAGGTGATACAATATAAATTTGAAATACTAGCGATGAGCATATAAGAAACAAACTATTGGTGAAACAAAACTATCTCAGGATGTAAGCTAGTGGTCAGCATGAACACGGCGAGCCATATGGAGGCGGAGGTTTCGTTCGCGACTAATCTTAGTGAAGTTTTGTATGTGTTTATTCTCCATTTTTGTGTGTGTAACGCATCTTTCATATCACTCACGGAGACATAGATCCAGTGGATATTGAAGTCGGACAGAAAAGTAGAATCAAAGAGGGACTTGATCAGTTAAAGATTTGAGCAAGAAAGGACTTCAATTGGAGAGGATTCTGGATTGTATAAGTTTGTATATCTATGTTTATCCATTCTGTTTCAACACTTTCATTTTTTAATGTTCTCTTTTTGTTCCTTTATTAGGAACGAAGATCAAGCTATGGAGCAGGAATCGAAGCATACAATTATTAGGTAAAGCTAACTGCTGCAATTCGCTAATAGTGAGTGCATGGGGTCGATTGGAAAAAAGAAGATCTGATTAATTATTTAAACTAAATTTAGTTTTAAGGTTTTTGCTTTGCTTTCCTGTTTTATTATCAACCTCCAACCACCCAGCCAGTGGGCCAGATCTGGTGGCCCGGGGGATTTTTTAAATAAAATTTTTATTCTACTGTTATCTGTTTTTCAATGTCTTCAGTTCTGTTTACTTATTTTGATGAGATTGTAAGTACTGTGTGTGTTTGTTTGTTTGTTTGTGTGTGTGTGTGTATCTGTGTCTGTGTGTGTGAGAGAGAGAGACAAAGTTAAGATTTTACTTCTTGTTTAAGTCAATCTTTCGTCTATAGGGCCAATGCTCCTCTTTTATATAAGTAGGATGCTTTAAACTTTCTGTCTGCAACAAATTATAAATTTTCAAAATATTAAAAACAAAAAAAAGCAAAACAATCAAAAAACAAATTGAAACAATTTATAGTAATAAATATTCAAACCCCTTAAAAACTTTGATAATTAAAACATTAACATAATGTGAAAGAAATCTTAAAGAGGATTGGTTTAATACTGGAGACCCAAGTGAGATTGTGAGCTGTCATCACGGCAAAACACCAAAAATCATAGATTCCAATTAAATTAACAATAAGTAAGTAAAACATTAAAGCATTTAAAATCACAACATACCTAAGAATTATACTTAAAATTCCGAGGATCTGTTACACTATGTCTGGCTCCTTACCTGACCAAGTACAGAGGGGAAGGAGCTTTACCAATACACAGAAACCCTGAACTTTGAGATTCTTAGTCCCACTTAAACGCCATTTTATTAAAAATATCACAACAGAAAAGGGAAGACAGAATAGGCAATACCGATAGTGGGCTAAAAGGATCGTTTCATTTAGAAGCGAAAACCTAATCGCACTTGTTACTTCAATCGACGACCACGTTTCCCTCAACTCTTCTAAATGAGATTTCGAAGCTTCACCGCATATTTAGGTTCCGTACCGGCTGCGTTCAAACACTGTGATGATATCAGATGTCTGTACAGAACGGAACTCCGTCTCTTATCCCCAAACCCGTGACCAGACCGGTTATTGAGCGCTTTGATGGGCAAAACACTGTGATTTTATTTAAGAAAAAAAAAGAAAAAGAAAAGAAACAAAAAAAAAGAAAGAAAGATTTACACTATGTACAGCACAGGCATTTTAACTTTTACACTATTAGTTTGTAATAGTCTTCTTTTCTTTCGATGTTGTTCTGAAATTCTTATTTGAAGGGGGGAATGTGAGGTAATTTGGAGAATGTTGGTTCAGCTGACTCGAAAGTTACAGACCAGGTAGGCCGCTAAAGATCTCTGTTTTCTCTTATGAATGCGATAATCCTACAAATTTTATGCCGGGAGACGAGGTTAGTGGTGACTCTTTTCAGCCAATCTTGTTCGAAGTTTGGCACTGGCTTCCTCGTATGCCAAGACAATGTGAGAATACTCTACGTGGCATAGTGAAGTATTGTGCCAATTCCGCCACAACTACAATAATCGCTGTCAGAGAGGTGAAACCTTTTGAGGTAGGCAAGGAAAAGGCCATGTTGAGAGAAGGAGATAAAAGGGAATTTTTTCAGCCGCCGAAGCTCTTGTTGTTTTCTTGTTTGAAACACAGTCGAACCATATCAAAGTTCCTAAAAACATTTATGAAAGCCTTACGAACTTCTGCGAGAACTATATTCATTTAAAAAAGTTTTCCTAAGCGATTCTTGTGTCCTACCACTCATAACTGCAACGAAAATGCTTTTAAAGGTGATTTTGAAGGCCTTATAGGCATTTTAAATCTACGCGGTTTTAACTTTTCCTGAAAAGGCGTCCCGAAAGGGCTGCCTAACGTTTATGAAATTTTGCAGCATTTTGAAATTTCTCTGATTAATTTGTTGAAATAAATTAATACTCATGTCGCGTTTTCTAAATAATATTTTGCATGGTAATATTATATTTCTTGTAATCAAATGGAAAAATTCTGCCTAAAAACTTAAGTTTTATTGTCTTCCTAAGCCCAAAGTTCCTTTTTAAACAAAGTCCTATTAATGCAAAAATCACCCACAATATCTAAAACTAAGTGAAATTCCATAAGAAAACATATTTTTGCAATTTTATTTATTGATATATTTGTTAAATATGTCTAAGTTCATTCGTAAGTAATTAAAGAAACTTAACCTTCTTCTCTTCACATTGCGAAAACTTATTTCCGAGTTTGACTTGAAAATTTAGAGGCTAGATTATCAACCGAACGATTGACATGTGCTGCAATACTGCATTAGACTGAACATAAAAGAAGCAAATACGTAAAAATACTGTCTTCTAAAATTTATTTTCAAAAAAGAATTCCTGTGAGTTTAAGATGCATTTTTAGAAGCGTCCCTAAAACTGGACGCTAGGCAATAGGTTAATCTAGACACTGGAAATAAAGAATCTAATTTTAGTGAATTTACTCAGAAAGTCCTTCAGTTTGAGTGGAAATAGAAATAAATATTTTTTTTCGAAAAGATACCTTGTGCACATTAATACTAAAAACAGAATGTAAAAAATGAACATTTATGTGATTGTGAGTTTCAACATTATGGCGTCGTGAAACGCGAACGAAGCGAGAAAAAACCACCTTACGGACTAAATATCAGCCTCTTTTGTGGCGCAGGGGAAACGCACGCGATTTGCATTCATGAGGATCATGGTTCTGTCCACATCGGTTGCGTGTTTTACTGAGTGTCTGCAAACCATGAAAACTTTCTGCTGATCTTGCAATATCGTCTCTCCAAACACACACCTCCACTCAACCATGTCTGGTAGAAATATCACGTGGATTTCATGCAAGTGAGGATGGAACGTCATACCTGTTCTCCAGAGTCTACTGCTATAAAAAGGATGTTTCTGCTGGGCTGTAAGTTAAAGCTGAGGGTTATGGCAAAATTTAGCACTAACTCGTATTGCGAGTTGTTGTTAATTTACGGTGAATGTGGGCGTAAGGCAAAATCAGCTGCAAGGTTGTATCGTGAACGTTTTCCTGAAGGTCCGCATCCTACACGGCAGACCATCTGAAAAGTTGTAAAACGTTTAAGGAAGACGGGCTGCGTGACGAGCCGACCTCGAGTTCGTAGACCTCGTAATGTAGGACGCAAAGTGCAACCTTAAGATGTGCTAGCATACGCTCTCACCCATCCTCAGAGCAGCATAAAAATGATAAATGACAATTGTGGCATCTCTTAAAGCCGCGGTTGGACAATTCTGGATGAATCAAGTGCTGATTCAAACCTGTGCAGGGATTCCTGCCAAGAGATGCTGAGAGACGTTACATGTGGTGCATCTTTGTGATGAATAAATTAGAGGACCACCCAACATTCCTGGCAGACATAATATGGACGGATAATGCATGTTTTTCGCGTAACGGAATGTTTAATGGACAGAACGTTCATACCTGGTCGCTGGAACATTCGAGATATGCCGTCGTTGTTCGACATCAACTACGCAGGTCGATTATTGGTTGGTGCGGAATTTTTACAGACAGGCTCATCGGACCAGTATTTTACGAGGGAACGTTAACGGGACAACGGTACTTGGAGTTTCTGCAGGATTTAATAGCCGACTTGTTGAGAATCTACCGTTGCACCAACTCCAAAATGTATCGTTCCAACATGACGGAATGCAAATGTGTATAGTAGCTAACGGAGAGCATTTTGATACATTTAATTAAATGATCCAGAAGACAGGGACGTGTCTCATCTTCTTTCTCCCGCTCCTTATGGCAAGACAATTTTCGAAATCGTGACTAAACAAATGTAATTTTTTGCATTCTGTTTTGAGTATAATGTGCGCAAGGTATCATTTCGTACTAAATCGAAAGTGCTCTACAACTTTCTAATTGACTTCTTTTTCGTATGTTTCACCGTTTAGGAGATAGGACAGCTAATTACAAAATTTTCCGTTAGATGGCGTTGTAAGTTCTCTCATCGAGTAGAGCATAGCTTTTTTACTATACCTAGACACCAACTTTATATCCTAAACTTTCCCCGTTTAGAAGTTAAGGGGGTGTAACGGATATAAGTAGGAACCCTGTATTTTTACAAATTAGGAAAAATAGTTGAAAGCTGGTTCCAGATTTGAACGCTTGCTTGTATAAAATGTGAAAATAATTTCAACTGGTCTGCTACGACTGGTCCTTTAATATTCTATGGGGGCATAAATCTAGAAAAGCAAAGTAAAACAACGAAATTCAGTGGGTTTAATTTTCTGAAAAATTATCAATATCAGCTTGTGCACAAGAATGGGTATTTGATTATGGAAGCAATCCACACAAAAGTTATGCACGTAACTATGAAAATAATTTAAGTAAAGTCGTTTAAACAAAGTCTTTTCCTCTGAGGAAAGAATATGCAACGTTAAGAGATCCTTATTCATTATCTAGATTCAACTAGAAGAAATTCTGTATGAACCCGGTCCTAATTTACGACGGCAATAGATTTTAAGGACAGCCTGTATAGATGTGCATCAGATAGATTTTGAGGTTTAGCTCTTCGAATATTTCAAAATTCATAGAAATTCATATTGATTTTTCTATTCACTAATTTTAAAGCTGGCTATCTAGATAAAATTAAGATACAAATGATGCAAAACGATCACAAAGTTAATCATAGTCCGAAATGAAGTCGAAAAAACAAATATGAAATCTCTTCTCTAGTCTTAATTTAATGGAACAAAGCTCAGAATTCGTTTCACATGATTAAGTTTATTAATATTGCTTGCGTAAAAATATTTTTTTTTTTACGTTACCTATAAAAATCCATATAATAAAACAATATTGATATACATAATATATCACAGGGATGGTATGGAAAAATAGATGGCTTTGATTTGACATTTTACGAATATCTCCACTGGATCGGAATCAGTCTCCACTCATCGGACACATTAAACTTTCAGAAACACTGAAAAACGTGATGTAGACTTTTTCAATTCATTCATTGTTTGACAATCCTTTAATCCTGGTACTGATTCAAGCTTTTCAATGTTGAGACCTTGTTAGAAATCCTTCTGCAAAAATTTTTCGACAAACTTTATGTTGCATAAGCAGCATTTGTGATTCCCAAACTTCTAACGGTTTTCTCAAATTCAAAATTTGCGTATTTTGCTCTTCTAATTGTTGTTTTGCATAACCATGTCTTCTTGCAGTGTATTTGAGTTAACACGTAGAATTATTAAGATTTAAATAAAATTTCTGTGTTAGAAAAAAGCTGCGGAATTTGGTGAACCTTTATTTTTTATTTATTCATTAATTTATTTTTTGAGAGAATAATTTATTAAGTTCCATGAAAAATGTCTACAAGGAATTAAGTATTTTATTTTTTATGAGTTTACTCAGACTTGCAGCGGAAATGTGTGTTCAAAAGGAATAACCTTTGTATATAGAAGAGAGGCAAGCTGTAATAGCTCTGGTATTTCTTGCTCCTGAAATAAGTTAAGAGTAACGTAATCATAGAAATGCTTGAAAACGCAAAAGTTTTAGGGTTTTTTCCAAATTTCAGTACGTGCTTGGCTACAGGAATGGATGCATAACTATTCGACATAAAGCTTCTTTTAATAAGAAGAGAGGATGCAAAAACATTAGTGTCGATACTTTAAGTACAAAAAAGAAACATGTGGCAGTTCGAATAATTAGTTTAATGCGATTTAATTCTGCTATCATATGCCTACTCTACATTTCAGTTTTGGCTAAAGATAAATAGTAAAATTAAATAGCATTTTGAAAACAACGAATGCGCCTAAAACATGACAACTGATACTTTCAGAACCCTCGGGCATATAAAGAGTGGGAACGTCGCCAGCCGTGAAGGCATTTTTTCAGCTAGGCAACTAGACATATGTCGAAAATTACGCGCATTTAGTTTATGTACCGACGACGTTCGGATGCTGGGATCGTGTCAGCTGTTTATATATAGGGAATTTGTGCGCCCGTCAGAGCCCTTGCTAAATTAGTTTTTAAACACTTTCGAAGTTTTTGAAATGCGAATTCAATTGCAGATGGTGCATCGCTTTTGATTAGTTTAAGGCGTTAAAAACATGCAATTGCAAAAGCCATTAACTTTTAATATTTTTAAACCCAAATTATCACTTTGGGTATAGAAAAAGATGAATCTTTATTAAATGATTATAGATTAAATTAACTGACAGAGCAAGGGATTAATTTGAAAAAGAAAATGTGTAAATACGTTTTTCAAAGAATTGGGAACGATATAAAATCTGAAGTAAGTGTATATTCGAATAACTTCCAAAATGTTAGATATTCAGAAAGATTTCGAATATATATATAATAAAAATTCAAAGGTAACACTTTACTTAGGGATTGGTTAAAAAAGACCTAGCTTATGGTTGCAAAAAAAATTAATTATTCCCTATTTTAGATTAATGTTTGGCAGTGTAGTTGAATGCAAGTTATAGTTTTTCAACATTGTCGCATGTAAGTCGAAATATATTATTTATTATTTTATTGAACAGTTTTAATACTGCTTCACTTGATAAATTTAAATTACGAATTAAAACAGGCAACTAAAATAAAATTAAGGGCAAAAATGATGAATATTTAAAAAAAACAAGCCTTATATACATAAATTAATAAATGCGCTTAAAACTTTATACAGTAAAAACAGATAACACATAGCTTTAGTAATTTTTAAAATTATTCCTTTAAATTTTGATATATTAGAGCAAATGAGGTTCATTGAGTAAAATGATAATACGGCAGAGACACTTTTAACAAAAGCAGAGTGTTAAAAATATTTTCTGGTAAAATTTGCGTACAAATAAATTTAAAAAAATGTTTAAAAAAATGTAACTGTTTTATAATTTTTTTTCTGGAAAAAATTTCAAAATAAATGATCACACAGCAGTCCGAAAAAGTTGCTTTAACGTAATATCTACCATATCTTGCTGATATATCAGATATTCCTAGGTGTATCGAGCGTAGTTTCATTTTCTCAATACCCAGAAAAAAATTAATTATTAATATAAGGCACATATTTTGTTAAATATGCATATCCTGTCCGAGCTTTATACTCTGCAAACTATTTCAAGTAATAGAATTTGCAAAGAATTTTAATATAAGAGAACAGAAAAGACTTGTACATTTTAAACTGATTGCAAACCGAGTCAAACAGATATTTAGATAGCAATAATGGTACTATCGCGAAAAAACATTGGATGTTCCGTGAAACACTAAAGGAACATAAATTGGCAGTGTTAGCCAAAATTTAAAATAATTATCTTCACTTATTTGTTAGTGAAAAATATGTTTCTAACACCAGAAACATTTTTTGACGATATTTCGTAAAACGTTAAGCTTTTTTTACTGCATTAAACACAGATGGAATCATTCTTGCAATGCTTCTTAAGATGGTAGAGAATGCTTCTCGTGCGATTCAGTTTTAGTAAATGGATTTTGACTTCATGAAAAGGCGTTTCGAGAGGAGTGACCAGTGTATTTAAAACGTGAAACTAGTTGAAATATCTATGGCATTTCTTGTGCCTGACGTCAGTTTGGGCTGATTTAAGCCTAGAAGTTTATAAAAATCGGAAGCTTAAGAAGGAAAGGTCTTCTATATATTTTGGTATAGGAATGATGAAATACGCAACATAATTTTTCTTTTAAATTTTATTAAACGGCACGAAATACGTTGGTGTCCAGAGTTTAGGTTAAAACGAAACATGTTGTATCGGATCATAATCGGATTGTTGCGACGAAATTTTTAACACTCACGCCCAATATTACGGGGCTGTTAAAATGCGATTATAAAATAGAAAAATAATTTTTTATATGAAGAAAAGAGACTTAAAACGATCGGATCATGGCCCCTGTTAATTTCAGATCGTCTGGGGTTTTCCCTGTTAATCGACCGGCTTATAAAGAGTGGAAACGCCACCTGGCGGAAAGGAACTTCTCAGATCGTCATTTGTCAAATTCATTGTTCTAATCGCAGAAGCAGTGTTCTTGGACAGTTCTTCAGCCCTAAGATCTGTATTGCGTTGTCTAATTAATGCCCAGTATCAACAGATCTGAGGCGTTTGGACAACACATTTGGTGTGATGGTTGATGTACACTGTAAAAAAAATTACTGTAAATTTACAGTAAAAAGTACTGGCAATCAGGGTGCCAGTACTTTTTACTGTAAAATTCAATTTTTACCGTAAAATTTTACAGTAGAAAAAAATTAAAGTGTACTGTAAATTTTACAGTAACATTAACCGATTTACAGTAAATTTTATCACAAATTCTAAGGTAATATGTATTGCTATTTTTACAGGAACCTTTACTACAATTATAGGTTTCTACTGCATATCATACAGCGTTTTTAAGTGTACATTTTACGTTAATATATACTTAACCTCAGTCTACTTTACAGTAACATTTATTGAAACACAGTAAATTTTACAGTAACATTTCACTGAAATCCAGTAAATATTACAGTAACTTTTCACTGAAATCCAGTAAATATTACAGTAACATTTTACTGAAATCCACTAAAGATTACAGTAACATTTTACTGAAATCCAGTAAATATTACAGTAGCATTTACTGAAACAGGGTGGCTACAGAAACTGTGAAAAAAATTTCCCTGACTAAACTTACAACATTTCTCTGATTTATGGCTACTAATTATATTAGTTTTCTGGATTTCTCCCTTCTCAGAATCACTGTGTGTGTACAATATATATTATTAAACACTTTTACCAATTATTTAATATGAAAAAAAATCAAATGTTTTTATGAAATTTAATTTTTAAAAAATGGAATGAACTTCCTAAAAAATCTATTAAAACAGTATATTACATTTCTTATATGTAAAAAATACTGGACATTTTAACAAAATACTTTGCTTCTAAAACAGCTTAAGAATTCTAAGAAACATTAAAACTACTCTTTGCAACACAAGTTAAATTATATTAACAGTACAGGTTATTGTGATCTTTTCTCAAAACTTTAAAACAGTTCAATAACTAATTAATGCTCTTTGCATGGGTACCAGAATAACATGTTGCAGCATAAATATAAAAATAGTATTATACGTACCCAAATAATAGAAAATTATAAATTTGAATTGAAAAGAAAAATAAATAAATACGTACCCAATATATATTTTAGCAAAGATTTAAACAAGAGTAACTGCCAAAATATTACTTCAAATCTTTATTCTTTAACAAATCATAAATTAATTGCTCTAATCAAAAACTTATGCTTTTATAAATGAAATAAGTTTTTTAAATTCCATTTACTGTTACAAATAATGCTAGATATAAGATACTAATTTATTGATAATAACTCAAGAAACAAATAACTATTAATTTCCCCGATTTTTCCAGATCGATAAAATTCCCTGACTTCCCTCACAGTAAATTTTATAGTAATAAGTAATTTTTAAAAGAGCTTTAGGTTGGGATATTTTTAGCAACACAATAACAAATCAAAATTTAACAAAAAACATTTTATTTTTCTATTTACAAATAGTAATATGACAAAATTAGCAATAGTACAAAACAAAGCAAATTAAAAAAAAACAATGATACAGGTACAAAATACCGTGATAGTTAAAGAAGATATAGTTAAAATATAAATGACACAGTCATAAAAATGTACATTCAAGACACAAAAATTATAAAACTACATCACAATTTGCAGTCTAAATACAATAATAGCAGCACAAGTACAGAAAAATATAGGAATTTTCCATAAAAAATTAAAAACAATTTTTTAACTGTGATAACTATAAATTTTAATATTTGTATTTTCTTATTTAAAATATCTGTTACCAAAGGATCTTGAAAAACACCAATCACTTGACCAGGTGGAGATTTTTTTAAAAAAAAGCTTTTATTTTATTCTGATTGTGTTAAAGCTATTTTTCAAAGGCTCTTTTTCCAGGGTAAATAAAAGAGCTATCAATTGAGTATATTAACCCAAATTCAAACTAAAGCTTAAATTTTATACTACAACACTAAAGAATTGAATATCCATAAAAATGGACAAACATTTTAAATATTATTAAACTTTAAGAAGCTGTCAATTTGGCAACATTTTTTTCCACCTAGATGAAATTTTCAGATTATTAAAAAGTGTTATTTTACATGTAAAAGAATATTTTTTATGAAAAATCAGTTTGAAAACATTCTTTTTGGAAAGAGATTCATGGACTGTTTGACTAATGGTAGAAATTTTTAAATATAATTTTAGTATTTATTTTTAATATTAAAATAACACACACAAAAAGAGATTTTTTAATATCCCATTTTTAAACTTCTGTGGTTATTAAGAAACAAAATCATTGTTATTGTTCTTTGTAATTCCCTTTACCATTTTGTTTATCATTTTATACTGAAGGGAAAAGTTGAAAAAGATATTTTAATACATTTTAGATTAGTTTTATTTGAAATTATAGGACCACTGCTACCACTGTACATTACATTTTACACAGTATTACATTAACAATTTTTCAATATAGGCCTTCTTCCCTTTAGTCTGGGTTGTTTCAGATCCTCGGCTCGGAGTAATACTCACAAACCACCTAGAAATATAATAATGCACAATTTATTAAATTATTTTATCTCTACAGCAGTTGAGGAATCCAGAAAATTACACAGAAATCAAGCAAACATATTGTGGGTGTACTGTCAAAAGAGACCAAGTCACTTTGTATTACTGTAGGTAAAATACATTTTAAAGTTCGGTCATGGGTAAAATCCATATTTTATTCTCATTTTAACATTAAAAGGCTACAATTAGTTTTGTATATTGACTTGGGCTATTTTTTCCCAAAATGTGATAGAATATCAACACTTGAATACAATGCTGAAATACTAAAAGGCAGAAAAAGAAACAAACCCAGAAATTAATTTAAAAAATATGTATGAAAAACTTGCTTTTCTCAATTCTTAAAACTGTAATAAAATTGAGCATTGCAAGAAATTATCAAAGCAACACTTAATTGGCAGATAGAATATGCTTCACTTTTGGAATATTTCATAATAAATTGAAAAAATAACTAGAGGTTAAAATAGTGATTTTTCCCCATTAATATGTGCAAAAATGTTATATACATACTTCAAAGTCAAAAGTAATAGAAAGTCACTAATGCTTTCAAATCAGCAAAGTAATTTTAGCATTATATTTACTAATAAATTTTTAATAATTATACAATTACAAAATGCAAACAAACATATTATACTTCTTGAAATAATTTAATTAAAAATGTAATAATTTTAAAAATCTTTAATGATTGATAATCATTCAATAATTTAGTTTCGAGAGAGAAAAAACTGATCGACCTTTGAGTACATCCTTTTTTGCAATTGGCCGATTTCTTATATGCGTTATGTGATGCTTTTGGTACAAAAACTGGGGTTATCCAGTTTCAAATCTTTAATTATAATCTGTAATATATCTTTAATTAATAATATATCTTTAATTATATATCTTTAATTAACTGACACCTGTCTAACAAATTAAGCTTAAGAAATTTTTAAAACAATGATGCATGTTAAGCCTATCCCTATGACCACTTTACCCCATCTTGCTGAAATTACTATAAAATAATGTCTGTAATTAATTCAGCTTATCTGTTAATGAGGAAGTATTCTTAAGATCTGTATGAAGCTTTCAGCAGAGTCAATTTAATGCAAACTTAATTAAACAAAATGTAGGAGAGAAGTTAAATTAGGTATTCCAACTTCAAACTGCTGCATCAATAAACAAAATAGGTGTTTTCTCCTACTAAAGTGCTGCAATTAATATAATTTTAAATGTTAAACTTAGTTCTTAACTATTCAAAGCTAAAATAAAAAAATTACAATCATACCAATATTCATTACAAAGTTATAGAATTTTATTTGATGTATGACACTTCACCCCACCTGACCCTAAACTTAGCAATATGTATTTAGAGGTGTAGCTAGATTTAGTAAAACAAAGAGGTATCACAAAATGTATTCTTGTTCCATTTTTAAAATTATAAAATCAAAAAATTTTACAGAAAATATAACTTACCACAAACTATTATACAGGGAGTTACAGGCAAGTCCATTTTTAATGCCTCAGCACAAGTAGTAGAAATCTAAAATAAATTATAAGTACAGTCTTTATTTTTATGTTAAAAATATTGTTTGATGACTGAAAAAGAATTGAGTTCTTAGAAAGTAAAATGTTTTTTTACTTTTACAAAATGCTCAACAAATAAAAACATTTGCTATTATTATGCACATTATTAATCATATACACATTAAAGGCATCAACAAAAATTCCTTAATAGGAACTCGCACCATTCTAAGATAGTTGATAAGTAATTTAAATATATAGATTAAAACAATAAATAATTTTAAAAACGTTTTAACAATGTAGGGGAAAGTAAAGAAACATGCTAAAATTATTAGCAAAAAGTTACAATATATAATGATGTATAATGGTCATGCCTAGGACATGACCTTCAAAAAGGTCATGTCCTAGGCATGGAAAGTGAACGTAAAAATACTTCAAATCATTAAAAATGCTTTTGCATTTTATACCATCAACAATAACATTATCACGTTTATGTTCCACAATTAAGTGATAACTTTCAGGTGTTCTGAAATCACCTATGCAATATGGTTTTTGTATGAACGTATTCTTTGTTATGTCACAATATCTACAGAAATTTTCTACTATAAAACTTTCAGAAAATCCACCAATAGTATGAGATCCCAAATTATTTTCAATTTTTCAAATTTGTTTTCATTGCTATATAGAAAAAAATGATCTACATAATCTTTCAGTGTATTTAACGTTATACTAAATTTTTCACAAGTAAACATTTTTGAAGTGTTCCAGTCTGTAAAATAAACAATAAAAAAATCAAATGGATGCAAGATAGTTACATTTTATGCTTTATTTAAGGCATCATATACACATTAAAAGCATCAACAAAAATTCCATAATAGGAACTCGCACCATTCTAAGATAGTTGAGTTCTATTCTAGATAGTAATTTAAATATATAGATTAAAACAATAAATAATTTTTAAAAAAGTTTTAACAATGTAGGGGAAAGTAAAGAAACATGCTAAAATTATTAGCAAAAAGTTACAATATTTCTTCTTTCATTTAATAACCAGCATTAAAAATATGAATATCTTTATGGACCAGTTTGAATAAGAACATATAGGGTAGATGCTCCAATTTTGGCCACACTGGATCTGTTTTCCAATAATTAACCAGAAATTTCAAATTAACTAATAAGAAGCATACCAATACTTTAAACAATCCTTATTTTACTATTTTCACTATTTTTATGGGTGGTGGCCAAAACTGGTACTTTAAATTTACTATATGTGCCAGTTTTGGCCATGCAGGTGGCCAAAAGTGGAACACTACATGTTCCAGTTTCGGCCACATAACTTCATTATTGTATTTTGAGTCATTACATAAATTTAAGAATATCTGGATAAAATAAAACCAACTAATTTAGTTTTGTTTATAAAATAAAAGCAACTAACTTAATTTTATTTCTAAAATAAAAGCAACTGATTTAGTTTTGTTTCTAAAATGAAAAGTAACTAATATAGCTTTGTTTTCATTTTACAAAGTAATGGCTCCAATTAAAAATAAGAAGGCAGGTAGCATTTCCATAAAAAAATGTTTGCTACTCACCATCTAAAGTTGGTAATGCAGTTAAGGCCATTGAAAATGGTATGTCAAAAACATCTCCATTTTGAATGTTTACCTCACATTTATGTTAGAAAATTTCAACTTGAGGAACCTGACTCGAGTGATGAGCAATATTCTTTTATATTCATGGATTGCTCTAATTTTAAAAATGATTCTGATGAATTTGATTAATGTTGCAATTAAAAATTATAAAAATACATATTTGTGGATATCGTTAGTGAATATAATAATGTAAATTCTTGATTTGTAATATTTTTTAAAAAATCTATGCTTTTGCAATGTAAGTTTATTCCTCTCCCCATTTTTTGTTTCATATTTTATCAAAAAAAATTATGCGAGTATATATAGTTTGTATTTTATCAACCAAATTAAATTATAGTTTGTATTTTATCAACCAAATTAAATTATAGTTTGTATTTTATCAACCAAATTAAATTA
>BGPR01001891.1:0-58673 GCA_013235015.1 Araneus ventricosus | reverse complement strand
CAACCAAATTAAATTATAGTTTGTATTTTATCAACCAAATTAAATTAATGTTTTCTGCATTCCTGTTTTTTTTAAACTGAAATCTGCAGCTAAAATCAGTTTGCATAAATTTTATTACATATCTTTATAAATTCATCAAAAAAAAACTCACATTTCATATAACAGAAAATGTACTAAAATATATATTGCATAAAAATGATTTATTTTTACTTAAAATTCATTCAAGTGTCTGTTAAAAATATAATAGTGTGGCCAAAACTGGTGCAAATTGGGTTAATTTATTTAATAATTCATAACTCGACATCTAAAATATTCTTCAGAAAAATTTTATAACTAGCAGAAAGTCAATAAAATTATAGATATAGATTATATATATAGATTATATATATATATATATATATATATATATAATCTGAACAAATTATTTAGTAACTTAAAAACATTAAAACTTGTATTCAAATATATTCTTAATGTCAGATATTTTATATAAAGAAATTTCCATATTTAAAGCTTACAATAGAAAAAAAAGGTTCAATAAAGTAAGGTTGCTAAATGTAAACAAAGCATTCTGAATACAGGCAGACTATTTGAAAATTTATAAATGTTAAAAAAGTTCATTCTCAAAACAATATTCCTAAAGATATACCAAGAAAAATGTTTCATTTATAAATGGAAATAATAATGGAATAACTTTTATGATGGAATAATCAACTTAACAATATATTTTATTATTTCGTTTGAAAACATAAAACTTTTAATTATAAAATTTGATATCTTGTTATAAATTACTTTCGATACTTTGTAAATAATAAATATATTTTTCCCTAAAAAATCTGTAGAATATAATAATGCAAGGAAAAACAAAATATTAAACGAAAAGAACAAAAAAAGCTATATACTAATGTAACACGAAGCCTAATATGATATTCAAACAATGTTAAAGCAACTTCCTTAGTTTAAAAATCACCCTTAATATGGTAATTGATAAAATAAATGATATAGTACTCAAAATTAAACAAATTAATACAGAATGTATAAAAACAAAAGAACTTACCATGTATTTTCATCAAATCATCAAGCAGGCAATGTGGAATGACAAATGACAGTTCACGGTTCCCGCGCATTGAATCAAGGTTACTGAACTGGCCGCAGCGGCGCTGGTGTAGTCGACTTTTCCGGTAAAATGTACTGCAGAAGCTGCGCGGCACTGTAAATTTTCCATTTTACAGTAATTTTTACCTTAAAAGTTTCCGGAATTTTTTACAGTGTAGTTATGACCGTTTCATTATCTTGGATACCAGCATTCGAAGCACTCCTAACATTCGAATGACGTCGCTATTAGACTGATCAGCTTCAAGCCTACAGACGACACTCCATTATAAAAAAACAAGTATTTTTTTTTCTTTCGAAACTGATAGAGTGGAATCAATCTCAAACCTACTGTAATTACCATTGCATTAAAAATAAGCAGGGCAATTTGCATTTGAATGCGTTTTTCATATATATTAATAAAATTTCAACGACTACAAACTAAATGATACTATGCAGAAGACTACTAGAACGACGAAGATGCGTTTACGTACAGTCGCCGAGAAAAAAAAAAAAAGGAGCCACCCAGCATTATTCCGCCGCTGTTCCATGCTTCTTAAAACGACAGATGCCGTTTTACAGGAAAAAACATATACTAAACGATTCTAAGGTTGAAAATTTCATAAGGCGTCGTCTACGAATTTAAAATTGCACTAACTTCAGAAGTTTCAAAGGCAATACCCTTTTCTGATGCCATAAATAAATTTCTCATGAAAAAATGCCCCAGGATATTAATTTTGGTTAAGAAATCAGAAATAGATTGGAAAATATTTGACATTTTCTGTTCTCCACATAAAAGAGGTCGTCTCCACATGTACTTACTAAATCATCTGCCTGTGTTTAAATGTAGGTAGTGGCATTTAAAATTATTTCGAACTTTAAATGTTATTTTCAAAGTAATGATCTGCATTTTACAATCGGTAAAACTTGATGCTTAAAAAATAAAAAAAATAAATAGAATACTATTACATCACTTTAAATTATAAAATTTTAATAGTTAGAAATTAATTTTAACTTTATTAAAAATTAAATACATATATATTTGAATTTCATAAATTAAGTGGTTTGATTATTATATTTAATTATGAAATTGGTTTCGAAATATATGCCGTCCCATTAAGTGCATCGAATTATATGAAAATAGAAAATGTAATGTTTCTCTAAAACTATTCGTATAAATAAGCTGAAATTTTGCATTTGCTTATGAACTAGGCATCTGCATCGATTACTTTTAAAATTTATAAATGTTGCTTTTCAAGAATTTTTGAACATCAAATATCATAAAATATTTCATGTGCTAAAAATTATTTTTAAAACAAACGTATAAGAGTAGAATGTGTAGAATACTTCAAAATATTACCAAAAAAATTGTAGGTCAAAAACTATATTATTTTCAAAGATATCAATAAAAATTCACATTTTTACTTTAGCATTTAAGATAAAATGAACAGCGGCGGAATAATGCTGGGTAGCTACTTTTTTTCCGCGGCTGTTCATGAGTCCCAGTGTTAAGTACTTCAGCTCAGTGTCAATACTACCAAAAGAGAATTTAGCATCTTCTTGAAATCAGTTATTTTACAATTCTGAGTGGTAGGTCATGAGAATAGATTTAAAATACCTTTCTGATTTCATAGAAGCTACGGTGACCCAGTAGTAAGATCTTGGCTTCGGGGCCGAAACCCAATTCCAGAGAAGGGTCGGAATCTCAGACTGAGACGTGCAGATTCATTTGTCGTTCTCTTTATCTGACGATGATTAAAAATGCCGAGGTCTGCTCAAAATATTTCACGTGTTTCTTGAAAATGGGACGTTAATATAACTAAGCTAAACTTCCGATTTTATAGCAGTGAAATTTATACAATGATCGACACTCTTGTTTGTTGCAACATATATGAAAAGATATTTTCTCACAAACAATTGAGAAAGCGTAACTGCTTCAATTTACAAAAATGTATTCACATAATTTATTGTTAGTTATAAGTATTTCTATGACTTTTCTGCAAAATATGTGTTTTAATCCGTAATTCTTTCTCCTTTGTTATAGTTTAATTACTGTTATGTAGAGAAAAATCTGTTTTCGTAACATATACGGCTGAAATTATGCGACTTTCCGCATTCATTTTTAAACTTACATTTTTAAACATCACTTCAAAAAGGATTCGAATTAACGAAGAGATATGCATATAGCTATTATCCATTTCGAGTAGTTACGAAAATAAATATTTCAATCTCTGCTGTCTTTCAGAACGGCACAGATAGGAAAGTACTTTGTCACTAGAGATGCTGAATTCATCATGGATATAATACATTTTTTTCAAAAAAACAAATTTTCAAACTGTCGTTTGTTCCTTAATTTAAAAAAAAATGGATTATTTATTGCAATTATATTGAATTATCTTTTTTGCATTAATATAAGGCTCATATTTTGCATTTATATAAAATGTATTTTTTTCCTATTTATGAAATTCTTATGGGGCGTAAATAGTACCTGAAAATGTTTTCGGCGCTATCATTAATTGGAAAATTTTATATCTTGTTATCAATTTTCTCAACAAAAAGTAAAAAATATTAATATATCAGGGTGCATTCTCTGGCTATACCAAATTTAAAATTCTATACATAATAGTTAATCAAATAAATAATTTAATATAATTACCTTTGTTAAAATCAATGAATGTTATACACTTCTTTTTATAAAAAAAAATTAACTTTATGAAGTAACCCTAAACGAGACAGCCCCGTCCTGCCTAGGCATGTGGAGCTTCTGAATGACCGGAACTCCACTGCAGCAACATTTCCTGTCTATTTTTATTGGAGTTTCTAATCTCGAAACCCAGTTAAATTGTCGTGATACGAATTCTTGAATCGGATAAATCCCAAGTTTATCTGAGCTACATTATATTTTAGGTAAGATAAAGAATTATATGTTATTTTTTTTTATGCTGCATGAAAAATTTGATCATTTTATATCAAAACTTCATTCTGTAAATATCCTCAGTAATATCTATGTGTCCGGTAATATGATAATAAATTAATTAGATGTTTGAAAACCAAAGTGTAAGATCTCAAAAATATGCAAGGAAGCAAAAAATTCAATGAAATTTTTTTCCGAAACATTTACAATATGAGCTTTGACATAGTATTGTGTAAATGTTTATTTAATTACATGAAGACTGGTTTGTGAAAATGAGTAGAAGAGCTACGCACTTCTGATGAATTGCTAATGCTGCCTTAAGGACAGTATGAAAAATTATTGTAAACATCACTGTTGAATATGAAACGAATAAAGAAAAAGAAACTCCAGACAGAGATAAATAAACTCCCTCTATAAATAGAGTTATTATAAGTGACTTGATTTCACCAAAGTTTTCATAACAACAGAAGGGAGTTCGTATGGCATTGTGAAGCAAATTTATTATGGGGGTTTTAGCGGAAGGGGCCATTTTATAGTTTTGTATGGGGAACTTTATTTAGGTTTGTTTTGATCAAAAAGAACTTGTGAACAAATCAGTAGATTTGTATTATCTAACAGTCCTATAAAAAGATTTCAATAAAGTTTTGTCATGTGGTCTTCCACCTTTTCCACTCTCATTTCAGAATAGATAACAGGGTTCCAGATTTACCAGGGCAGATTCCTTATGATGCATAGAGCATTGTTTTGATTTACTTTTACCTTGTTGCAGTTAGGCTTAGTTGTCAATCCCTAGATATTCATTTGGAATTATAATTTTTACTCTAATTCTTTCAAAAATTCTAGAAATCCATATTCTTTTCATTGATTATATCTGGAGTAAGGCATCAAGAATACTTCAAATTAAGACTGTTGATCAGTCTCTTATCACGAGCTTCAAACAGAGTAGATTATTATGAGATTCCGCTTTTCAATATATCATAAAAAGCTATATCCTGAAGTAAAACCATGGAAGTTAAGATTTTTTATTTTATTAAATGAGTTTAGAGACGGCTTATTTTAAAAGTCAACATATAAATAATAAATGCTGCCTGAAAATTAAATTGTATCTTAAAATGACTTGAATATATCAGATAACTACCATTAACGTTAACTAACTAAACAGTGAAGATCTTTTATTAAACAATAGTAAAGAACAATATCCCTGAATCCTGTTGACATATATAATGTATATTTTTCTATATCTAATTAAAACTTCCTGTTGTTTTTCTTTTTGTACGATCCAGAAATAAATTTCATCATCTCGCTTATTAATCGGTATTAAAATTATATCCGACGTTCCGATCTTGTAGGCAACATAATTACTTTAGAAAGCCTAATATATAATTTTTTTTTATTTCAAGCCATCTTTTGTTATAATCTGCATTTAAAATTAATCTTTTAACTAGCAGTTCATCTCGCAACAAGAAATTATCTATGATATTCAATGCAATTTTAAAATTATTACTCCTTTCATTACGAATGCGAATTACTTACAAGCATACGCTTACCTAAAGATTTACAAAATTACAATTAAATATTTGTTTCCCTCATTATTAACAGCATTACAATTAAAAGTCTCGACATTAATAAAAATTAAAATTAAATGTTTTGCGATTACCAAAATGACTGAAATGTTTTGTCATGACCAAAATTATTGAAATTCTTTAATGTTGCCAAACCCGACATTGACTCACCAAGCATAGAAACCAATAAAACGGCCCACATCCTAAAACGGAATAAAAAAACCAAAATTCCATACAGATATCTCGTTTTCAAAGACTGCAAGGAGCTTTCACGTCAAATCCGAATAAATTAAAAAATGGGTATTTCGCGCGTGTTCAAATTTACAGACAGAGTATATGCCGAAGGTACGAGTTAAAAATGATCTCATTTCGTTCTGTCAATAGTCAAAAATTCATATATCTATGCTGACAGTTAAAACGTTATGGATGCGAAAAGATATTTCCCAAATTTGTTATTTGTAGATGAGTTTACAATTCGCATACATAAGGCAAACCATTGGGAACCTTTTTCAAGAAAGACGAATGAAACAAATTTGAATAGGCTTTTCACTGTGTCCTTAAAAAAACATTTTTGTTGCATTTCCAAGTGGTAGGAGAAAGGAATAGTTTCGAAAACTGCTTTAAGATGAGAGATCACACTATATTAAAGAATTTTTCAATTTATTGAGTCTAACATATTCTGCTGTTTGTTTCAACACTGAATATGTGTTTCCACTTTCTTACACCGAATATGTGTATTTCAATTTTATATCGGTATATCAATATGATAATTTGTTCCTGAATATAATCCTCAGAAAAACTTAATAAGTGTTTTTTTCTTCATCCATTTTCCTTAGTAAATTCATTTTAGAAATTGCTAATTAATTGTTTAGACTCATTGGAGTTTCCTTGATTTATCTGTTTTCTTTCAAAAATTAAAAAAATATTTTGGAAGATTATATGATATGTGTAGGAAATTATTTTTCTTTCGCAAAATAATATTAATTTTCTTGATACGGGTTAGTGTTCTACTTTTAGTACTCATTATGTTAACATGTATATGTTATGTCTTAATTCTTTAACAAATAGCACGAAATGTTGTTTAAATAACAATATTTAAAACAGGCACTGTGCATTGAATTTTCTTTTAAAAGAGAATTTGTTTAAAAAGAGTGTAATCACGTATTATATCAAAAAAGAGGGAGAAAGAGACATAATAGAAGATTAAAGGATATTTTAACCGCTGTTTGTAGTGTATAAATTCATTGATTAGTGGATTTAGATTTACAATTTGAACTGGATATTGACATGAAAATGAACCGTTGGCTGGTAGCTTTATTTCATAATTTTTATACCACATACAGGTTACATTTACATTTAAATTTCCCGCATTCAGAAGGCTCTGTCCCCGGTTCTGTGGTTCCATACGAAACAATTCTCTAGAATGCATTACAAGTGATGCCCTCTGTCGAAACAAGAAAAAGTAGTGAGAAGTGATGTTTTGTTTTGCAGAAAACGGTATTTTGAACGGAAAAAATTGTTTTACGTTCAGACTTGAATTTCTGTAATAGTTTTAGTTAAACTGAAAAAATAAATCCTCAAATTAGCTTTCCAATTTTGCTTCAGTAATTAAAAGAAAAACTGCAAAAATTACCTCAGATATTGGCGCAACGTCATCTATTGACGAAAATTGTAACTTTTTCGGGCTGGGCGGATGTAACAGAGTATATGACTTGTAATAAATAACAGTAAACTTCTGCATCTTTTCCAGGTCTGGAGCCGTTACTACTAGAGTATTTTTAATAACAATGTGTGTATGACAGCATTTGAGCCACAGCAAAAGTCTTTATAATCGTATTGAAGCTGATCTCCCATAGAACTAGGTTTCGAAGCTTAGTTTTCCTATCAGTAAGGAAAAGGATCTCCTATATGTGATTCTCTTATAATGCATTTACAGTTGAAATAAGATTAATTCAAAATATAATGATTTCGACACTTTTAAGGTACTACATTGTTTACAAATAATTTTCTAGTGAATATTATTTAATCTTTAATTATCCCTGGAAAATTTTATAAAGCCGTTACCATTTGCTATATAAAAAAACAATCATATCCAACAAAACGTATAGCTTTGAATGAAATAAAGAAAAGCTAAAATATACATAAAGCACCGAAATAAAGCAAATATAAAATACAAATAAATAAAACTTACCTCAAAAATAAATTTGAATATAATTAAATCTAAAAAAAATTGAATACGATTTTTCTTTTGCCCATTTTTTTAACCCTGTTAAATGTTTTAAAAATGTCCTGAAATTTTATCAAATTTTTTTAGAAGAAATTGCTAATAAAAGAGTTAACTAAGGTTAAAGAATGTTGCACCGCATACACTTTAAATAGCTTTGGCTTCGAACAAAGGAATTCTTTATAAGTTTGAAAGAACTTGATCTAATGAAGGCGACATTTCTTCTAGTATTCTGTGTTTACATATCATGATTATATAACGTATTTATATTTGGGAACTTTTGTTTCAGTGATACGCGAATGTTTTAGCAAAGATGATTATGTACATGACTACTTGGAGTTGTTCTCTAGAGCTAGAAGCAGGAATAAAACTATCTGGCTCATTCCACTGGTGCATCACTGGTATCATGGTTCTCGACCAGGTGGCTGTCTATCAATTGACTGCAAGAGACGCGACCAAACAACTCTTTCTCGCTTCCTTAGTTGGGATATCAGAAATCTGACTTTCTCTGAAAATTTCAAGTGTTTTGGCATCTGCCCAAAATGTAGTACAGAACAGGCCATACCTGATCATATTCTTGCATGCCCGGGACTTTCCAAACAGGATCTTGTTTCTAACCCTCTGTTGATTTTGGATTTCTTTGGGGTGCAGAGGCTGATGGACCTGATATATCTCTGCTGATCTTTGGGGATCATCAACAACAAAACAACAACTTGAATTGACTTTTATTTTAGTTGAGTGACATTAACCGCTTAAAGACTTATCTCGAGTTAACTCGTCTTAAATACCATAGATTACAAAAATAACCTGACCCTTTAAGCGGTTAAAAAATAATGGCTACATATAGTGGGAGACCTCGATCAGATGAGAGAACGACAATCTGAGATGGCAGCACAAAAGGGAGGGCGTTGTGACCACTGCGTGGATATAACGCATACATTGACTGATATACTACGGCGGATCTTCAACAGGCATTTGTTCGCAAACTTATACTGAAGACTCCCCAGCTTGAGACCACTACAACGTCATCAGTCCTAAGATATGACCCTGACACGACCAAGATGTCCACAGGGCTAATCGGTCTCAAATCAAATAAGTACCTGAGACTAAAGAAGACGGTTTCAACCGTTTTTTCATGGTTCACGAGGCTTACCGTCATATCCAAGATTTGACTCTTAATAATGGCTTCAGATATTCTTCTTAAAAAATTTTCCCTGACAAACTTTAATCTTATGAAACAAAGGGGGTTCTTACGATTATTACTTCCCAAAGGTTTTCGTGAAATTCGCCGAACTATTTTGAGGCAATTTTCTTCTTTTTGCATGAATGCTCTTTCTTGTCTTGTTCCTTTGTTTGAGGCGGAACATAGAATTTTGTAGATCAAATTTATTTTTCTAAGTTCTTTGAAAAAATAATAAGGAGAAAATGAAAATTGAGTGGATTTATTTGTATTTATTATTTTTTATCGAGGTTAATCTCAGGATAATACGAAAGCTTTTAGTAACTGTTATTCCCACCAAAATATATTTACAAACCATTTGTGTCTCACCACCTGGTGAACTGCAACGAGAAGTTTACTTTTAAAGATATTCACTCTCAGTTTGTAGCACTTCTGTTACATATATATTCAAATAGGCTATTTAAAGATGTCCTAGCGGCTGCTTTTGAACTATCTGAAAAGTGCGTTTACATGAAACTCTGGTTTGAAATAGTTAGGCTATAGCTCGTTGATGGCGTCGCAAAGTTTGGAAGTTGCAATGAGTGCCAGTAGAAATCAGTTTTAAAAATTTTGTATAGGGACTTCAACCTTGCTCAAAGCTGGAATAGGTACATAATTGAACGAATCAATTGAAATTTATTAGTATGAAAGTTGTAAGACGATGAAAGACTTATATGCTATGAACGAATCTAGATCTTCAGTGTTCAATCGAATCCGTTTCCAAAAGATTCGAATACATTTTCAAAATTACAACAATAAGACATTACTAGACTGAAGCTGCTTATTTGTTATGGCTAAGTTAGTTAATATAACTTCCGATTTCGATATACATGAGCTCTGTTTCGATGCCTGTACTGAAACCATGATCAGATTAACGACACTTGAGTTGGCAACCTTAGAAACCTCCACAACTGAATTGACGGATTTAATATCTCAGAGGCTCTATTGTATCGCGAATCTTTTACATGGAATCAAGTCTAGAACTCCAACATCTCTTCTCAACAATGGGACTCCACCACCCATGATACACAGAAACTTTCTCGATTCAAAAAAGAGACCAGTGGATAACGCGCAGATTTGAAGCGAATGCTCTAAGCGCTTTTTGAGACTGACTGATAATAGCCAAAAGGGTAAATATTTCATGCACTACAATTAAAAAAAGAGGAAAATCTTATTTTTAACCTGCTTTAAATGAACAGCAGTAATTATCCTCTCCAGGGCATATATATCTTCCATGAAACACTAAAAGATGGAATCCGAACAATATGTCGCTAAATATCTCGAACTTTAAATTTCATTTCTGCAATTACTAGCATTGAAGAACGCTACACAATAATGGGAAAACGTAACCAGTCAACAGCCCAGTATGTACCATCGAATAATATATCCTTATAATCTTGGAAGAAAGTGTTCTCTAGAGAGATCCCTCTGACAAATTGAAATAAAGTTTTACGTGTTAACTCAGTATCTACCATGCGAGAAGAAAAATTGAATCGTTAAAAGAATTCCTCGCTACTTTCATGCCCTTTATATTTCACGATTTGAAAAGTCAGCAATAAATAATCATAAATTATATCAATGTGGTTTTCACGCTATGATGGTCAGGAAAGATTTTAAAGTATTTTCAAGGTAATAAAGCTTAATAACAAAAAAACACTTTTAGATATCATTAATATTTTTTCATGTACATATTTAATAATCTTCAAAGCAATGATTTGAAAATAGATTATCAGAGAGTTTATTTTTAATTAAAATTTGTATATAGCAGGGAAAACTGAGATCAGTGAACGGGATATTACATGTATGACCATCATAGGGTCGAGTAAAATCTGTTTACTGACGAAAAATGTTGCCCTTTTAAATCTGAAAAAGAAAAATAAATATAATATATACTTTCATAATAAAAATATGCTTTTTTGGGTCGTAAATTACAAAAAAAGAACAAGAAGGTGTTAAAAAAGATCAATAAAATCCTGATTGTTTTGAGAATAAATGTCAGAATTCAATTGGAAATACAATTGGTTCCCTGCGCTTTCCTGCCATGTTAGTCTTATGGATCGAAAAAGATATATATAGTTCTTATCTGCCGGGGGGGGGGGGCCAACACCTCCGTCCTCATGGTCAGGAGGTATTGGCTAGGCCTCCCCCGGCAGAAATGAAGGTTCTCGAAAATATAAGAATTATGTCTCAATCTTCATATGGAACTGATATATAGAAATTCTTGTGAAAAATTCAATGTGACGTGACGTCATGTAAGAAATGGTATAAATACCGAGAATCTCAAATGTGTGGAATAATTTCTTTAAAATTCTTTTCGTAGTGCGAATTGATCAGCTCTTAGACGCTGAACGCTATGGATAATGCTGTTGCTGTTATTGTTAATGATTTACTGTCTGCTTCTTTTGAGTTTTGTACAAATACTGTTTTCCTTGCTACCTGTACTTCGTAGTTTCTGGAATATACGAGGAATAAAGCGTCGTTCTCCATTATCCTGCCTACTGGCTGCTTACACCAGAACCCACCGAAATATTTACGTAACAATTCGAAAGCCACCAACGTTTCATACGCAACAGTTCGAAAGTGGTGAAGATTTTATGCTGATACGAATTTGTGCATCTTCGAGGCAGCTGTAATCATCTCTCTCAAGAGCTGGGATAATGAATAGCTCAAATGAACATTAAGAAATGACATGTGTTGTTACCATGGACAGAAAGAGAACTAGCGTAGTTAAGGAAAGATACCGCGGTCAAGGTTATGATTTAAATTATCACTATCTAATTCTTGAATGAAAGTATTCTCCTTTGAGAGCGCTGCGAGAAACTGAAAATAGAAGCTCCACTTTATTTCTTGCAATCGAACTCCAAAATTTCAGTCATCATAATAGCATGCAGAATTCTTCCTCTACATTTTTAAAAAGCGTGACAAATGAGTGATTTCATGTGGATTATGAAAACACGTACAATGTTTATTCTCTTTATTAAATTCAAACCATGATGTATAGATAGATTATTTTTAATACAAACCGAATCTTTTTTGTTTGCTAGCCCTTATCCACGTCTTGCCAAATGACTCAATTTTCCCGCCTTTTAAGCTAATTAAGTCAGAAGCAAAGTTGCCTAATGAGTTAAATTTTCCAAGAATTTGCATTATCTACATTTAAACATAAGCTGTCCATGGTCTAAATTTCTAAATATGCTTATAGCCTTTTTGATACAATTGCGATATAACGGCCTTTTGGATAAAGCACAGTGCTATTCGCTTTGTCTACACTTTCAAGCCATTCTCTATGAACCTCTTTCTGTCTTGCAGAAAACCTTTTGGCTTCTCTCAATAGCAACAGATTATCTCCTGTATTGCTCAATATCTTTACGATATTGTCCAGCATTTAAAATATCGAAAATAATCATAAATTTACCGTCCAACACCTTTGTTCCAAGAGTTTGCTACAAGCTCTTGTTATCCTCCTCTTGGATAGCTTTGACGCGTTGGCCACCGGGACGTTACAGTTTTGATAGCAACTCATTAGAAAAACCAGAATAGCTTGCGACATACGAAAAGAAAAGTAAATAGAGTAAACATTACTTACTTTCTTTCCTTAGAAATCGTGTTGTTTATGGTGGCCTTAAAACTCACAAATAAAGTGAAATCGGCGAAGGAAAATATTGAAGAAAAACAGCTGGAACTTTCTCCCCATGACCTTCTCGATTAATTACACAATATAGCGCATTTGTGTTTAAATTCGTTGAAAAGTGAAGAGAGTCGAATATGCGTGCAGGACTTTTCCTTAATGGCCGAATGGGTTTGAAATTTTATGTATATATATCTATAATTATGGTGGCAAGACCACATGCCATATTTGATTTATCACGCTCCTTGTGTTTTTGAGTTATCATCTTCGCATATACACCGGCAGACAAACAAACAGCCTTACAAGCTTCTTACGGATTTGGTCCAAAATCTGGTATAGATCTGCAATTATAATAATAAAACCAGTGAACGAATTCCGTCTCAGTAGTTCGTCGATATTTTTTTATTTATCGAATTTACACGAACTGATAGACAGATAGACATTCCGAAATCTCATTTCAACAAAACTTTGATAGTAATTTCCAGATTGACAAAAATTTATACTAAAAAATTACAAATTATTAAATATTAATATTAAAATAAAAACCCATAAATGAATCCATGAAAAAAATTTCAGAAGTGAATTCAAGTTAGTTAACTATATTGTCAATTCGAAAAATGTCAGTAAAATTTCGATTAGAAAAAGTGTAATGACATAAAAACAAAAGAACTATTCTAATAAAAAAGTAATTATAAATTAATTAAATAAGTAATGATAATGAATAAATTAAAAATTAAATTTAATTAAATAATTGAAAGTTAATAATTGAGAAAACGAACCACGGAAACTCAACTAATGTTCTAATGTAAGAACCAGAAATGCACTATATGATCTAAAGTGTCCGAAGTATCCAGACACTTTCGGATTTCCACATTTTTTCAGATTTCTACCGACAATATGGAATAACTGTCCCTCGAGCTTCCATTATGTAATAAATAGGATTTAATTCACTTTTTACAGTGAAAATTCGGACACGACGACATTTGGGCGACCGACTAGAAATTGATGAAGAAGAAAATGTTTCGGGCTCAAAAAGATTCACAGAGAAGTGTCCGGATACTTTCTATCATATAGTTTATAATGGTGAGAAAAATGTGATTTTGAAAACAGCAAAAGAATGTTTTAAACAAAGATTCTCCGGGAGCAAGGGAAACTCAATCATTCTTAGAGTTACAAGCTTATATTTAAAAATGCGCAGTACAGTCAATCATGTAAACAATCTTCTTCGGTATCTTCGTCACAAAACAGATTCTAATATTTCTTTAAATGAAGTGTTGTCGTTTGAGAACTCTGTGAGAAACTCAGAAGAAAGCTCCTCTCTATGTGTTACCTTCAGAGCTCCTGAATTTACTCTTAAATTCCGTTTAATAAGAACTTTCGTTGATCCGAAAAGGGTCCAGTCCCATCTAGTCCAGATTAGCGGGACTCTATTGTATGTTTCATCATTCATTCATTACAAACTCTTCTTCAGTTTCACTCCAGTTGGCTGATCTCCAAATTAAAAATTTTACAAGTTGATTGAAGGTCGCCAAAATTCTGACATCTGAAATTATTTGAGAATTGGTATAGAAATTACAGTCATATGCAATAGAAAACCTGCATTTTATGGTAAATGAGAATTACATACCAATACCGCCACTATCACACATACAGCACTTCCAGATTTTTTAAATATAAATTCCTAAGTTCGTTGTTGTTGCCACATACAAAAGTTATATCGGAAGGAAAACCTGCTTCTTTTGTGTTGATGAAAATATTCTCCCATATTTCTAAGAGAAAGTGTTCTCGTTTGAGAACGTTGTGAGAAAATCAAAAGAAAGCTCCCCTTTCTGTGTTTCATTACAGAATTTATGCGATGTTTAAATGATCGCTCAAATTCCGATACCAGAAATCGTTTCAGAAGGTTGTTAAAATGCAGTAGAATACCTGGATAAAGTTCTCTTGAGGATAGTGTAAGATTTTTTTTTCATAAGTTGCAAATCTAAAGGTTTGAATTAAAACTTCTAACTTGCTTTGGATGATAGCTTCTAATATACTGTCGTAACCACAAGTATCAGTACTTTCCATGGAAAAATTGTAAAAGATAATAATCCAACCAATATTGGATCTTTAAAAATATCTCGAACATTAAATTTCGACGTAATTACCACTAAAAAATTAGATCATACAGAGTTATATAATGAAAAAGGCCCTAGCGCGATGGTTATATAAGCTATCTGAAGTGTTTCATGAAATAAGTGTTCTCGTTTGAGAGCGCTCTGAGAAACTCAAAAGAAATCTCCTACATTTAAACCTAATGACATGCAGATTTCTGTCTAGTTGACATTGATCGTTAAATTGCAATAAACTGAAAACATAAATATTATCAAAGACAATGTCTAACTTAGGCAAGTTAATGTTTTTTACCACAGAAAATGATAGTGAGAAGTGTAATATAGTAATAATTTGATAGAACATTAAAGATAATCATTAAAGAATTAATTTAAAATAATTTACAGACTTACTGAAGTTTTCTAAATGATTCCTTACAATTATGACATATTAAATTTCAATACTTTTTAAAATGTAGATGTAGAATTTTTTTCTTTAGTTTAAATAAATTTATAATTATTTCATGATATATGATTTCTAAAATAATGTCATTCTTTGAAGTTGTGCATTTTAACTTAACGTTCAGAAAGCTGAAATAAAAGTAAATAGGATATTCTTATCTAAGTACTATCTGCAAATTTAAATTATTGGTTGAATTTGTTATTTGTTTTCTAATAGTGCAAAAGCGCCAATGTAAAAAGCTTGAAATAAAAACTAGAAATAAAACTTTTTAACTTGATATTGAGATATTTACATATCCTTTTCAAATTCAAAATTTCTACAGAATTTCTCTTCAAATGAAAATTACTAAATTCTTAAAATATTTGAATATAAAATATTCCGTCTTTAAATTTGTTTCAACAGTTAAAACAAAATCTTTTAAAAAACCTTTTCTTTTTTCACATGGTATGAAGGTTCAAATATTCTATTAATCTAATGTATCAATTGATGCCTTAAACAGATGTAATCGTAACATCATAATAATTTAAATCGATGGATTATACTCGGGTTATTATTTCATTTGCAGAAATCATTACAGAAAAAGCACAAGATGATAATTAATTCCAACTTTAATACTGAGAAGACCGACAAACATTCTCATTGAAAGAATTCTACATTTTAACCAAATAAAAATTATATTTCTAGCCATGAAGATGTTTAAATTCATGATATATTTTCCAAGTATTTTGATGTACAAATTAAAACAACTTCAGAATATCGAATACTGATTATTAAAACTAGTACAAGCCGCCTTGGGCAATCAGCTGTTCTCCCGTAATATTGGTACTTTTCAGCTGTGCTTGCAAAGAGGCGAAATTGGTCCAGTTGTTGAGTTCAGGAAACTATGGTGTCTATCATAAATGGATGGGAGGCGGGTGGGATCAGACGAACTGAATTAACTATTTTGGACCCTGTCCTTTATATGAAATAAAAATTGACGAAATCGATACAGTGAATTTGACTGAGGTTCTTTATCAAAATTTACCCCATTGAGAATGTGCAGTGAAGCAAAGTTTAGAGATTTCTTTTAAAATGGAGAGCGGAGGGAGCAGGCGACAATTGTTGATGTATCTATGGGTCACAAGCATTAATATATATTAAAAATTGTCGAAATCGGCCAAGTGGTTTTGGCTGGAGAAATAATATTGCAAATTATTTTAAATATATAGATGAAATATTTAGATCATCAAACATTTCCTATTTTCGCTTCAATTTAAAAAGAAATCAGTAGAAACATAGGACCATAATTGTATTATGTTTTAATTTATCTATTATAAAAATATGATAAACATCATTTATGATGTTCGCATATATCCAAACAAGGAAAGAAATTGTCTGTCAGTCTGTTGAAGGAATCGCCAGAAAATTTCATATCGATCTCCAAATCTAGCAGTGAAAGTAATGTCCGAATTTCGTCTCGCTACCACGTCGAAATTTTATTTATCGCATTCAAATTAGCACAGACTGACAGACAGGCAGACATCCCGAATCGGATTTCGTCCAAAATTTGGCAGCCATTCCAGATTCTCAAAAACTTAGTTGAACAAATTTATAAATTTTTGAGATAATAATCGTAGAGTAAAAATAACTTATGCGAAGAAAGATCTTATCTAATTTTAGCAAAATTAATTAATATACTGTCAATTCAATTCAGTAAAATTCTGAACAAACGTCAGTAAAATTCTGATCAAACGAACTCTAATATCGTAAATGCCTAAAAAAAATTTTGTGATTATATCAATAATTATGAAGGAATGAAAACAGAAACTATAATTACCAATTTAAAAATTAATATTAATTAATAAATTATAAGTTAATATTTGATAAAAACAGAGAGACTCAACTAAATTTTAAAGTAAAAACAAGTATTAGGAAGAATGTTTAAAACAAGGGCTACAGGTACAAATGTAAACTTCAGCGTGCTTAGAGTTACCAGCTCATATATCAGAATGCACATTACAGTTAAAATTTAAACTTGTACAGCTCATTCTACGTTTATACGGGGCTGAAACTTCTGTTAGGACAAAAATGAATGGGAAATTCTCTTGAGGAGCAATTTTTTTAGACAAAAAATGTTTTTTGAGACACTCTGGTACATCAAGTGAACAGGAATTGACCTATTTGAACTATTGCTTTGAATTTTGTAATAATGGGTCTTAATGAGAGATTTGAGCATATATTATGGTTTCCGTAAAATTTGCAAAATTTATGTCCCAACCTCAGCTAACTGTTTTGCCTTATTTTATAATTATATTTTTCATCACGTATTCATTCGACAGATATGCATTTTTAAAATATATCGAAAATTGAACATCGCTGCTTTTACCACTGAGAAAAAACATAGAAAAAAAACTGTTATAATGCAAGAAAACGTAACATGATTTTTATAAATAATTTTTCTATTTAATTCTTAAAGAAAAGTGTTCTTTTGAGAGAACGCTTAAGAAACGCAGGAACGCCTTTGCGGACAAGTAACTATTTAGAACACTCAGATCAGACTGGTGCACTCTAGGAGTCATCTCGTTTCTTCCAACGCTGCGCGTATTTAAATATACACATCTTTATTTTTAATGGTAAAATAAGATTAGATGTTGAATGGACAGATGATACAAATATCTATGTTCGAGTTTGAATCATTATATTCTTCGTCAACAGGATCGTCCTCCATGTCAGTCTCAGAATCAGTTTCGTGGTTACTTTTCCATCGAGATACATTATATCTCGATGGAAAAGTGATAATCAGATGTGTCCTGAGCTGATATTTTCTTCCTGAATTCTTCGAAAACAGCAGAATATTGCTCATGTAGGGATAATTTCCCACCGTTTCGTAATAACCCGGTTGAATGATGGAGAACGCTTCAAGCACTTTCATGCACGAGAGGAGAAGTGAGAAGGCGTGCTCGCTAGTGGAATGATTCATCCCTAGTTGGCTGAGGGTTGCCGTTGTCTTACATACCGTTTTCTTGAAAATTTTTGTTTAGTCTTGAAATTTCCGTTGAGTATTTCTGAGTTTCCTCAGAAATAATGAATGGCCTCATAACAATATTGTTTTAAAAATCATTTATTTCTTGTTTATGTATTTCAATTTGTTAAAATATAATATTTTTTGTACTTGCTTCCTCTTTCTTGTTTTTTCCCTTTGAAACTTCTACAATTCCACGCATTTTTTTCTTACAATATTGCCTTGATTGATTTTTAAAATGTATCGCTTTTTTAAATGAAACTTATACTTCTCAAATGTGTTATTTTATAAGAAAGGTTAATTGGTAGAATATTATCAAAATGCAAATAGAAAATCAAAACTCACTATGAACAAGGATAAAAACTAAATTTGTAATAAAGTAAGATAATAATTAAAACTTTCGACATTATTTGTGCAATATGAGTTTGAATGAAATGTTAAACTACTTTTCATGTATTTTTATCAGGATCTTTTAAAAATAGCTAATCTGTTAACTAAAAATTATGTAATGGAATAAAAAAATTAACTTTTAAGTTAATACATATGAATGAATTAGAAATTAATAAGATACAAATTGAAAAAATATAAAATATGTTTTATAAACAATTTTTTTTTATTTCTATGAGGTAAATAACAACATCAAACATAATACATTTATTTAGAATATGTATGCACAAAATGTAAACCTATCCAAAATACAAATATCAATTCAAATATGTTTTTTCACATTGTAAACATAAATATTAGGTTCTGGTATTTTTCAGGCTGTACAGTTAACAATTTCATAGCCTTTAAGATTCAACATTCATTCTATTTTGACAGCGTAATTCAATTAGTTGAAACAGAATTTTGTTCTCAACTAGCTTTCTCTTAATCATTTACAGAATTCTGTTCTGGAGCTTCTGCAATACTGGACCTTTTTTTCTTTCAATTTATTAGTTTTCTTACTAGATTCCCCTTTATCAGATAAAGAATTCTTAGGAAATGTTTCTAGCCTTCTTTTATATTTGAAACTACAGTTACATTAGGTATTTTTTCAGTTTATTATTTTTAACTTTACAATAATTATTTAATAAACTGTTTGTTGCTGACCTTACAATTATAATGATTAAATGTAATATATCATGCCAATCCACACAGACATCAAAATAAAAGAAAATATCTTCTGTTACTAAAATTTGTTCTACAAGATTAGCAACTAAAGAACGTTGATTCAAAACTTTAATAAATTTATCCTCACACTTTTTACTAATTGTCTTTTGTACTATTATATGTATAAATAGCAGCATTTACTACTATTTTACTATGATATAAGTCCCCCTTATCTTTTACATCTATCAGTTTATAATTATCATGAGAAATAGATGCTTTATCTGTTATAATTTTTGGCGACAATGCAAACGCTTAGTTTTCTTTAAAGCAGCATGATAACAGTAACCGGCTAAATATGCTACATTGGGTAGAGTATGGGCTGTTTATTCAATGTCTGATTCCTCAACCGTTATATCACAGAAAAAGAAAACTATAGGTTGTTTTTCCTCATCACTGTTATCAAATATATCTAGTTATAGAACCTTTCTTATGAGAAGCAAGTTTTAATTCGTGGCATAATCGTAACTTGCTTTCAGTCTCGCATATGCGTCTCTCAGAAATGTGATAATGGTGCCATTCTTCTATATTGCCCAAATCTATATTCAAGTGATTCAGTTTAAACCTTACCAAAGAGAATATATTCCTTTTTCAAAGTGCAATGATCAACTAATTAAATAAATGCTTGTGTAGTGTGGCTTAGAGAAAGAAAGTTTTCTTAACTTTCCTTTATTGGGGGTCTTAACATTTACAACATCCCACCAGGTAGAAATTATATTTATTAACTTAGCTGTTTGCTCATATCATTCCAAATTGTAGTTTTCCCAAGATCATTCAAAGCATGCACACCATCTTTGTTAAAAGCTTTAATGCTAGCTTCACATTATGTCTTTCCAAATTGGTTGGTCATAAAGCTTTACGTGTAAACCCATAGCCAAATTTCAATAAACGTTAGCATTCCAAGTCATAAAGCTTTCTCACAGAGGTTAAAGAGGCAGTGAATACATTATTTAAAGAATCAAAATCAGGATAGCAAAAAAATAGCCATTTTTATGATTATTCAGTCAACTATTTCTTACACATTTAAAAATATGCACAGAGTCTATCACATAAAATAGGGGCGTTACTTATCTCTGTTGGGTGGTCTTATTTAACTTGTAATTTAGGGGGATTAGCAAAGTTACTTGTTGCTGCACAATTTAGAGAACTATTATCTGTTACCATACACATTACTTTGAAACCTATTTCAACAAGCTCCATTATAATTTTCTTCATTAAATCAAAAAAAAATGTAGCCTCAAATGAATCAATTGGCACAATATGAATGACATCTTTGTAAGAAGAAAAGAGACTTTGCAAAATAAACACTTTGGCACTAGTTGCTAAGTTAGAACTGTTGTATGCCATTCCCACAATTTTCCACCTTTGCAATCAAGAAAAGGCTTAATATGTATTTCATCAATCATTAGAAACATTTAAAGATAATCATGTTTAAAAGATTATCATATTTTAAGTTATGGAAGAAGGCATATTCAGGCTCATCTGTTTGTGGAGAAGTTCTTAAAATAGTACCAATCTTTCGAATAGTACTTGGATCTGGAAGAATCATATAATAGGAGTTTCTAAGAAATTTATAAGCTTTGGGAGAAAAGGTGAAAAAAAGAGCCGCAAAAACAAGATCATTAGGAGAGTACCTGTAGCTTTCAGGTTTACATTTAAGTAGATGTAACTGCTCAAGAAAAAATTCAAAGAAAGGCTTATTTTTGTCAGTAAATACATCTTCTGCATTTTTGACAACAGACTCAATAAGATGAGTTATGTCATTTAGAGAGCTTGCTTTTTTTTTTATCATATTTATGTTTAGAATTCAACTTTTCAGTTACAGCAAATTTGATTAGGGATTGTTCTAATCGTTGCCGCTCTTTAGACGGACTCTCTGGTAGTGATGATGAAGATGACATGTACAATGGACAGCCAGGGATCATTAGGTGCATATATTACTTCTCCAGTCTTTTCATTGTAGAATGTGGAGTTTCACAGCACTTCACGTTCACGAAAATGTTCTAATTTAAAGGCCAAATTAAAAAATACTATCTAGAAATTATGAGTATTTTCATCTTTTACATTAAATATCAAAAACCCTTGTTTATTCCAATTCTTTATTCACATTTACAGTAACAAATAATTTGCGTCATAACATCTGCATAATTTAACTAACAACTACTAATAAACTATTTTATAAACAACTTAATTAAAGCAACAAACTTAAACAAAGTAGTGTAATTGAAGCAAGGATTGAAGTATGTTTCTAGGCTTCTAATTTAAATAATCTTTAATAAATCAGAACCGTATGAAAAAACCACAAAAGACTGCACCATAAATAAATATTAGCATATGTTATATCCAAAAGATAACTCAAACTATTGCTAGATATTAAAATATATGACTTAACTTATTGATACAAATTTTACCTTACCTTAAGAGTTTTTTGAAATGTTAAAATCTTTCCTTGGAACTGCATGTAGGCATTTCGCTCTCAGACGCTCACCAGTTGGAAATCCAAAAACAACTACCTTTTCGGAATCATCATAATTACCTCAGCAGGTCAGAAATGAGCATTTGTATGGGATCTAAATATAAGGTAAAATTTATGTACTTAAATATCGGCACACAATTTAAGAACAACTACTGATATTCTTATAATTATAAAAGGTATCTAAACCATTTGCTCAGGGTATGGCCATGTAATCATAATTAAACTAATGTTTGCACCAGGCATGATTTTTTTTACAAAATAATTATTTTAGAACTGAAGAGTCATTTACAGTATAGCAGTATTTATAAGTTAACATTCAAATAGTAGTACAAAAAGTTTGAGACAAATATCCAAAGTAATAACAAACCTGTGGCAAAACAGGTTTATGATAAAATAAAGCAAGTGAAGAGAAAAATAAAAGAAGAGCAACAATTATTCGATAATAAAATTATCAAACTGCTTTTTTTTGCTTTCTGAAATGCATAAATTCTGATAAAATTGTGCAATTATTCCATTTCTACTTTTTTTTGAAAATGGAATAAACAATAACTTGATTCAAATCGCTACCTTTAAGAATATCATTTAATAAATTTTGACTTATAATAGGTAAATGAATTAGTTTTCCTAGCCACAACAAAAACTGCAAATATTTAATTTTGATCGAAACAATAAACACTGGTACTTTGAATCTGTAGTTGAAAGGAGAAACAACTTCACTCATCAACACTTTCAATGACAATTCTAAAGCTAGGGTTAATTACAGATTATTAAATTTATTAAATTATATCAAAATTTGAAACAAAACAACATAAAATGCTATCTTATTAATAATCTTACAGATATCATTTTGCATTGTTGCAGTAGAAACAAAATTTACTAACTTGAAGGATGAAATTTTTTAAAGCTAAATAACTATCAAATGAAAAGCTTGAGATTAGTTTATGAAAAAATCTACAAACTGCATATTAAAAATATTTTCATGCGAAAATTATGAATAAGTGAATAAAAATCGAATAATTAAGCATTCTGATAAGACAATCATTGACAAACAGAGATTGAAATAACTAAATACGTTTTAAAAAAATAGAGATCCTTAGAAAATTTCATATGATGAACTGTTATTACTTTAATAAGTTTATTCTTAATTAATGCTATATCCTTGAGACAACAGTTTAAACGTTGAAAGAACATTTAAAAATTCAAGTCACAATCATAATTTGTAGTTAAAGCTTTAACAGAATATGAACAGAACAGAACATTTTACAAAACTTATAATTGTTATCATTAAAATGAAAATAATAATAATAAAGAGCAGATTATATAGTTAAGTGATTTTAAGTGAATTTAAAATTAAGAAATTGGAGAATACACTAAGAAATTCAGCATAAACTCGCTTGTTTACATCTATCAAGCATAACAGATAGGCTTAACCTCAACAAAGATTGAATCCTACTTTCAGTTTGAATTACGTATAATAAAAGAATTTAACTTATCTTCAATAATTCAGACTATCTCCTCCTTTTGCTTCTGCATCTTGTTTCCAACTATGCCGGGTTAAAGTATTCTTTAGGCTTAAAACAGTAAGAACTTCAGCGTTGGCACGGCCATTCGTTCACCGAGTAAGCATGCATATTGCATACTGGGTAACCGGTTTTCTGCTACACTTGCCTACTGGGTATGACTCATCCAGTTAAAAGCGGTTAAGCAAGAGAGCCTTCTTTCCCCGTGGGCCAGGCACAATCAGACCGAACTGACTGATTCGTTGTCAGTGGAAACTATCGGAGCAAGTAGGAGGAATATGAATATTAGGTTAGAGGAGTGGCGAGCTTCTCATCTTCGATTGTTTTTATTTAGCTTTTGGTAAATAACACTGGCGCACTCTATACGCCATACCTGTCTGAAAGGGCTTAATGGTTTATCTTCTAAACTCTTATACTTCAATCATCCTAACCGCATGCAGAATGCTCCCTCTCTGCTATAGTTTCAAAAGGAAGATAAATTCCAATTTCATGTTGACCATTATGATCCTGTTTTATTTCTTTTCTAAACATACACATATTCAAAATGTTTTGAATGCAGAGTGTAAACAGACAAAACAATTGAAGAGCGGAAAATGACTCACGTGGCATTAGGTATCAGTTTTGCTTTCTTTTGTTGTAAGCCTAATATGAGTCATTTCAATTGACGTACATGCCATATTTTAATCCTGTTACTGACGCCTATTAAGCAAATAAAACTCAGAAAGCACGGTTATGGGGTGTTTAGCGCGGAATGCATCGTCTTTAATTACCAATTTGTTTAGAGGCTGCAAAGGAAATATCTGTTAACTTCATGAACAATTATTAGCTGAATTCTGATTATTAAATTTATTGATATTCAGGAAAGATTCACTCACATATTAATGTTGAGGAAATATTTTTAAAGTAATTGAGTAAATTTGATTTATTTCAGCATTATCAAAAACCTTTTATATAATTTGACTGGTTTCTTGCTTATAAAATCGATTCTCTACTGTCTTTCCTATGGGCTAGAGTTCAGAAATAATGTGTGTTCTCGTTGGCAATGCAATGTTTTACTATGTTCAGAACTTTACGATTAAACGGTATTGTTTAACTTTGAATCCAGACATATAGCTCCACTATCAGTGTATTTGAGAAAAAAAGATAGAAGGATTTTTTATATTTATACGATAGTGAATTGTGAATTAAGGAACAAAAATTAGAAAGTAATAAAAATAGAAAAAATTACATTTGATAACATTAATGAAAGTGTGCCCTTAAAATTATTTATATTAAATTGTTGTAAGTAGACTTTTCAATTCGTTGAAAATTGTTCTTCATTTTTTCTCCAATTGCGAAACTTCAAATTACAGAATTTGATATATTATTTAAATGTCACTAATATTCTAATGCCTTAGGTCGCTTGAAAAGCTGTGTCGTATATAATTCAAAGGCACTGGTACGCATTGATAAATTGGAACGCAGAATCCATTTTATCCTTAACAAATCCAAATTAAACAAATTGATATTTCTAACCTGATTCGAATGCGCCTTTGAAAGACACATCCGTAACCATTTCTCTGAACGGCTTTTATAGAAAACTAGTAATAGCCGGTAATCCGACGATCTGCATCTTTAAAATATCCCAAACGTTAAAGTTCGTTGTTGTTACCACTAACAAAAGTTGATCAAACGCATTTATATCAGCAGAAAATGCCGCTTCTTTCTTAATATAAATATTAAACTTTTTCTTGATAAAAAGTGTTCTCGTTGGAGAATGCTGTGTGTAAAACAGAAGAAACCTCATCTTTCTGGTTCCTTAAGATAATATAAGGATTCTGGCACCATCTCCAAATGTATCAAGTTCTCATTTCAAATCTGCGTTTCTAGAAGGCAGCCGGAAACATCCCTCTCGATAGCTTGTACATCTTCCGAGAAAAATGCTAATGTGAGACGATGAAATTTCTCCTTTCTAAGTAAAGTCGTTACAGCAGTGAAATGTAGAAAGAACGCAGTTATATGCCATTGAAGTTGTTGCGTGCTTCCTATACGCTCCTCATTCCCTTAAACCGTATAAGCCGTATCCCGCCTCAAATCTTCCATTTGACAAAGGCCAGTTTCGGCAGCGTGAACGAAAAATTGCTCCAGATTTTGAGACACTGGAATCTCACTCTACCCGAGCTCAGAGAGTTAAAATTCTCAACTAAGTGATGGTCTTGTTTTAATGGCTCAGGATATGCAATTGCATCGCCGATCTTATAGTTAAATTTCCTCAAGTAAATTGTGTGCGATATGAATAAAGCAAATGTGGACTTCACTTTCGCTTTGTCTTTGAGCTACTAAACAACTTGAGACCGGACTGTCCGGCTATAATTTAACGCCTGCGGAGTATGTACATGTAAATGGGGGAGGAGACTTTGAGTGCGTGGTTCACCGAAGGAATCGAAAAAGAGAGGGATCGGTGATTGGAATGGCTGGTGATGGATGCATTTGCGTTGCGTGGAGCGTTCGAGAATTAGCTTTTAAGTGGATGAGATACAAAATTGAGTGGCATGAAATGGCACCACACTATTTGAGTGGAGTGCAGCTGTCGTTAATGATTGGCTTAAGTGGAAGGATTCGGGTACTACGACTATCAATTATCTCCTGATGCTGAATGATACGTTGCCGACAATATTTAAGTATCCATAATTTGACTGTAAGTCGAACTATTCAATACAGTTAATATTCCGAAAGATGTTGTAATTGCAACGAGGTGAATTTCAGTACACTCTAGAAGAAGCTAAATGATTAGAGTCCTTGCATGAACTGAAATTTATAAAATTTGACTCCTCGAATAGTTATCATCGAACTGTAATTTATATTATGTGTTTAACTTATAAGTAAAAATGAGTATTCAGGACTTTCAACTTTCATAAAATTAAATTTTACTGTTCGAAGGTATTCAAGCTTTTATATATCAGTATTTGCAACAACCCTCATCATTAAGCCTGTCTTAGAGTGTACCGAAATTCACGAAGTTGCAATGCCGATATCTTTCTGAATACTAATGGTATTGAACTGGGATTTTCATATATGTTGCCATATATATTCGGCTTTTATGTCATGAAAGTAAAATTACGCTCATTTCGCACTTGAGCAGTAAATAATCATTTACTCAAAATACTCATATTATTTTACTATTTGTACCATTTACATCAAATTTCATAGACGTACTTTTCTAGCATATTGTAATGTATTTTGTAAGTTTCATACGATTTCGTTTAAAATTCTGCTAGTTATAAGCAAAAAACATGCGGAAAATTTGGGATTTATTTAAGGTACCCGATTAGGTTCGGATAAAAAAATTTAAATGCATGCACAAAAAGGACTTACATAGCTAAATAATAAAAATAGGCACAAAAATAGACTTAAATAGTCACAATTAGAAATAAAATTTCATATATTATCAGTAGTTTTTGAAAATACTAATTTTTTTCAAGAATTTTGATAAAGATTTCATTGTTAATAAAACAGAATAATTGAAAAAATAAGGGACATAATTTCATTTTACTTTCGCATGCGTATTTCTCAAACTATCTAAAATGTAATAGGCCGCTAGATAAAATTTATTTCAACAAATAAATAGTTTATGAATATTCAAGGTTGGCGTTGATTTTTCGCCAAAATTATCCTATGTTTCGAACTGAATAAGACTGTAAAACGTGACAAAATAAAGCTATCAAATAATCTGCTGTTTATTACACCCTAAAAGGTGTTTGAAACACGTATACCAAATTTTAATGAATTCTTATGGAAATATCACGTTTTTCGTGGACTGATTTTAGTGAAATTTTCATTTTTCAGAAAACTCATTTAAAAAGTGTAATAACACATTAGTTCAAATAAACATCAAGGAAGGAATAAAATATTCAAACAATAAGATTAAGAACAAAGTGTGTTTTAGAATCTTAAATTTGTCGCTTCTTTTTTAGAACATAAAATTTTTTTAAAATTTTTCTTCAAAAATCGCCTTTTGAAACTAGTCGGAAACCTTAATAAACCTTTACATCTTCCCGAATATTTATGCTATGTTTACGAAAATGCATGTAAATATTATGCACATGAAATATAACCAATGATGAAGGTTTCATTTCGTTATCAGCTTTCGAAGTGAGTCGATTTTTTTCATCATTATTACTCTCTGGTCGGTCCCCTAAATATGCTCGTGATCGAGTCTTCACTGTAGAATGTGAGTTAAAGCCTAATCCTTACATGCTCGAAATTCTAAGAAAATTCTTGCTGTTTTTCTGGAAATATTTAAAAAATATGCAAATTTTAAAGTGTCTACATTATATTGGCAACCGACAGCACATATCCTCAAAAAGTTTTCAGTGAATGCGCTCTCGTTAGAGAACTCTCTGAGAAATTCGAAATAAAGCTCCTCTTTACGTGTTACTTTACAATTTTTCCATGTCGTTTAATAATAGAAAAAATTCTTACTTTCTTTGAGAATCCATATCAATATTTGATTGAAATCCAATGGAATCCCTAGTGTTTATTCTAACTATGGTTAGCTCAGTTTTACAAAGCTGTAATGTATATATATTTTTAATATTAATTTTTATATCATTATAAATTCCAGAATATAACTGTCCTAACAAGAGTAATTTGAAACTTCTGTACATCTTTCCTGGATTTTAAAAGTTTTTTAAATTTTTCGGAAAAGCCTTTCTTTTACAAACTGTTTTTTCCGCGTGAGACGAAAGATTTTGCTGCAGTGTTTTAATTTATATACAATATAAGGAAACAAAAATTCGTTTTCTTGCATTTTCTCTCTCATTGTGTATTGATATTTCATTCTATAACTCATATTTTTATAAACGTTTTACTTTTCCAAAAATAATTTAAAGCGGAAAATTAAGTACAGTATAATTGTTTATTATAGATTTGCATTAGTTATTATACAGTATAATGTTTAAAAGGAATGTTTCCTTTTCCAAATTTGTGGTATTTTTGTTGAAACCATACTGGTAAAATTCGGCTTAAAGGCTAGATTTGAAAGTTTGAATTCGACAAGACCGGATTCAGAGGAGATTTACGTTTATTATAAAATATCGCTTTCCGAGCTATGTCCGATAATCAGAAAGTTGATAAATAAAACTAAACAAGCGATGGAAAGGATTGAAGAACCAGCGGGGAATGGCTACGTATCCAATATTTTTAAACGAAATAATACATGAAGACGTCGGTTAAAAATGTTTTTAATCTCTTCTAAAATGTGTTACAAAGAATCTTCAGTGTTGCGTCAACCATTTTCCGAATACAAGATAAATCGCATTACCTTCGTTCTCAACAATAGGTCTTAGCATATCAGGAGAAATGCTACGGACATGTCGGTATATCGCATTTTTCAATTCTTCCAAAATGTTCATGTTATCACCAAAAACAGTGGCTTTGAGGTAAAACCATAGCCAGAAGTAACATGGGTTTAGGTCTGGTAGTTGTCCAAGAAATGGTAAGTGTCGTTTTATAATCGGGTCAACAGAGAAGTCCTGCTTAAGTAAGCTTAGAGATGGCAAATAGGAAGCCAAATATTACTTTGTAAGAAGATGAAGTTTCACGAAGATTATTACACTGATAGGCAGAAATGTCCAACAGAGAATATTTCCAATAAACATCCGTCGTACTGTCTTTCGATCCGTAGAAACTTTCGATTTCTCCGACAGTCTAATTTCAACCAAATTACGCGAAATAACTGAATTTTAAAGTTATCTGTGCAGCCAAAGATTTAATTTAATTTAGCTGAGATTTCATAGTATAATAGGCTTTGTAATAGTCAACTTTTGCACATACAAGCGTTGAAAATTTACGAATTTCATTTTTTTTCACTCCGCCAAATTGGCAATATTTTTCTGAATCTCAGTGGTTTTTAACTGAAATATTTTAAAATTCCTGTCCTATATATCTGGCCTCAAAACTGTTAAAAAAACTATTGTATGTTTTATGTGCTCTTAAAATTATTTACTACAAATGCTTAAAAAATAGATTATTCCAAGTATTTGTTTTAAGTTTTGATCCTAAAATTCGAAGGTAAAATATCGCTCGGTCTGTTAGTTTCGTATAATTCGGTTCAAAGTCTATATAAGTAGAAAACAGACAGAAATTTTTGGAATTAAAAATAAACAAATACTGCTATATTCTCCGGAATATACGTGAAATTTTTACAAAACTTCATATAAGTATTGTGCACAGTTAAAAAAACCATTGATGAAAGCTGGGAATAATTATCCACTTTTTGACAATTTGGTATGCTGAAATCTTTTTAATTTTCGTCAATTTTTGGTCTATGACAGAATCTTCATTCTGAATTTTGGATTCATTCCAATTCTTTGAATTTTTCATATTCCAGGACACATTATCCAGTCGTTTTACAAAAATTTCAAACAAATATTTAAATTTAGAAATGTCCATTTATTTTTGAACGTAAATTGTATATTTCAGAACAGGGAAAAGTCATATATTTTTCTCAGGAAAATTCTTTTTTCTAGAAGGAATAGAGCTTATGTCGGGTAAGAAAACCTTGGCAGTTCTGTGAAACACCAAACAAACATGAACCGGAAGCGTAAACACAATTTAAAAAAGATATCCTCATTTATTCGTTTGTAAAATAATTTTTTCCAATAACGATTGAGCTAAAATTTCCTAGACTTTTAAAAATTCATGAAATTTCGAAAAAAGATTGGACTTAAACCTGGTTTGTGGGGTTAGCATTGGATGCGAAAGGTTATTTGTTATTTTCGTAGGAAAAGAATTATGTACAACAAATGACAAGAAGAGTCGCTGATATAAGGAAATGATTAAGAACACGAAATGACTGAAAATTTTAACATTTTCATTAGGGACACCATTTTTCAACATCGTGTCCAACTTATGGTTCAACATATTTAACCCTCTGACACCGAGCGAGATGATCCCGGGTGGTCGAAAAATTTCCCCTTAACAGCGAAGAAGGTCGGTCTGAGGCGGTTGGCTTCTTTTTTGGGGAGGGGAGGTTCTGAGATCTCTTCGGAGATAAGCGCGATAGGGGGTCCAATTATCCTTGCAAACCGCAGCACATTTCCGTGCACCTTAAGGGGAAGTTATAGCAGTGGGTGGTGTGGTAAATGACCACCCAGGGGCGGAGAGTCCAATTCATGTCGCTTCCTCCAAAAAATTTCCGGTTGTAAAGGAGCTATAAGAAAAAAGTCGCCTCGGGTTTTAAAGAGTTAAGACTCGTTGCAATGGCAGCCCCCCCAAGTCCTATTATGCTGCCTTATCGTGGCGGGGGTGGTGGCTTTGGGTGGAATGAGCGATGTAAGTCTGGAGTTTTTCTTCTGGCAGGGTCACCCAAGGCGTGAAGGCCATCCCATTATACCCAGCTAAAGCATAAAGGCAATGGACAAACAAAGACTTCTTCCCTCGGGCGTCCAAGGTCTAGTACCAACAGAAGCTGCACTCTCCTACTTTACCATGAATTGTTCGCCTATAGGATTTTCTGTGGGCGAGCGGACTCTTGGACTTGGTCTAACTGAGGACTAGAACAAGTGGAATAAGAAACAGCAACAACACATTGCCAGCGATAGCTCAGTGCAGCATACTCCGGTACACAGTCAACACTTCTCTACGAATCAAATTTTTGAATTCCGACTATGTCAAAGGCCATGATCGATACACGAAACATTCCAATTAGCTTCACAATGACAGTGTGGGGTCTCTGGCGCCTGCAATTCCCACGAGACCAGACCCCACAAACTCGCCGAAAGCGAGAAGAGAAAGGAAGCTGCGATGTCGTGAAAACGATCCTGCATTACATAACCCGGAGGGGTTTAAAGGGACAGCGACGAGTGACCGTTGGAAGATAGCCCAAGTTGACCGACAGAAAGAACTCATTACGTTGTGGCTCTTTCCATTGATGAAACGGGAAGGGGAGCGTATGTTTGTGGTTGGTTAAATTGTTCGTCACCCGGACAAATCATAGACTTAACCTTTCGGCCACGTTTCAGAGGGCATGGTCAAAGGGGTTTTTAAGTTGGAATTTGGAATACGACAGGAGGACTCGGAGACTAGAATCGAGACGGGAGATTGAGAAGAGATTAAATTCGGAGTCTGATTAAGATTCGAATCTCGATTCTCGTGATCGGTGATTTTTGAAGTCAGGTCTCAGCTCGAGATCCTGTACTTGTACGCGCGCCTAGTCCCGTGGAAACCGATAGCCAACCCTTGGCTGAATAAACTCTTAGAGAGCTGGAAAGTATCTTAGAATTCTTCGGAATTATTCTCGGAAGCGAGCGCGCAATACCTCACTGCAAATTACCCACCTTGGTAATCCATATCATTTTTTGGAAATTATATCAACGTTTGAGCGTAAGAATCCCTCAAATTTCTATTTCCGGCCATCGGACTTTGAACTCGCCCTGAGTTGAACTTTACTGGACTTTGTCAGTTTTCTTACGAGTAGACTCACACCTAAAACTGCGACTGAATCCAGTTTTGAACTTTTTGACTTTGACTCTCGCTACCTCCTCCTGAGTTAGGCAGATTTTTTGAATGATATTAGTTTTGTACATTCCTGTAAAAAGTTCCAAGAAGTCCAAGTTAACCAAGAAGTCTTAGTTAAAATTAATATCCTGTATTGCTGTGTCTTGTGATATCTAATCATACCCCAGTATCACCCTACAACAGTGTACCCGGAGTGGAATATGGCGATCCATGAGCCACGGGAATTTGAAAGCCGTTTCATGATAGTGATGCATAGTGTGAAAACAATTTTTATGCAAAATTTCAGTAAAATATATTAACACAATTCCCGAAAGAAACAAAATTCTGAATAATTTCCAAATTACATGTTTGCTATAGAGTTTTTTAAAATTAAAAATGAAACAACAATTTCAAAAATTTATATTATTGTTAAATACACCATGTAAGATGTCAGACATCGTGGTATTCTTCGGTATAAGTATCGCTCGAGTGTACATACTATGAATAGACAGAAGAATATCATTACTATATGACACAAAAAAGTTTGCCAAAGATCCAATTCCTCTCTGAACTTCATGCTCTCAAAAGCATTTGGAAACATAAATTTTACACTGACATTTGATATTAGAGAGTACATAAGAAAGTAAATATATGTTAATTTCAATATGTTTCTGAGAAAAAGATTCTTCAAGAAAGCAGTAAAATTATTTCTATAAAAAAATACGCATGTTTTCTCAAAAAACAGAATATTCAGAAAAAAACCATGTGGGTGGGTAAAAAAACACGGTTTTTCAGCCAAACGCCATACAAACATGTGGCTAGTTGCGTTCAAAAAGAATTGAAACAACTATCGTTATTTATTCGCTTGTGAAAAAATTTGTTTCCAAATTTGAAAAAGTTCCCTAAAAAGTTGAGTTATGCGGTCCGCAAGTTTCACTACTATAAATCAAACCAAAATTAATCTGGGAACCTACCACACTAAACTCCAATAAAAATGCTTTAAAAGAAGTAAGGACAATTGCAAGCGTCCTCTATGTTTCATAGGATTAAGCTTTCTTGAAAGGGCCTTCCAAGAGGAATGGCCTATGCATTTTAAAAAAGTGAGGCTATCTGTAGAAGTTCTGGCATGTCTTGCATCCGATATATAAATGTGGAGCAACGTGACCCTGTAATTGCACGAAGAAAGAAGTATTTTATTGGGATTTTTAATAAAGATCATTAGTCTGTTCTCCAGTATAAGGATGGTCAATTGTATCTTAAAATATTCGAAATAAAATTTCATTTAATATCATGGGAGAACAGGAAATGCACTGTTGTCAAGAAGTTTGGTTGAAAATATAATAATTGTGAATTATCGATTAATATTCGGTTAATTACTATGAGATTTAGCAAATAATAGCTATATAATATGCAACACTTCTAAGAATAGCATAACAAAATAAATAACATAGTAAAGAGAATATAAGTACAGTGTTGGAAAAAAAGTTAATAACATAGTAAAGAGAATATAAGTACAGTGTTGGAAAAAAAGTTGCCAATCAGCAATATTCTGCGATATTTCATTGGGCATTTAAAAAAAATATATTGGAAACTAGGGATACATGACCCTACGTGATTATCTCAGGTTGTGAGATATTTGTTAATATCTGTGTGCCATTTTTATTGAACCTTTGGTCAGATGGTATATTGAAGGGGGTTTTCATTCCCAGCTGAAAAGCCATCGTTATGGTGTGTAGGTAAATATATTTTGGGGGTACGAAAGTAAATTTTCACTTTTTCATTCCTCCGTTGATAGGAAGTTTACTATTAAAGATATGATAAATTGAAATTTTTCTGTGTTTTAAGCATACTTCTAGATTTAATTTCATGTACTATGTTATGCAGAATCTTAATTCTATGTGGTTTATTTTTTAGATTATTTAGAAAAAGTTATGTTAAAGATACTTGACCCTATCAAAACCCACTGCAGATCCGATGTCGTAGCCAAACGAAGCACATTTTGTTGTTGGGATCAGTTTTCTGGCACGTGGAGTTAGTTGGCAAAATGGCAACTCAAATAAAGAGAGTATTTACGTAAAAATTGTTTGTTAGTAATTATTTAATGAATACATTTTCTTTTTAATATGATAATTACAAATAATTATTTTAATAAGAATCTTAAATAGAATTGAAATTTAATTAATCTATTTTTCTTCGCCTGAAAGAAAGCGTTATTCATTTATTTATTATTTGAATAAAAATCTTTTGCTAGAACTATTTGTTATTTCTTGGTTTTATTTCATGTTTCGCCATTTCTATTGAGTTTGCCTTTCTTTCTTGATTTGAATTTTCTCTAAAAAATATTTTGATTCTTTTGCTTTTAATTTTCTTTAAATACTAGAACTGAGTAAGTCTATTAAGCTTCTATATTTTTAGCTTTGTACAACATTTTTCGATCTTTTTCAATTTGATTCTATTATTTTTTCCTTAAATTTTCCAAAACCGGTATTTCTTTAACGCGCTCGCGACGCTCCTAGGTTAGCAGTTCCATTCCTGTAATTTTTCTCATTTAATTAAAGCAATATTTTATTCCTTTATTAAATTTTGAAGTAATTTAATTTAATAACTGGATTTATTTTAATGACTAGACTAATTTAATTTATTAATTACATTTTATTAATAACTGCGTTTTATATATTCTATATTATTTTTTATTAGTTTCATTAATAATTTTCGATAATAAACACCTTTTGTAATTCAGTAGTATTAACCAAGTATCTGAATTTCGCGTACATACAAATTATCAAAAGAATTTAAATACTTTTTGCCTGTAGGGTCAAGTATTACAAGCTTAGGGTCCAGTATCAATAAGGTTAGCAATACTTGACCCTAAGCGATTTCATGAAATATATTTATTTTATGATTAAATGAGATATTAGTTTAGCATAAGTACATTTAATCTTCTTAAAAACAAATCATTTTATGAAGACAAAAATTCAAATATTGGAGAAATATAAGAAAAAGTAAAAGTAGGGTCAAGTATCCCTAGATTCCCCTACAGATCTTGAGAAAATAAAATATAATAAAGGTTCTGTGATTAAAAATTTCACAAGGGTCATCTAAATATATAAAAATGCACTAACTTCAAAATTTTCAAAAGCAACACCCTTTTTTGATGTCATAAATAAATTTCACATGAAGAAATAGCACAAGAAATAAATTTTAGTTATTAGGTCATGAATATATCAGAAGATATTCTACATTTTGTGTTCTAAATAGAAATGAGGTCGTCTCCACATATAAATAGAGACGTTATCTGCTTGTGTTAAAATGTCGGTAGTAGCACTTTAAATTATTTCGTAATTTAAATGTTATTTTCAAAGTAGTGATCTACTTTTTAGAATCGGTAAAACTTGATGTGTATAAAAAAGTAAACAGTGAATATTGTACCACTATAATACATAAAATATCAACTGATATATAAAAAAATAGTTAAATGTTTATATATTTAAGTTTTATAAAATAAAGTGATGTAGTGATTATATTTAATTTATGGATGAACAACAAACTTGGTACACTACAAATGTGCCAGTCGTAACCTCTCCTTGTAAATTTAGGTTCAAAAGAAATACTTGCTCGGAAACTGCATTTACATTATAGACATATTGTCTCAATTGAACTGTAACAAATTCATGCTAAATGTGTTCTTCGTCTGGGATGTATTGCAAGATAATTATTTATCTTCAGAAATCTGATAGCAATTCCCGAATGGGAGGTCCACATTGCAACGCAACTTCGGATGCTGACGTTTCATATATTCATTTCAGTTGATTAGGGAAAAGATACTCAATCGAATCGATGTGTTTAAAAAACCGATAGGAAACAAATTAGAAAGAATACAGTAAAAAAAGAATCAGAAAAAGAGACAAAAATAATTTTTTGAATCATAAGGTATATTCTTCTCTTTTATTGCCCGCGATGATATCTAATCTTTATAAAAACCGAAATAAAATATAAAGATATTTTACCTCGAAAGCGCATCTTTTTATATTTTACCTCGAAAACGCATCTTTTAGACATTTTTCACTGGTTTTTCATATTTTAATGATTTCTCTCATTATTTCTCTACTCTTTCTATTGCTATCGCTCTTCCATTTAATCTTCATCGTTCCCAACGTACTACATTTCTCTGGAAACAGACAAAGTGAAGCGCGAAACTTGTAACTCGATACCGTGTTCACACTCCTTCAACGCCAGTCTGTACCGTGACCCTAAGCAAACACTGCCACGTCAACATTCGTCCTTCTGGTACGCAAAATATTTATTCTTACTTTTCTGTAATGTTATCACATCGTACTTTTGTTTCAATTATTCAAAACTTCTCTCTCTGTTTTTGGTTTGGCTGGACGCTTGATCTATCTAAAATTTAGTTTAGTTGCAGCCCTCTCCTTATATCGCTTATTGCTATATCTCTTTTACGCCGTCGAGAAATAGAACGGAAGTGTTTTATGTTCCCCTTGAAACAACATCAGTCTTCGCTCAGATATGATTAATTCTTCCACTACCAGGGCCTCTTGGAAAAGCGTCCACCACAGATCAAGAGGTTTTGGAATTCAATTGGAATAGATTTTACGTCTGTCACATATATGTAATAGAGTTTTTTCGAAATTAAAGATGAAGCAACAATCTCAAAAAGTTATATCAATGTTAAATCCACAAGATATGATTTCAGACAATCCTGTTATAAGTACTTAGGTATAAGTATCTGTCGTGAGTACTATGAATAGACAGAAGAATAGTATTGCTATTATAATACATAAAAAAGTTTGCGAAAGATCTTATATCTTCTCTGAACTTCATGCACTCTAAAGCATTTACAAAGATGAAATTAAAAAGACATTTGATATTAGAGAAAACAGAAAAAAGTTAATATATTTTAATGTTCCTAAGAGAAAGATTTTCCAAGAAAGCAGTAAAATTATTGTCATATAAAAGGACGCTTGTTTAATCGAAAAACGAGGTTATTCAGTAAAAAAAACACGGTGTCTGAGGGAAAAAAGACGGTTGTTCAGTCAAACGCCAAAGAAACATGTGTAAAGTTGAGTTAGAAAAAGAACTGAAATAACAATCCTCATTTATTTAGATTTTTTTAAAAGGATCTTTAAAGATTGAGTTATAAGTTATGCAACTTTCACTGCTTTAAATCAAACCGAAATTAATCTGGTGACTTACCACACTAAACTCCAATAATAATGCTTTTAAGAAGTAATAATGCTTAAGAGGACAGCCCCAAGCTATATCAATTCTGGCTTGTTTAAGCTTTCTTGAAAGGGTTTTCCGAGAGGAAAGGAATTATTTTTATTACTTAAGAAAATTGAATGGTTCATTTAAGTTTTTTTTTTATTTTAAGTGAAAAAGCTGCAAAAACTGAATTCTTTCATGTTCTGAACAAAAGGTATTTTTTAGTTCATATTAATGTTTTTATTCAAGAAAATTCACCATCTCACTCTGTTTTCCCTTAAAATTCTGCATTTTCTGTCTTTTCTCCTCTTTCTTTATGAGAACAGCCTTAACTATAACAACCCCGTAGATGAACCTTTCTGCTGTATGTTGCTTACCAGAGCATTACTTTACCATTCTTTGTACGAGAGAGTAATCCATCATCTTTTAGACATTTTTTTGTTGCATTTTATGAAAATGATGGCCCATAATCGTAATCGCCGTATATTGCGAAAACGTTAGTTGTTTTGTGCATTGTATTCAATGAACAATTTGTTTTGGATCTACATTGAAAGTCTCTGTGATTTTTTTTTGCTAGCTTCGGAATTTTTTTGTTTTGGCTATCGAAGTTACAAGATATTAATGTGATATATTTTATCAAATTCAATGTTTTGCTCCTCATTAAATGTGTTGTGAAATATTTTAACTGTGTGTAGAATCATCCATGTGTCCAATAGTGAGACTGAAAAAATAAGTCAATTACCTATTATTATTGCTTCAGAAAACCCCACAAGCTGCAACAATTCTGCACATAACTATCATCTATATCCGTTGTATTTATGGGTCCTCAGGAAAGAAGGCAGGAATTTTCTCCACTCGCCTTGATTGCATTCTTAAAAAACATAATAACACGTATTGTTGTCTACTCCCTATATTCCAGGGTACTTTTTAGGTGTCTATAAATTTTTTGCCCCGCCCCACTTTGTCCCCCCCCCAATCGCCGCCACTGTTATGGCTTACTTACACAATAAAATGGTTAACGCAGCAATTGAGACTGAGAAGAAGTGTCTAGCACTGGTACTCATGTACAGAAAAGAATCTTGATAAGGGTTGTATTATTAATCGTCACTAATGTAATTTACGGTAGAATGTGTTCTCGTTAGAGGATGCCGTGAGAAACTCAAAAGAAATATTCCTCTTTATGTCTCTTTTTCCCACGGGGGGCCACCGGGAGTACACGAATATGAGTTTCCGTCGGATAGGGTATATTAATGATAGTTCTTCCCATTAGGGTATACTAATATTGGGGCTTTGGGTCCCTCTAACAGTTAAAGTACATACTGTTACAAACTCTACCAATGGATGTATGGTGTGAACAGTCCAACATGCAGGATAATGGAGAATGAAGGTTTATTTACAAATATTCAGGAAAACACGTAGCACAGGTACGGGAAACAATAGTTCTTGCACAGATTACCAATGTAAACAGACAACAATTCACAGGTAGTAACAGTTCAGCACTTTGTTATCTGACAACACAAACAGTCAGCAAATAAATAATAACTAGTAGACAATAACTGCACTTTCAATAGTGCTCAGCTCACCAGCTTTCTAGATCGCACTGCGGATAGAACTCCAAAGGCGTTCGCGATTCAAGGCGATTCCAGTCGATCAAGACACCCTCCGTCGTCCAAGCGCTCTCCTTATATAGTTTTCCCGGCATGCCGTGACATCACATGGAATAATCTAGCACATTCATGGCGTATCTCCTCTCCTAATAGAGATTTCAAGAAGATTCCAGGACCTTTAAGATCCCATATTTCGCCGCCAAAGTCGCCAAGATGGTCGCCAAGGTCAGGGAAACAGACGTGGCTGCGCTAGTCATCCCATACTTATCCCTGTAAAACTCTCTTCCCAACCATAAGACTCACATTGCTGGGAAGAGACTTTCCATGTTTGTAACACTGCTCCCCTCTTCAAAGACTGTCGTCCCGGCAGTCTCATTACATTGAAATGTGATCAGTAGCACGGTAGGGGGTTAGCCGATTAATGTGAATGACTTTTGGCTTGGCGTTAGGCGACCTCTGAACTCTGTAGATAATATCGTTCAGTTTTTAACGATAGTATAAGGTCCTTCCCAGTTCTGCTGCAATTTCGGCCTCAGACCCCTCCGCCATTTCGGGTTATACATCCAGACTCGATCTCCCTCCTTAAAATGATGACCTGTTGCTCCGGAATCGCAGCGAGTCTTCATTCGTTTACTGGCTAATTTAATTCGCTCTACGGCAAATGCATGTACGCTTTCCAAACGTGCCTCTAAATTATTCAGGTATTCATTTGGCGAGGAAGGCGTATCATTCGGTCGTCCAAATAGGATATCACATGGCAATCGCAGCGTTCAACAAAAACGCATGTCTGCTGGATTGAATCCGGTCACTTCATGGTCTGCTCTCCTATAGGCCAAGAGAAAGATTGGTAATTGTGTATCCCAGTCAGTCTGATTCTTCGATACAAATAAAGATAGATGATTTAAAATCATTCGTTTAAACCTCTCGACCATGCCATCGGACTCAGGATGTAACGTCGTCGTTCGAGTCTTCAGAATTCCTAAGAGTTTGCAGAGTTCAGTAAAGGGAGCGGAATTAAAATTTTTACCTTGATTCGAATGTAATGTCATAGGTACGCCATAACTCGAAATCCATGCTCGAGCAAGTTCTTCAGCCACAGTCGAGGCTTCTTGATCTGGAAGGGGGATTGCTTCTGGCCATTTAGTAAAATAGTCCATCATACCGATTGCCCTTTGTCGTTACAGGAAGAGGTCCTAAGATATCTAAAGCCATTCTCTCGAAAGGTGCGCCCTCATTATAGCGCTGTAAACGGCCTTTAGTTCTTGTTTTGGGTCCTTTTCGGGCTCCGCAAGCGTGGCATTCTCTGCACCATTTTTCGACGTCGGCCCGAAGTCTATCCCAATAGAATCGCTCTCAGGTTTTGCTCTAAGTTTTCATAACTCCAAAATAACCTCCACTTGCACTGTCATGAGTCTCTCGCAGAACTTCTTGAATTCTGCTTTTCGGGAGAATTAGTTGCCAACGACAAGAGCTTCCATCGTCACTTTCCCACTTACGATATAAAACACCATCCTTCAGGTGTAAGGAGTCCCAAAGGACCCAATATCGCTTTGTTGCAGGGCTTTCCGGAGCGATTTCTTGCCGATATGGTCGATCTTCCGAATTTAATTTCTTCTTCAGAATTGGCCTAATAGCAGGATCTTCCATTTGTGCTTTTTGGACCTCATTCGAAGACCAGGGATCATTAGTTGTTGTCAAAACTTTCATAAAAAGGTCTGTTTCAATTCCGAACTTTTTTTCGCCATTTGTACAAAGTTTACAGCTCGCTTTATAGGGTCTTCGAGAGAGAGGTTCCTTTGCGATGCTGTATTTCGAAATCATACTCTTGAAGTCTTTGGATCCAGCGAGCTATCTGGCCTTCAGGTTCCCTAAAATCCAAAAGCCATCTAAGGGAAGCATGATCAGTCCGGAGAAGAAATTTCTGTCCATAAAGGTAGTGATGGAAATGCTCTATAGATTTCACAATGGCTAGTAATTGTTTTCGCGTGACGCAATAATTTCTTTTTGGCTTACCCAAGCTCTTGCTGAAGTAAGCGATGACACACTCTTCGTTTCCAATCTTCTGAGAAAGCACGGTTCCTATTCCTTCATTGCTGGAATCCGTATCTAATATAAATTCCTTGTCAGTCCCGGGATAGGTCAAGACAAGGAAGTTATCAAAGCCTGCTTTAGATTATTGAAAGATTTCTCGCATTCGTCGGTCCAATTAAAGTTTGATCTAGCTTCAGTTACTTTACGTAGGGGTCTTTCTATTGCAGAGAAATTCCTGACAAAACGACGGTAATAGGTCCAAAGTCTAAGGAAACTTCGGAGATCGTGTATTGTCTCTCGACGAGGTCAATCAACTACTGGCTTAGTCTTTTCTCGGTCAGTCTGATGAAATTATGTGTCCAAGATAAGAAACCTCTTTTCGGAAAAATCTGCATTTCTTTGGACATAGCTTGAGGTTAGCTTTCTGTACTCTCTGGAATACTTTGCGAATATTATTCAGATGTTCTTCAAATGTTCGTCCTACTATAATGTCGTCAAGATACACTAAGCAGGCTTCAGACGTAAGTTCACGCAATACTGTCTCCATTAATCGTTCGAATGTAGCAGGGGCGTCACAAAGTCCGAAAGGCATTACCTTAGATTGCCAGAGTCCTTTTCCGATCATGAAGGCTGTCTTTTCTTTATCTTCAGGTTGGATCTCGACTTGCCAGTATCCACTTTTCAAGTCTAATGTGGAGAACCATTGACTTCGTTCAAAGCATCCAGGGTGTCGTCTATCCGTGTTACGGGATAACTGTCCTTTATCGTGATCTCATTTAACTTCCTGTAGTCAACACAGAAACATGCGACCCATCTTTCTTTTTAACAAGCACAATAGGCGAAGCCCTAGGTCCTGACGATTCTTCTATTTTTCCGTTATCCACCATCTCTTTAACTAGGCGCTCCGCTTCCTCTTTCTTTGCAAGGGGTAATCATCTTGGATATTGCTTGATTGGTGGATGATTTCCTGTATTAATTCTATGTTGAGTCATATTGCCGCGGCCGACATCAGAGTCACTAGCAGAAAACAAGTTCTGAAATTCTTGAAGCAATTCCTTCACTGCTGTTCGTTGTTCTTCATTAAGCCCTTTAAGATTCTCCAAGATTGACGGGAGACGTACGGGTCTGTTCTGGTACCCCCGGTTGGGTTGGGGAACGTCACTTTTTCCGCCCGTTAACGACGAGTGCGAATCTCGTACCCTATTTTCTAACCGGTTGGGATCTCGTTCGGTCGAAAAAAGGACTCCGATTTCTCGCCAGCTCTGTACCTGGCGTAAACGCCATTCACTAGCGAGAAGTGTTGTTTCGATATCAGAACTTATCAAATTTTCGTTTAAAATGGAGGCTGCTAAAACGGTAATTGTGTTTTGAAAGTGTTTACCGGGATAAAAGTAATCCATTTTACCAATCTGAAGACGAATTTATCAACTACTTTAGATTTTTTAAAAAATAGTTAAATCTTTTATCGAATTTAAATAATTTAATCTAATAATTTAATACGACAATCTAAAGTAATTAAATCTTTAAAATTAATTAAATCTTTTACTACTCCAACAAGATAGTCAATAATGATAGTTAATAATTAGCTAAGATGAATTACATTTAAAAAGTTAATTACTTAATATTTTCTTATTAAATTAAATTATTAAATTAAATTAGGGTAACATTTTAACATTTGTTCTAACATTGAGTGTGGAATGACTTTCCTCATTCCGTACATATTATTACAATTTATTTATTTGGGTTTTAATTCAAAGAAATTTGTCAAATATTTACAAAGTAATTGCAAAATCTGACAATAAAACAATTTTTGTTGTTCCTTGATAAAGATATAATTTTTTAATGCTGTGAAAACTTGCTGAATTTAATAACTTTTTTTCATGTTTCATTTTCTTATGTAATTGGAAAAAAAAATAAAAGGTTTGTAATATTAATTCATAAGATTTATTCATGTAAAAATAATTTTCATGGAAAAAAGTTTATTACTTTTCCTCTCTCTAGAAAACTGGTAAAATTACATCAATATTTGAAAAAAGACTGCAATTTATGTTCTATAAATGTATAATATTATTATAAATGTATATCTGGAAAAGATAAATGGTTTAACCCCCTCCTTAACAATGGACTTATGAAAGCAAAAAAGATGCATTATAATGCATCTTATAAGAGCAGAAGTTAAATTTCCCAATTATATCGCAGACGATAGCTTGATTTGCTGCGCGCGCAGCAGAAATACGCCACTTCCTAGCGTAAAGCAAGATGTTGGAAACGACCGAGGTACGTGAATCAGACCCCTTTTTTCGGTCGAGAAAAAGCCATGAACGTCCTGCGGCCGAAATGGGAAACGCTACCAACCCAACAGGGGTGCGAGAATAGACCCGGGGTACGAGAATAGACCCGGAAAATTCTTGAGGACGAGTAACGATATCCACCACTGGCTCACACGTCGCAATAACAGCTCCTTTGTCGGCGGTCTTGGGTTTATTTTCCAGATTCAGAACTCGAACGGGATGGCTTCTCTTTCTAAATCAACGAGTGTGGCCGCCACAAGGACACCTTTCTGGGAAACTTGGCTAGGAAAGTCCGTTACGGCGTATCTCAATTTTCCAGAATCTTCTGGGACTCCCTGGATAAGACATTCCGATCTTGCTGGTATAATAGTTTTCTCTTTGGCCAATACAGAGCATAACTTTGAATACTCTGCACTGGCTGAAAACAAAGGAATTTCTTCTCCTCCTGTGCGAATCGCGTTCTTCTCCAGGTCTACCGTGAAGTTAAATTTTTGTAGAAATTCCAGGGCCCAGAATACAGGGATCGGTGATGTCAACTACGTAGATTCTGTGTTGGAATTTTCTGGATTCACATTCAATTTCTGCATCCAGTTTTCCGTGTTTCTCCGCCTTTTCACCAGTAGAAGTCTTTAAAGAAATGTTAGGAGCCGTGTAAATAAAATTCTCCTTCAATTTCTGGGTCAAGTTTATTCTTACGAGAGTGACATTGGCACCGGTGTCCGCCAACATCAAACAAGGGATACCGCAAATAGATCCTTCCACGTAGAGTCCAATTCTTCCTCCGCAAAGTGCGGAAACTTTTAGTCCTTCTTCACGGGCTTTATTGAGAAAAGGCAGCCTTCGCCCCGCAAGACGGCTATACATTAGTTTTCCTGGTTCGGAGAAATTGTCTGGCGCTCCCTCTGTACGCGCCCCTTTTCGTTACACTTCCAGCAAGTCACGTTCGGATTTCGTCGAGGAGTTCTGTTCTTCCCAGCAAGATGACTGTTTAATAAGTTTTCTAAAGTTTTCAGTAATCAGTCGAATTTTTCATCTTTGTCTTTCCCACTACCATCCCTTATCTCTTTCGATCTTACATTTCGGGATGTTTTGGAAACAGTTTTCGCAGCCTCATACTTTATGCTATATGCCAAAGCTGATTTCAAGTCTTTGGCATCCATCAAACTTGTTGCGTGCTGAGTATCTTCATCTCTGATAGCGTCGACAAAGTACTGGGTTGCTAGGCTGTCTCGGACATCCTGAGGTCACTCGGCGTAGGCCAGGCTCATTAGTCGCTCCACATCGGCGGCTAATACCTGAAGGCTTTCTCCTGGCTTCTGCCGTCTCGTCTTCAATTCAGTCCTATAAAATTGGATAAGATGACTATCTCTGAATCGGGCTTCTAGAGCGCTCTCGATGGTCGTAAGGTCCGTCAACTTATCAGAAGGTATTCCTTGAAGAACCTCCGCCTCTGATCCTCGGAGAGAGGCCACAAGTTGACTGGCTTTCACACGATTATTCCATCCGTTCGCAGAGCTCACAACGTCAAACTGAGTTTTGAAAACAGTCCAAGACGTTTGTCAGTCGAATGTCAGGGATTTGACCGTTGGCCTGGAATTCGTGAGCTCTGGATTTGCCGGAAAATTGATTGGTCTGTCCTCGAGTTCACTGAGCCTCTTCTCTAGGTCGCCGATCTTCACTTGAACTTTTTCTTTGACTTCCTCTATCTTTCCTTGTACTTTGTCTTCCACTTCCTCAATCTTCCTTTCAACCTCGACCTTTACCTCTCCAATCTCTCTTTTCAAGCTATAGACATCTTCATCTATTTTCTCTATGCAACTGTTGACATCATCTTTAATTTCTCCGACTTTACTTCCGACGTGTGATTGGATCTGATTCTTCATTTATTCTTGTCATTTCCTCATTTCTTCTTATCCTTTCTCCATAGATTTCTCGGCTAGCAGAGCAAGCAGATCAGTGTTCTCAGCCATCTATGTCTGAGTTCTCGTTTTCACCATACACAATTATCCCGCTTCTGGCACCAATGTTATAAAATCTTCCAATGGATGTATGATGTGAACAGTCCAACATGCAGGATAATGGAGAATGAAGGTTTATTTACAAATATGCAGGAAAACACGTAGCACAGGTACGGGAAACAATAGTTCTTGAACAGATTACCAATGTAAACAGACAACAATTCACAGGTAATAACAGTTCAGCACTTTGTTATCTAACAACACAAACAGTCAGCAAATAACTAATAACTAGTAGACAATAACTGCACTTTCAATAGCGCTCAGCTTACCGGCTTTCTAGCTCGCACTGCGGGTAGAACTCCAAAGGCGTTCGCGCTCCAAGGCGATCCCAGTCGATCAAGACACCCTCCATCGTCCAAGCGCTCTCCTTATATAGTTTTCCCGGCAGGCCGTGTCATCAACAGGAATGATCTAGCACATTCATGGCATATCTTCTCTCTTAATAGAGATTTTGAGAAGATTCCAGCACCTTTGAGATCCCATATTTCGTCGCCAAAGTCTACAAATTTGTCGCCATGTCGCCAGGATGGTCACCAAGGTCAGGGAACCAGACGTGGCTGCGGTAGTCATCCCATACTTATCCCTGTAAAACTCTCTTCCCAACTATAAGACTCACATTGCTGGGGAGCGACTTTCAATGTTTGTAACAATGCCTACTACGGGAGGGGTGGGGCGGTGGCCAGGTGATTGGCTACTAGGACCCCGGTTTCAGTACTCGAAAATATTGCATCAGCTGTCATTCAGTAACCCGGGGCTTAGGCAGGGCGGGTTGATCGAGATGGGGTTACACAAGACGTTCTGGTTACACAATATAACACCTATTTTAATTATCTTCGTAGAACAAGGAGTAGAATGCAGCATGCGTTTGGAATACTCGTCGACTGATCTGGTTTAAAATGCGGTAGAGATCCGTAATTTTTTTGTCAAGACCACATTTCATATTTCATTTATCTTGCTTGCTATGATTTTCAGTTGGAATGTCGCATTTAAAACGACAAGGAAACAAACTTCCTGTCAATCTGTTGATGTATTTAGGACATATTATGACTTGGATCAACATCTCTAAGAATAAAACTAAGGGCCGAATTCAGTCTTGCTCTTCATTTATCTTCTTCACATTAAATCGAATGGACTTACAGACAGACAGACGTCCCGAAATAGGAATTCGTCCAAAATTTAACAGAAATTTCCAGATTGACAAAACAATAGATAAAGAAGTTTGTACATCTTAGAATAATAATTATGAAAGCTACAATAATAATCTATAAAATAATTTTAAAAAAAGAAATCTGGTAGATAATTTAAGTGAAAATAGTTAAATTTATTATAAATTCAGCAGACGTCGATTATTTTAACACGAATAATAATAGAAACGCATAAATAATATTCTAATCCAAGTATTTATCATTATAGAATGAATTCAAAAATGATAATTAATAAATTATAAATCAATATTAATCAATTAAATAAAAATTAATAACTAATAAAAAAGAGAAATTTGACCAAAATTTAATTTAAGAACGAATATTGACTTATGGAGAAAAATTGAAGTACAAAATTATCATTTCAGATCAGCAAAACAATCTTTGAAACAAAGGTTCTTCAACGTATTTAGAGTTACCTGCTCATTTTTCACGATACAAATTACAGGTACATCTTATTATACGTGTATACGTGCTAAAACTTCATATACTCTCTGTCAGTATCAAAAGTAATGGGAAAATCCCTGAGGAGCAATGTCTTTTAGCAAAAAATGTTTCTTGAGAAACCATATTAAAGGCATGTGAGGATGAATTTAACTCATTTTGAATATTGTATTGATGGATGTTAATGAGAGTGTCGAGTAAATATTATGGGTGCTGTAATAGTTTCAAAATTCAAGCCCCAACTTCAACCGTGCAGCTGTACCCATCCTTCTCAATATCTTCAAAGGGCCGTGGTGGCGTAGTGATAAGATCTGGGGTCGGAAGGTTCCAAGTTTGAAACCTGACTACACTGAAGATCCGAAGTATTTTGAGGTCTGATGCGAGCAGCATATGGGGCTCCTTATAGGACACTTTAGACAAGTCTAAAGTTCTCTATAAGGGGCCCCATACGCTGCTTAATTCAAATTTTTTTAATTCCTTATAAGACAAAGGCTAAATAAAAAAGATAAAGAATTTGATAGAAACATGAAGTTTTTTTGGAAAAGCATCAAATATTTGAAAGTAAGCCGAAAGGTTTCACCTAAAAAAAGAAGAAAAAAACTTTAAAAGAAGAAAAAACAAAATAAGACGCACCTTTAAATCAAAATTTCACCCTTTAAGAAATAAACATTCTACCCCTGGGATAATCACGATATTTATAAAAAAAACAAATAGCTGAATTATATAATAAGTTATCAGCTTTATATGCAATTCTAAATTCTTTTGTTGCATTAAACATTACAGAATAATAAACATTCGTGATACCACGAATATAAATATCAAAATATTCTTTGGTTCCTTCAATCATATTCCAGTTATCATCACATTTACTTTCAATCCAAAAATACACATCTGGTTGAGAATATCTAGCAGGTATATCAGCTTTATAAATTTTAGAAGTTAATTCTAATTATATTGTGTTATTTTGTATGTTTGGTTTAAATATGGTATAATTATTTGAATTATCAATTTCAATATTTGAAACAATTGAGTCAAATTTAAAGTAGTGAGCATTAGGAGAAAGACATTCAAACATTAATGGAGCTATTAAAAAATATTGCATCATTTATTAAGGATGAAAACCTTTCGGTTTTAAGTCTTACTCAAACACTCTCTAGCTCTATACCATAATTTCAAACGTCTGTACACTTTATTAAATTCTTCATCAGAAAGTCTCAATTTCATCATAACTCTACAATCTGTTATTTTTTCTATATGTTTAATTACAAATCCTGAAGTGAGATTGTCTTGATATTTAAAAATTTCGTTCCAATCAACCGATTTATCAAGCTTTTCGATTGTCTTTTCACTCATATTTTGATATCTAGAAACTAAAGTCATATCTAATTTCCCGACATTTTCTAAAATAAATTGATCACTTAAGCGCTGATATTCTGAAATAGCAGGCCAATGTACGTTATGATCATGCATTAATATGATTTTTTCAGATAATCGTTGATATTTCGATATGATATCCCACTCCAATAAATTTTCATTATCAGTTATAAATTTTTCTGTTAATTTTTGATAAGCTGAAATGTTTTGCCAATTTATTCTATCTTTAAACTCTAAAATAAAATTTTCTGATAATTTCTGATATCTAGAAATTAAATTCCAATCTACTTTATCTTTAAAATTTCTGATTAAACTTTCAGTCAGACCAGGATTTTTAGAAACTTCGTTCCAGTTGACATCACTCATTTATTTAGGAGGAAATCCTGTGGCTTTAAGGTGAAAACTTTTTTTAGTCTCTAATCCACGGGAAATACAAACCAAACCATGTTTCATCTTTAAATTCTCTTATAAAACCTTCAAATAATTTTTTATATCGCGATATGCCTTGCCAATATACTTTGTCTTTAAATTCTCTAATAAAATCTTCAGATAACTCCTGATTCCAAGATATATAAAGCCAATTTACTTTATCTTTAAATTCACGTATAAAATCTTCAGATAATTTTTGATTTTTAGATATACCTTCCCAATCTACTTTATCTTGAAATTCTCTTATAAAATCGTCAGATAATGTTTGATATTCTGATATACAATACCAATCAACTTTATCTTTAAATTCTCTTATAAAATCTTCTGATAATTCCTGATACCATGATATAACTTTCCAATTGACTTTATCTTTAATTATCATGGGTTGAAGTTTGCCCATTTATTTAGGAGGAAAATCCTTCGGTTTAGGGGAAAAAATCTAACTTCTCAATATGCATAAAAGGTTTTAATTTATTTCCATGACCTGACAGTGCTATTTTTAAAGAAATAACATCATTTCGTTTCCCTTCAACAAAACAGATTATATGATTTTTATTCATCATATCTCCTAACAAAAGTATTTTTTCATTGAGTTTTAGCTCTATCACAAATGGAGTATTCTGAGTGACGGAATCGGTATTAAGCTGTAAATTGATAGTAATTTTCATATACATATCTATAGATAATTTTAAGTTTTTATCTAATAGTTCTGAACTCCTTAAATTAAAATTCACTTTTTTTAATACATGATGCTCAAAGATTTGAAAATCTCCTTTAATCGTTGCCCAGAAATCTTTACATTCTACATAGAGTCCATCCAAATTTTTCATTAATTGATTATCAAGTTTTTTATCGTTTATTTTTGTCTTTTTATCGATATATTGTTTAGGAACCGCATCGTTTTTATCTTGAGGATTGGAAAGATTTTTTAAAGGAATACCTTTCAAATCATAAAATTCTTCAGAAGGGATAGTATTCGTTTGACTTAAAGCATTTCTTTCAAAAAATTGTTTATTGACAACATTCAAGCTATTTAGAGGATCTTCAACATTTCCAATAATTTTACCTTTTGCATCAAAATCACCATGTTCTGAATGAATTAAACTTCTTTTTTGTAATTCAACGATATCTGATTTCAAACCATTTTTAATCAAATCAACATATGATTTAGTGGATACATCACCTATATCAACAGGTTCATCTACATTTTTTAATTTTTTCTTTTCCATGTCATAATCACCATCATCTGTCAATTTAAAACCAATTCCTGGAGACCCTCGAGGTCCTTTTTTTATTTCTTTTCTTGAAACGCCAAAACGATACCGATTCATTTATAAGATATGAAAATATGACGTCTTAATCTTTCAAAGATGATAAAGATTCAAATGATTTAACAGTCATATTCATTATCCCCTTTCTTTTTTCATTTAAAATAAAGTAAAATTTGTACTCCTTATGAGTGTATTTCTCAAATGCCAAGAAAATTCATTATTTAAGTTTTTTTACATTTATAAAAGGAGGATGATTGGACACATCAAAAGGTAAAATAGGATAAAGTTTTATATACTCTTCAAAAGTTATTAAACCACCTGTTTCAGTATTTCCTTTATTCCCAAAAATAGCTAAAAATTCTAAATAACATAAGGAACAATCTATTTCACCTTCTTTAAAACTTACACTATAACCATCTTTTGGATACCTGATATCATTGATAGTAATAGAATAACTTGTTAAATCTAAATTATCAAAAACCATATTATTTTTTTTATGTTGTTTTCTCTCTATATATATTGAGGAATAACAAATATACTTATGATATCTTCTGCTGCGAATTTTACAGAAATTGTTCCACTATCATCTTTATATGGTCCACATTCTCGTAATATCGGTGCAGTCCATCCTATTTCAAGATTTACATTGGATTCTAAAAATTTTAGGTACTTACTTGATGCTTCCGGATTTAATCTCACATGAGGTAACCACATAGTTATTTTAGGAATGCTTACATTATAATTTTTATTGAGCACATCTGTGTATAACATATTACTAGAGAATTCGTTTCTCATAAATTCAAATTTAACTTCAGTACCAGTCATTAATTTTCGAAAGTCGTTAAAAAATCCAAACATTTGATTCAAAGGTATAATTATTTTATTTAATTTGCTATTTTTTGTTAAGTTATATCTCTGATCGAATCCTTTATTATGTTTATCATTTAACTTCATTTTCTTAATCAAACTAGGCATTTTTTCGGTATCTCCATGATTTCCTACAAATGTAAACGGTTCACGATCTGCAGAATCAACAGTATCTTTAAAAATAAACATATTTGTTGCTACAAATGATATATAATCATTTGTAAAATTGCCTAGTGAATGAATATAATGAACGAGAGAAGGTTTCATAATCTCTTCAACTGTATGACCACCTATGTGTAATGCTGCTCTTGAAAACAAATTTCCTGTGTTTACTAAAGTAACATTATCTTCATCGTTATTAAGGATTTTAACATCTATACAAATATAACCCTCTGAAAATAAAATAGCATCATTCGTATCACTAATTGTGAATGTATACATTTGCTGAGTTTTATCAGGATCAATAACGATTCCATCTACTTTATGTTCTTTGTAATAAACCCTTTCTATATCATTTTCATAATAATTAGGTATTTTTGTAAACTCCCAAATTTTTTCCATTCTCTATTTATTAAGGATGAAAAACCGAAAGGTTAATGAAGTCTCTTTAATCCAGATCCTATTAACTGTTTCATTTTATTTCTTATAAAACCTCTTGATTTATCTTCAATTACATGTTTAGTTTCCTCACCTAATATTTGAAGACCTTTTTTAGCTATCGTTTTTATAGCATCTGTAAAAAAACCACCACCATAGTATCTTTTTCCTCTAGACCTATGTTTATTGTATTTCATTTATTAAGACTGAAATTAATCTAAAACGAGTTTATATATTACTCTCACCTTATTCAAATCAATTATATTATCATCTTGATCAGTTATATACATTCTGATACTATCGATATAATCGTTTCTATTCACCTCTTCAAATAAAGGATTTATTTCATTTATTACTATCATACTACCAGGAGGATTTAAAGGTGAAAATAGGTATAATATATCACTAGTTCCTTCATTATATAATGAAGTGACAAGATCACAATGTATAAAAATATCATCAATTCCTTTTGATATATCAGCTATATATTTCCCTCTTTGCTTTGGCTGATCATAAACCTTACTTTCAAAACCTAGAATTTCATGTAACTTACCTTCCCTGAAATCAACTGCAAAACCTTTATCTAATTTAATTACAAATCGTGATGTTGCTTGATGAACATCAAATACAATAGGAACCTTTTTATCCTTATAGTGATCTTTTATTTCTTCGTTTAATTCAGATAACATGTAATTTCCATTTTGAAATGTTATACTGTGTTCAACATCATGGTCAGTGTATTTTAATACATTATTGTTAAATTGTTCGTGAATATTAAACCATGAATTCCACAATGACATGTATTTTAGAGCAATTTTTCTATATTTGCCAATAGGAACTCGAAAAACAGTTCTAAAATCTTCAGATTTCTCTGCATTTTTTGAATCTAAAGTTAATGTCCTCATTTATTATAGTCGAAAATCCTTAGGCTTTAAGAACTAAATTTTCATTATAATCACTAGGATATTGAGTAAAAGAATAAATAACACGTGCTGGTGAATTACCTTTATTTCTTTCAGTTATATACTTCATGCAGAAATAACCACATTTCACAGAATCAAATTTTTGAAGAAACCCTGTATTATATATAATTTTATTTCCTGATGATTTTAAATAGGTTTCAATACTTGTAGGACATTTTGGCTTTGAAAATGAAAGATTTTTAATCTTATACTCACCAAAAGGATCAAAATATTCAACAAAATCATATTGAGGATCATTGTAATAACAAACCCAATGAGTACCGCGTCCTGTTGAAATATCAAGATTAATGATTCAATTTTCAAATTTTCTCATCTTTTTAGGCAGTGTATCTATACTAAAAACATCTCTAAATCCTTTTTCTTTTTTCATATTTTGATCAATTACTTCATTGCTAATTCCCAATTTGGATATATACCCTTTCCATTTTTTCGTTTTTTTTTTAGGTTTAGGATGAGATTCTGCGGCTTCAGTACCAGAACCAGTTAACCATTTGCCTAAAGCCCCTATACCTTTAATAATTAAATCAGCTAGAAGACCACCATTTTTCTTTAATTGAGTTTTACTGATCGTAATTCTTTTTCCTTGATTAATTTGATTAATCTGGATTTTTCTTAAATACATTTCATAATTCGATGATTTAGATTTATCGATTTGTAAGGTAATTTCTTCGTTTTTTCTATCTGCTGATTTCAATTTAGCTATCTGTCCATCACTCAGATGAACCTTTTTCTTAATGTAGTTACTCATTTATTATAGTCGAAAATTAGGTGTTAAATAAGTATCATAATAATCAGCTACATCATCACTAGTGATATCACCTTTCTTTAATATAGCATCTGAAGTATCGACAGTCTCATTATATAATTTCTTACTCACCAATCCTTTTCGATCTTTTATTTCATATGATAAATTTTCAAGATGCTTTATCAAATCTATTCCAGATCCTGTTGTTTTAAAACTTTTTCTCGCGCTGATAAGACTGCGAAGTTTTGTTCGATATAATCTTAACATTTTAATTCCATATTCAATTTCATCTGAAGTTTGATCAACTTTTTCACTCCCTCTTTTGATCTGTGATTTTAAATTACCTAATGTTATGCTCATGTTGTGTATTATTTTGACTATTTTGTCAATCTCTTCAGGTTTAGCATCAATTAACTCAGATATTAAAGGAAGATTGTTTTCCTTTAAAAAATCTCCATCAAGATCAGTATCTGTTTCAACATAAAGAGCTTTCTTTTTCCTTACATCTTCAATATCTTCTAATGCTAAAGGTGTTGAAACAGTTGTTGAAGTATTGATTAAGTTGTTGAGATCTTCAATTTTATTTGTAAGAGCATTCATTTCATTTTTCCTTTCTGTTTGAAACTCTTCTAATTTTTCAATGGTTGGTTTATGAAATTCACGTATCGAGTGTTCATAACCTGCCTTTTTGTATTTTTGTTCAATATTCTTATTTTGGATCTTTTTTTGTAATTTAGCAACTTTAACTAAATCATTTATTCTTTTATTCATTTATTAAGGATGAAAGACTATCGTCTTATAGTCGAAAAGACTATCGTCTTATAGTCGAAAAGACTATCGTCTTAAGGATGAATTTGCTATAGTAAAATATCTTTTTGCTACAGTAAAATATCTTTTTGCTATAGTAAAAAATAATTTTGCTATAGTAAAACATTTTTTACTATAATAAATGAAATGTGAAATATGCGAAAAAGTTTACAAAAACGAATCAGAACATTTAAAAAGTTTAGAACATAGAAATGCGATGTATAAAGAATTTGCTTTAGAAATTAAAAATATGGATGATCCTTTAGAAGAAAATACAAGTTAAAATCCTTTATTACCTGTTCATATATTTAGACTTTTAATTGATGGAGAATCTGGTTCAGGTAAAACTACGCTAACAATTTTAATAATAAGGGAATTGATGGATTATTTTGATGTATTGCTCATTTGTGCTAAAAATGTACATGAACCAAAATATCAAAAATTAATAGAAGATTATACAAAATATGAAGACATTGAAAAAGAAGATATCGACATGATTTGTAAAAAGTTATCAAAAAAAGATAAGAAAATATTATTGGAAGATTTTCAAAAATATAAAAAAGAAACAGTATTTGCATCAGATTTAAGTGAATTCATAACTTTTGAAGATCTAGACGAAACAAAAAAGAATTTAGTGGCATTTGATGATTGTATCTCAGAAAAATATCAAAGTCTTATTGAACAGTTATATTTACAAGGAAGACATAAAAACACTTCAGTTATTTATCCAACTCAGAGTTATTATTCTGTTCCAAGAAATATAAGAATAAACTCTAATTATATTATATTCTTCAAACTTAGAGGTTTCGATATGACTCGCATATTTAGAGAAATTGATGGTCTCTTAACAAAAAAAGAAGTTAATGAAATAATGGCACATAGATAATTTTGATTTTCTATTGGTGGATTTATTAATATTTGAGATATCAGCGTAAATTTCTTTGAGAATATTATATACCTAAAGGTTTTCACCTTAAACTTTTTTAACCTTAAAATGAAGATTTTCACCTTAAATAAATGGAAGAATATTTAGAAAAACGAATCTTTGTTACAGAAAGAGTCTGTATTATTACTTTCTAGAATAAAGCATTTTTTACCGGTGAGTAAGTTTATTTTAAAGCAGACTGGTTTTATCAGCATTTGTTTTTTTATTCCATGCATTGAGTTTAGGGTGTGGGCTGTTGAAATTATTAGAAAAAGCATTTTAATATTTTTAGAACGAAAAGAAAAATCTGAAACAATGTTATAGAATTTTATAAGCATTTATTTAGAATTTATTGACTAAAAATTATTTCTGAAGAAATATATCAACGAGAACAAGATTTTATTAATACTTTACACTATTTTCCTGGTAGAAAAATATGTAAAAAGACTCAAATGAATGGTTGTAAATATATAAATGAAGGATTTTCATTTCTTAATACCAGGTTTTCTCTAAATAATGGTTTGCTAAGAAAAGACATCTTGCGGCTGTGCAAAAAAATTTGTCATTGAAAAATGAAATGGAAAAGTTTAAGGGATGTTGTCATAAATGCAGTCAGTTGGCTCAGGTATTTAGAAGTAGATAATCCTAAATCCTATCGATTTAATCAAAATAATAAGTGCTTTTTAGTAATCCGAAATCAGTTAAATATGGAAAGAGGTTTAGTCATTCAGCGATTAATAAATTTACCTTTTGAACATTTACCTGGTCATAATTTTACAGGTCCAGGAACTCAATTGTGGGAAAACTAGATTAAATCCACAGTTTATCATATAAGGTGGGAGTAAACCGATCAATGGAGTTGACAGAAGCGTCTTATCGTATGTTTGTTATTTAAAAATAAAAGATACAAAAATTAGAAATGATGTATAGTAGAATATGTGGAAAAGAAATGAATGTATCAAAAATCCAACAATGAGAGAAAGACCAAGAAAGAGGTATTGCAAAATACTATCAAAGCTAAAAAAGAATGGGATCACTTGAGACTAAAGACTCCTCATATAGTAAAATGTAAATCTCCTTACAAAACAAAAGGGATGAAAGCTGTACTAAGAATAGCAGACCCATATTAAAGAGAATTTGTATCATTTGTGGGTCTAAAAGAATCGTTTTGGACAAATCATAAACCAAAGGTTACACCTTTGAAAAGAAAAGGAAGATCCTAGAAAAACTTGCCTGCTATGATCAGAAACAGGTTATTATTGGAATAAACAGGTATAGCCAAGAAAAACAGATCTAAAAGCAAAAAGATATTAAAGATTTTCTTACACCTCAAGACATTTATACGGGAATATAAAGCCAATTATTCGTAAATTTAAAAGAAGAAGAAGTATATATATTGATGATCAATGGCCAGCTGAGTTATTTATTTATGAAACCTTTTAAAGTAAATACAATGATGAATAGTATTTATTAACAGTTATTCTAATTTTTGGCAAATATAGTTGGACTATAACAAAAGTAGGAATAAGTTTAGAAGTATTTAACGACATTTAAAAAAAAGATGTTTAAGAAGGAAAAGAAATTCCTAGAAAAACTTCAAAACTTTAGTAAAGGAACTGAATTCATTAATAAGCATACAAAGTTAATTTGAATAATAATATGCGATGGTTTACGACTGATAACTGAAATTAAAACTGTGGTTGAGACAGTTTAATCACTTTTTATTAATACTAAAATTAGAAAATATTTAGCAGCTAAATCCACTTGTCAGATATTTAGATGTATTGGATAAATTGCTTAAAAATTGTAACAATTCTTTATCCTTAGATCTATTAAGTAAACTTCAGTTGTGACAAGAAGAAAACGAATCATTAGTTTACAAGAGTGCAAAGAAAAGTGATTAAAAAAATCAAAGTATAAAATCAGTGATACTTTCCCAGAATATCTAAATGCAAAAGCCTTTAAAGAGTTACGATCCTACTCTTTCTCGAAGAAATTTTTACAATCTAAATATTAAAACAGTCCAATAACAATAAGAATTAAAAAAGATTTAAACGGTAAAGAATGAAACCTATTGCAGAATATGAAATGGTTGCAAAGTAATAAAAAAAGTAGATTGACAAGTTGAAGAAAAATTATTAAAGGAATAAATTATTAAGTGAAATGGCTTGGATGTCCGACGAATTTAACAGTTGGATTATAAAAAAATTGCAAAATACTTGCATGGTGGGATCTGAGCTTTCCGATTCCAACAGCTGTTTATGAATTCAGGAACCGAAGTTTCAGACCTCTAATCCCAGCCAACATGTCACGCCACTATTAATCAGGACATAGGACCACAATTCAGCCTGCCGCTATTATCGATGGGGCATATCATTGGCTAGGTTAAAGTTCGATAAACCATCAACTTCGAGTTAATAAAATCCCGAGAGGGGTCGAAATTCGAGCCTGGGACCTCGTTTTTTCCCGCGCGCTAACCGTTTCAGCCATGGGTACCCGGAAGTAAACGGTTATTTCTTCTTTAAATATTAAAGCCACAGGATTTCACCTTTAACATTAATAGTGGCTCCATCTATGTGAAACCGAAAGGTTTTCTCCTATATAAATGGATGATTGTGATTAACTACAAGAAGAAAATGTTGAAATTACAGTCATTTATTTAAAATATTTGAAACAAATGAAAAAAAAGAATATGCGGCGGTGAAAAAAGCAGCATATTTTGTAAGAAGGTGAGATTGATAAATATTTAAAAAAGCGACATAAAGTGGAATATAAGTTATTTTTAAGAAAGCATTTTAAAAGAAAACACAACAGTTTTACTGGAAGAAGCAGATGAAATGTTTGCTAAATTTTTAGACTTTATTATTATTTTTTTAAAAAATAAAAAATACTCTTATTTTATGAAGAAAATTTGCGATTTGTATAATATTCCAAACACTTTTAAATCAAAAGGACGATGTTGAAATGAAAAAATCTAGATGACTTTAACCGAAAGGTTATCTCCTAGCAAACCCTTAAAAAAAATGTAACGTAATATTAAGGTGTCAAAAACTTGCGTTGTTATATTGTAAAACCTTTAGATAATCAATTTTATGAACATATATTAATTACCAAAGTGGTGTCGTGAAAGTATTTGTAAAATCTGTAAACATGGACATAATTATACAAATGGACTATGAATGTTAATTTAAAAAATACTCATTGCTCTTAAAAGAAAAGACAAAATAAAATTATCATAATCAATCAGTTAGATCTAAGTGGTGTAAAGTAACAAAAAATAATTCCTAATAAATGGAGGCGCAACTGAGTAAGGTATCCTTGAACTTAGAAAAGTAGTAAAATAACTGAATATTCGGCAATCAGAGGATGTAAGAAAGAAAGAATTGATTAGATTAATAAGGAAGCTCATTTAAAGAAACGGTGAATATACACAAAGTTTTAGTGAGGTTACTATTGTGCTGACCCAGCGTTGCAGGCTAAAATCGAATAATACTGAGGTCACGTACATGCCTAATGTGTGTTTATAATAGTAATTGAAGTGTGTTGTATTAGTGTTTTCACCTCCTGCTTCAGCTAGGTGGATAAGAGGTCTATAAATTTGTATAGATTGAAACAGTAACTCCACTCTCCTGAGGCTTTGGGCTGATGTGCACCCATTTGAGCACTAGGTACGACCTTCTTGTTATTTTTTGAAATGCACTGATAATCATCGGAGCCATCCGTCAATCCTTTTCATTCCACTGGATAAACTGCTGCTCAATTATAATTTCCATTATGACAACAATGAGTGTAAATTTATCTGTTATTCTTTTCATCCCGATACAACCCTCCGCATTTCCAGACAGAGATTATTCGGCCTCCACAGTTGTGTTCTTCAATTAAGAACAGTTCTAGCTGCTAAAAATTTGTATCGATGGTGATTTGTCCTTCCAATAACATTTGTTTGGCGTTCTCTTACGTACCATGCTGGCTGACAATTAAGCTATTTCTTTTCGTCTGTTTCTTTCGGCTCTTTTCTGCTGTGGCATTTGTCCATTCTACCAATCAAT